>BJKM01000365.1:725000-1169162 GCA_015082035.1 Chaenogobius annularis
ATGCGGTTGAAGGTGTTTAAGCGACAGTGAGCCGGTGTTTTGTGTCTGTTGTCCGCAGTTGTCACGTCTTTAACCGGGTCACTTTTATTGTAGCAACGGCCTTAGCGACGCTGCCCGGAGACTGTCCGCGCGCAGGCATGAGAGGCACACGGGCCAGCACCGAGGCGCCACACGCTCCCGCCCACACTCCCGCACACGGACACTGCAGCACTTGTATGGACTAGGACAGGTGAGGACATGGGGTGCGGCAGCTCGTCCAGCACCGCCGTGGTTCGACCGCTGGCCCCGGAAAACCTCAAGGGAGACGAGGTGAGTCCAGCACAGCGGGGGGTGGATTAGGTATTAACAAGAGGGCTTTGGTTTCATTTCACTGTGTTTAGATTACATTTTGTGTTTTCTTTTTAAAGGCTCGATGTGTAATTTACAAATGGACAGTTATCTCAAATCAAGTAGACTTAGGGCCTTACTTGTTATTTAATATGGTCTAATCACATAAAGCAATAGTTGTCAATGATTTCTTTATCAGTTTTGCATTTAGTCATATCCTCCTTTGTAAACGTGTCTGTGAACTTACCTATTAGACCTATATAGGCTATAATAAACTAAATACATTCCCTTATTGTTCCCAAAATACTAAAAACCTGTGTGCCATTGGAACTAGCCTTGCTCTAAGCCTAAATAAAGATGTTTTTTATTAAATGCATTTAATCCTAAATCAACCAAGCCCATCTATAATCAGGCTTTATGTAATAATAATAATAATAATAATAATAATAAAATGTTCAACAGCACCTCCATAACAACATATTTAACAAATTGAAAACCTGATTCATGTCTCACATGGTCTCACCTACCAGGATGAAACAGGAAGTAAACACAGTAGTCGTGGAGACTCAGCTGTGTCCAAGAGCACCACCGACAGTGGAGTGGTTATGGAGAACAGAGAGGTCCCTGCGCTGCCCGGGGCCGTCCCGCGGAAACTGCCCCCTCTCACACCAGTCACAGGTCAACACTGACACATGTCTTAAACACTTTACAGCTTAGCTTGTGGGCATATACATGTTTTCTCCTGAATATCAATGGCCTTATACTCAACTCTAAATATTAGGCTATATCAGTGTGATTTCTAAATGGCAAATTGGTCAATAGCTGTTCCCATTGGTCCATAGTTGGCAGGTCCATCCAAGTTAAATATAGATATTACAATGTTTTGATGTCCCGCTTCACAGTCAGTCCTCCTTTGCTGCGACAAGACGGTCAAACTCAGGAGCGTCTGAAATCCAGTGAAATCCTGCAGGAGCTGCTAACACAAGGCATCATCCCCACGGGCCCGTCCCGAGAGAACAGTGGTGCAGCAGGAGAGGCCTACTGTATCATGGTAAGTCAACTGTCGCTTCAAACCGCTTGTATACCTCTGTACTTTAAAAAAAATGGAATCGAACAGTTCAACAGATTCAGAAGATATTGTATTTTTGTTTAGCTGCTTCACCACAAAGTAGGCCTAATGTTACACACAAACTGAGGTTGATTCAAGCTTTAAATATTTAATGATCTCATCTGATTCTCTGAACTGAACAAATATAACATTTAAAACTACAACACCCATGGCATGTAATAACAACAACATTTTCTGGACAAAGGCATAACCAATTTGACAATCTACAATAACACAGAAAATAGTTTAATTCACTATTTATGTGAATATCTGTGATCATAATTGATTCTCATGTGAATCTGTGTTTGTTTTAGTTAAATGACAGACAAGGGGCTCTGAGAAGGCCTCCTGCCAGACTAGAGTCTCTGAAAGAAAACAAAACACCACTCAGTAAAGAAGAGATTGATGAGAAGATACGGCTTGTAGAAGAAAGACGTAAGGTGTGAAATATAACTTATTAACCATATAACCTTATAACCTGTGCAGTTGTGTCTCTGGATTATCAGAAAATGTTCATCTTTCAGCTAAAGGAAGAAGAGATGAAGATCCGTCTGAGAGCTAAGTCTGCCCGTGTCCGAGTCCCATCCCGCAGTTCGCACACTGGAGAGGAGGAGGATCCAATCGAACAGCTGGTAGTGCCCACTCAGGTCCCACAGTCAGCAGGAGAGGGCACAGAAGCAGGGAGAGATGCCACCTCCAGTGGTCGTCAGTCAACGAACACTCAGCAGCAGCAGCAAGAGTCAGCAGACATAAACGAAAGAGGCCAGAATAACGTGGTCCCGATGACACTGGACTCAGACTCGGATGATAGTGATGTTAGCTTTCAACCTGCAACAGCTCATGATGACATCTTTTAAAGCATTTATAAAGTCAGTTATTTTGTTATGTTGATCAGAACCAGAGCCAAAAAATATATTTTACTCATGTACATAAATCATTTATTATAAGCTTGATTAATATAATTGTATCTTAATAGTTGAACTGTTTATGCTTTGTATAATAAACACTATTTGTTTAGTTGGCCCAAAGACCCAAAGTCACTGGGATAGGCTCCAGTCACCCGTGACCCCTAACGGGAACAAGCAGTAGAAAATGTTTTGTTGAATTTTAGGGCAATTGTAAAAAAAAGAAAAGAAAAGTGTTTTTTAAGTTATTATGCAAAACATTATCTTAGAAGTCATCAAAACATTTGCTATTTCAGTTTCGTTATTATAAGGCTACTATTCTATGCCAGGACCATTATTGTGTAGTTTATAAGATTGGTCAAAAGATGGCGCTATTTTGACAGACTGGACGTTGTATAAAGCCAGGTTGAAGGATGGAGCTTGTAATGCATACAATCGAGACAAAATTTACAGACAAGCAACAAGTCCTCAAGGTGCCTAGCCCTGAATGAGAAATAATACAAGAAAATGAATACATTTTTTATAAAATATATTGAGCAAACTGTGTCTCAAAAGCACAAACAGTCTTTATGATTAGAATCAATAAAAGTTGCCAACATTCATTTGATGTAGAATTTAGTTTGATGTAGAGTGGCTGCTGTGTGCCGGTGTGACTGTGCTGTGGGTATCCAGCTGCCGTCTTGACCATTGACCTCTAGATTTTCTGCGGTCGACAGGTGTGTGCCTACAACAAGTAAGTGACAACGACAAAGGTGCATTTGCTGATGTTTTACACTGTAAGGATTTGTTTAAGTTCCCGTCAAATTCATCATAGGACACATTAATAAGTCCGATGTTTATGTGAATTGGTAGGATTTCAACACCTTTTCATGGTCTAAAACAATACAATGGAGCTGAGCCTATCAGGTTTGTTCCTTGGCTTGTTACAGACAAAAGAAATTGTGATGAATGGATCTGTTAATGACAATTAAATTCACTCCAAGTAAACTACAAGTATTTGTTGTATAACTTTACTTTTTCTCAAATTGCATTAAAATCTTTTCATTCTGCGAAGGCTAGTGAGTAATTTAGTTTCATAGTTGCCATTGTCATTAGTAAAATCAATTGAGCATGTATAAAAATAGTTCCCTGTCCCAAAAAGCCCAAAAAGCTAAAAAATGTCAAATTGCAAGGAAAATGTGTTATTTTGCTGTAAGACTAAAACCAATTAACAAAATCAGGCATCAATACAAAAATGTTTACTGCAAAAATAAAAAAAAAATAAAGGGATTTTCTACATGATATTGTTCTTTGATTCTCTGAATGGGACAACCGCCTGCGTTTGTAAAAGTGTGATGGGTTTGGACTAGTCAGCACACTGCTCCTAAACAGAAACAACAAGAGGACGCAACCTGACCGGACCCCATTGTAGAGCCCAGAGAAACCTGACCCCAGCCTCTTTTCACAGCATCTCCCTTACTTTAAAAGGCATGTGGCTGCATTAATAAAACAGCAAGTGAACAGAAAGATACTCGATCAGGGAGCAATTGTTTGTAGTGATCCTGGTTTGGCTATTGTGGAGTTTACATTCTCAAGTGTTAAGGACCAGCGATAAAGGCCGCATTGTGTCCCAAAAGAGAGATCATATAGATTATTAGGACCATCTCTGTGTGACCTTATGAACTATTGCACAAGGATCTCTTTCTTTGAGAACGATAATTCATGGGATTTCCCAGTTGAATAAGATGTAATTAGTGTCTAATTCAAAAATTTTTTTATTGGTTTGGGGAATTAAAAAAAAAATTTGGATAGCTATATTTTTGTGAAGCGCTCACCATTCAAGTAACCTCAAACAGTTATTAAATGAATGACTTAATTGAAAAAGCAACTGTTAATAGCATTTGCTCTGAAAATACCTGTTTTAATTTTGTTCAGTATGACCTAAATTGCAATACATGGGGATTTGTTTTCTTTTCAAGCAAACTCAAAATACTCTAATTCCACATATTATTATGACTCAAGGCAGCAAAGATGTAGTGTTCAAAGCCATCTTTGCGGACCCCCTCTACATGTTTTCATGAAAAATTCCCATCATGTTGTGACTTTCCCTCTTTGTTACTTTCAGTTCATCATGTTCCTGCCAAAGTGAGATCTGCCCGCCTGATGCAGTGGGTCAAGTATCACAGGTTTTCTGTTTACCAAAACAAAGACATGTGTAATTGTAATTGCATTTGACTGTAGGCTACACCAGTACAACATTATTCAAGTTAATGAAACAACTGAATGGGTAAAACATACAAAACCAAATGCAGTTTAAAATGCCATTATCACCCTCATCATCATCATCATCATCATCATCATCATCATCATCATCATCATCATGTCCTTCAACTCATTATAGGCTTTGAGCTGATCTGACATTATATTTTCCTCACTTTTTCAATTAGTGTTAAACAGCTTTTATGGCATAATTATCCAAACCATTTTTCACTTTGAGAGGACCAATTCACTGCGGTTCGGAGTCCTTTTGACATTTCATGGGCCATCCGATCCTTCCATTGTCCAACCATTATTTTACATCTTCAGTTTTATTCTCCAGTGGGGGTTTTATCGCCACACCTGTTGTTGTGCTGTAGGGGCTCGTGCTCGTGCCCTTGGGCTGTTAATGACCCATCGGCCTGCGTGCCACAAGTGAACACTGTCAAGCATAGCCTGTTTATTTCTTTTCGCACCTGTCTTTATCTTCAACGCCACAAAACCACTTGGTGAATAATTAGAGGCGCTGATAATGTAGTTTTGTGAAGGAGTCGCTTTGAGTCGCGCTTCCCAGCTGTTTGCGCGCTCTGGTGGGCGGGCGCGGATGGACCACGAGCGGGGTGGAGTTTGGAGCAGAGCACTTTTAGGAATGGGTCCCAACGATACTTTGCTAGACTGCAATCGTTTGGAAGAAGCACTGGGAACACCTGACGGCCTCTGGGACAATCCGCTCCATTATTATTAAACTCTCTTCTGTCAACTTGGAAGATAGATCTACCTCCAGTTTTATTGTAGTTTTTGTTTTCTGTGAAGCAACAAGTGACAGAGCCAGCTAACTCGCCTTTAGCTCCAAAGTATTGATAACTTTGCACTATTTCTATTTTGTTTCGTATTTATTCAATTTGTTTGCACTAAAAATGCACACCACGCAAAAGGACACGACTTACACCAAGATTTTTGTCGGTGGTCTTCCGTACCATACAACGGATTCCAGTCTCAGGAAATATTTTGAGGTGTTTGGTGAGATTGAAGAAGCGGTGGTCATTACGGACAGGCAGACCGGCAAGTCCAGGGGCTATGGATTCGTAAGTATCCATTCTACGTGTTGATCTGCTATTACGCACTGTTCCGTTGCGCGCAGCTGTTCCCGTCTTTCACAACGTTACGAACATATTTTGCAGTCACTGAATGCTTGTGTTTTGATTAGCAGTCTTTTAATACCCCGGCAATAGGATTCTGTTGCAATCTTGTTGCCACCAACTTGTTGCGCGTTGGTATGCGCCCTGACACGTTTGAGAGAGACCTATCAAACTGACAGCACTGGTGGGCTGACATGCGCCTCTTGCTGATAACGCCATATCACATTTACCCAAGAACCAATACAGTACTGTGTCAGTGACTTAAGATGGTTTTTAAAAAGCTGTTATCAAACAAAAGTCTGAAGAAGATTCATGAAAAAAGAAAGGGACCTCTCACAATGATTGATGAGTCCACATCGTTGACAATTTACTCAAATATTCTAGACCAGGGCCAAATACTCTTTTCATAGTCTTCTCAAAACTGTATATCATACTTTTTTCTGTTCCATAGTTTTGCCTGAAAATGTTTATGTGTTGTCTAATTCTTTATTTTCAAGTCACTTTGAAAATATTTTGATAATATTTTATTTTTGTATTTACGGTTTGCAAACACAATAATGGACACAATCTCATTGTTATTATATTCATTCTAATTCTAATGTATAATTTGGGTATTTCAGTCAGCTAGAATGGTCCAACTTAAAGCCACAAGTTATGATGTATAGAAGGTTGACACAATTATAAGACGCAGGTCCAGCCGGTGATGTCAGGCTTCAGTCTATTCAGATGTTCCACATGTGGTTGATACTGGTCATACACTGTTCCCATGCTCCCCATCACGGAGACACTTCCCCACCACAAAACCTATATATCTACAGTACAGTCCCATATCCATGTATAAAATAACTGTAATGTCTTATTTTTGGACAAGAATGCTAGTTCTATCAATGGTAGTTTTATGTTTTATTAAGTTGTCATGTCAAGTCACCCAAAGCAACCTATTTAGACTGTTTTTGTTTTGGTATGTGACTCCTAATCTAACATAACATAATCTATTTAAACACAAATATTCAACCAACCACAAAATGACAAACAAATCATTAGGATACTTATTTTTTATTTATTTGTATATGTGTGATTTCTCTCAGTTAGTAGTATCTCCTATTTTACTTGAAATCTAATATGCATCCCACTGTGTCAGCACTTTGCTTATCTTCACATTTCACTTGATTTGACGAATCAAATAGCTGCTCCAGGCTGACTTATTGATCTGTACTAACTGTAACAACAGTTGCATAGCTGCGTTGTTAACCTAAATCCCTCATATGTTTTTATCTCCTCTCACAGGTGACGATGGCTGACCGTTCCGCTGCAGACCGGGCATGCAAAGACCCCAACCCAATCATTGATGGCAGAAAGGCCAATGTGAACCTGGCCTATCTGGGAGCCAAGCCACGTGTCATGCAGCAAGGTACCAGCTCCAGGCCTACAGGCTTTTAGGGCTTAGATACTGGGACATTTAGTTCAGAACAAGTTGTATCAGTAACGGTTATAGATGTTGACATGGACACATTCTGTTCATTAGTTCTTCTCACATTTACTTATTATTATTCTTATTTAAACTTTATTTACTTATCCCGATGAGATTAAAAACCGCAGTCCTGGCCAAGAGACAGCAATATACATATAGTTCAATATACATTTATATACAGTACAAACAAACAACAACAACAACAACAACAACAACAAACAACAACAACAACAACAACAACAACAACAACAACGAAATAACATAACACATAAGACAGAATCTATAGTTTTACCTGAACCATAATGTGGGCAATAGTTGTACAGTTATAGCCACATGGTAACAGTAACAAATGGCTGTGGTTGCATGGCAGCAGTGAGTTCCTACTAAAGTAATCTTAAATTTAAGTACCACTACTACATTAAAGAAGTAACACCTCGGTTTTTCACAGATTTGCCACAATGGCCAGCGGGCAAAAATATAACATGATGAACTTGATTTAGTATTTCTTTTGGCAAGTCAGCTCTTCTCTCTATGTTTCAGATTCTGTCAATGTAGGAACATGTTTTGAGGTCTATTTGACTGTCTACTTGAGTATTAACCTGTTACCTGTTAAACCAATCACTCTAAACTCTTCCCTTGGTTTTTTTGTCTTACAGGTTTCACTTTCGGGGTCCCCCAGATTCACCCTGCATTCATCCAAAGGCCTTATGGGTAAGGAGAACTAAGGCGGATGATTTACAACCAAAAACATGAAGTGGACAAGTCATTAATACTTACTTAATGGTTGTCCAGCTAAAGACAAGGCAAACAGTTTTTTTCCTGTTTTGCTTGTTTGTAAATATCCTTTGTCCATGTAGGCCATTGCGTGTGTGTGAACACTGGTGATAAAAACCCAATGTTGTGTGTATTTTTCTTTGGTTTGACAGGCTCGCTCTCAGTTAAGCTTACAGCGGGATAGTTCTGCGTACAACATACAGACAGATAAAAAGGAGAATGGAATATCTCATACTCTGGTTCTGACAATGGTGATTATAGCTGCATGTACGTGGGTTTGGAGTTTCACCTGATTTTATTTGATTAGAGTGTAGAGCTTTGTGTGCCGTTATGAAGTGGTGTTGTTAGCTAAACCGTGTGCTTTTCACTTTTAATGGCAAAAAAAACATTTTTGGGGTGACTTTGTGGACTTCACTTTGCTAAAACAAAGAAGAAGAATTGTTTAAGTGTATTGCTTTTAGCTTGTGGTTGACCTGTTGTGTTTATTAGGATGCACTGTTGGAGTGAGTGGTGGTCTGTTGTAACTCTTTCTTCCACAAAACTTTATAACACATTAACTGTGTTAGGGCTTATCATGACTTAATTTTGTTATTCATGGGTTTCAGCAGCTTCCTGTTATATGAAACATCTATAGGATTTTTTCCCATTCAATAGATGGTAAATTGCAAATTACTATGGCAACAGTCCTAATTTCTCATAATTCTGAACCCCATGGATTTATACCTTCACCAATTTACCCATTAACTCCCTTTCCATAGACTGGTTTAGTTTAAATGTTGTTGTCATAAAGACGGCAAAGCCAAATTTACAGCTACAGTATACAGCTGTTGGTTTCACTTACTGATGATCAGTTATGAGCGCATTTGTTTTTCATTTTAATACAATACAGACTACAATTTTCAACAGAGCCTACATTATTTGACAATTTATTCAACATTACGCTGTCTGTTCTAACACCAATGTTGTCGAGTGGAGGGAATGACTATGCTAATTTGCTTCTGTGTAAATGTGAACAATTTCAACCCCTAAATTCATGTGCACTTGTCTCTGTCCATGTACGTGCTTATTTCAGCTCTAGTCTCCAGTGGCACAAACAGATGTCTGGATCTCTCTGTCTGCCTTTCTCTCATTCTCTACTTTTCGTCACATGGGCCGCTGGTGTTAAGGAAAACAAGCGCACCCATTGTGCCGCACAAAGCCCTGGATGCTGACACTGCACTTGCTTGAAGCTCAGTGTTATGCGTTTGTGTGCAGGGCAGGAACTGTCTCTCTCTGTCACTGAGAGCAGGCCAGGGGCCATTTAAACAGGGTCACAGGGCAGTTTTTAGGGCCACATGCAAACATAAGCAAGATAGTGCTTAGCCCGGCTTTATATGTCCATAGACACATGGGTATCCAACATGTGGCGTATTAGTGTTAGCCTACATATATCAAATCATTAATTGGACATTCTTAATACCGGTAGTTTGAATGAATGAATGTTATATGTCACACTGCAAAATGAACACTTCTCACCTTTAGCAAAGGCTTTATTTAGCCTTGGACTTATTTACTGTTGGCTCAAATGTGACATTCCTCTGCCAGCACACAGTTCAGTTAATGTCACAACAACAGACCAGGATTTGAACATTTTATTATTACACTATTTAAAGACAGTGGAATCTTTTTGGCTTTAAAATATCTTTGGACAGAGACCACCATTTGAGGGTGACTGGCACGTCACATGTCTGCAGCTTTCAAAACCAGCCATGTGACGTGCCAGTCACCCTCAATTTTTGAATGTTATGAAAAATGCAACTTTAGAGGTTGCAGCTGTTGCCTGAGTCACATCTGAAATTGATGAAAGGTATCCTTAAGAGACTGATGCACATGCCTTTATCACTTAGAGACAAATACTTTTAATTAAACTGTAGTGATGATCCTGGTCAAGTTAGCTTTAAAGGAAAACTACTTTCACGTTATTTTCTTGTTTGTGTATTTGTCCATATAACCATAGAAATATTTTGATTTAATTTGACTTGACTTACACCTCCAACTAAACTGAATTGTGCTCCTGTCTTGACTTCCTTGTTTTAGTCACTGTGTTTGGGTTGAATTGGATAGTGAAGTGCTGTCATAATACACATAAAGATTTGTGTTTAAGTTAATAGTCAGTATTTGTCGTTTTCCATAGTTTTGTAACAATGGGCAAAGTGTGTTTTTTGTTGTCAATTGTTTATTTAATCGAATGGTCCCTCTGGGTGCCCCTCCCTCTCTATGCTCTTTGTACTAACATAGAGGGGAAATGGCCAGCAGTGTCCTTTTTGAAAACTGTCCAGCTGTCAAAGTGGCACTGACATTTTCACAAAGCTCCCTGGGCTCATCTCCTCTGTCCACACCCCTCCCACCGGCCCGGGGCACTGTAAGCCCTACCTCATCCTGCAGAAGAATGGAGTGATTTCACTCTTCACCACAAACCAAATAATCCAGGTTACAGTCAGTGTGGTCTTGAAATTTGCCAAGATTAAAAATTAACACCTCTATAATTGATGCACCAGAACTAAAAGTTAACATTAAGGCTGTTTATTTTGGCAACCCTGTCCTGCTATAGCAACTGGCCATACGTGTTCCTGTACTGTCCAATCTGTGAATGGGACAGAGATGCTGAATTTGGATTTGATAGTGGCTTTCTTGTCTCGCCTTATAATATATTTAGTGCTCACAGTTTGTTCTGTGTTTGTCCCACAGAATCCCAGCCCACTACGTGTACCCTCAGGCCTTTGTCCAGCCCAGTATGATGATCCCTCATGTTCCAACTGCTGCGGCCACTGCCCCTGCCACCGCCTCCTCTCCCTACATCGACTACACTGCAGCGGCCTACGCACAGTACTCCGCTGCGGCTGCCACTGCTGCAGCGTATGAGCAGTACCCGTACGCGGCCTCGCCTGCTGCTGCAGGATATGTGGCCACGCCCGGTTATGGATACGCCGTACAGCAGCCGCTGGCCACCACCACGCCTGCTGCCGCGGCTGCATTTGGTCAGTACCAGCCCCAACAGCTGCAGACTGACCGCATGCAATAGCAGCCACTGCAGCATTTGGACACAGAAGACGGAAGGCCCGCCCCCCAACGCAGCTGATTGGTCAACCAGAAGGAGCGGTAAATGGATAAGGAAGAGAGTGGTCTTGCGGTGTGTCAGCCACTCTGAGGCTGCTGTTTAAGTCGTGATGATGGTAGTGATGGTAATGAGGTGGGAACTTTACAGTACTTTCCAACTTGCTGTGCTTCAACCAAAAATGAGAAAACCAAAAAAGTGGCAGAACAAATGATGGAAAGTGAATTTCATTTTTTATTATTGTATTATAACTATTATCATTGTAGTAGAGTACTTATTTCTATAGCAGAAATGCAGGAACTAATCACTGTGATTGGTATAGGTGTAAACTAAGCCTTAAGTCCTATTGCTGTCTCTAACGTTAGTTATTTTCACTGGTGGTGCTCCACTGGTGGTTTAATTATGCCCTCATAACATTTATATATTTATTACTGTTACTATATTATAGTGAGGGCTGTCTTTGTTCTTTTTGTTTATTTTTAAGTGCATTTTTAGTTTATATTTCTGATAATCAGGGAAATGGAGTCGTTTCCATTGTTTTATTATTATTATGTAACTTCTGTGGGGAGCTGATGAACTCAAGAGTTGTAACTTGTCATGTCACATTTTTTGATGAACTACCTTATCGTCCTGATGCTGAATGTCCCTTTTATACTCTGTGTTTAACCTATGCAACACACCCAAAACACTTGGAGACAAAACAAGTCATCGGCTTTGACTGGACTAAAGGAATAAAGCGGGACTCCATCAATGAAACAAAGGCACAAACAAAAGATTGAACATGGCTTTGGACAATGAGAAACAGTGGCAGTTGGCCCGAACAGATTTGCACACAGAGCAGACAGTACAAAGGCTGAGAGCGGGGCAGGAGAGGCAGCCTGCCAGTGGCGTTTTGGAGGGCACACAGGAGCTCTCTAGAACGAATGCCTCGCTTGTGCCGGTTTGTCGAACTGACACATTTTAATCCCTGACGTTACAGGGCCTTCGCTGCCAGCAGGCTGCTCCTGTCAGCACTTCCTGCTCTGCTCTGGTCAGGTCCAAGTAGTCACCAATCTGCCGGCGTCACGTCTGTCAAAAACACCTGGTGAAGAGCAAGTCGTTCAGTGTGCCTTACTTATACTATTTAAAGAAAAATAAGGAAAAAAATATTTATGGTTATTTATTTTTGAGGGCTGACAATGTTGATGCTCTAAGAGTAGAAGTAGTCTAGTAGCAGCGGTATTAAACTATAATGTACTCATCTCAAGGCATTTATAAGTTATTGCTTAGCTTTAGTAATAATAATATTACTATTATTATAACTATTATAATTATTAACACACTCAACTTAAAGTTGATGTAGGAGATATTTAAGATATTATGTGCACTGTACCTTAAAATCCTTTGATTCTTTTGGATAGATTCATGCCTTTTATACAGAGGATCATTATTTAAGTGCTTATGAATAACTTATAAAAAACTGAGCAAAAATGCTGCTTTCTTCTCCACTAGAATGTATGGCTGTGGTCAAGGTTACAGTAGCTGTGCTTCTTTTGCTTAGTATTCATGAGATGGGCGATTTTACACTGTTGGGAATTTTTATACTTGAACTATTTCTTACAAGGGAAATATGAAAAAAATACATGAAAAAAATATGGAAAGCTGTCTGGATGAAGGCATGTTAAGTGTTACTATTGAAATACAATGGTCCTGTTGGTATTAAACCTTTATTCCAGATATTAAACATAACCATAACCATTCATTACTGAAAAATGAAATAAATAAAAAAGTTATAAAAAAAAAAAATTTCTGCGTCCATTTAATTTCTATTTATATCAGTTGATTTAAGGTTCTACAATAATGATTGATATAGCACCTATTTTCAAACACCAAGCAATTATATTAAAGTTTTTATCCCTATAGTTTTTGCTGTCTTATTAACAGTTTGCAAGCACAAGTCTCACAGTTGTAGTTTTCTCAGCTCCATCAATGATTCAGAATCAGATCAATTAGTCATGTTTGTAAGATGTATTCTGATGTGTTCCAGCTGCTAGCAAGACACCAGCTCAGATGTCCTTATCATGACAGGGCACAGATGTGACACAGATCCATATCAGCAACGTGGGCTTGTGTTTAAAAGTAGATAATAGGAGTGTCAATAAATAAACAAACACATTCTTACGTTTCAAAGATTAGACTAGGCCTACCAAATTGCCAATTGCTGGTTGGATACAAAGCATTTTAAAATAGAAAGGATAGTATAAACCTTGCAAAAATATATAGGCTATTGATATTTAAAATGTACAGAGGAAGATGCAATGTGTGTCACAATACTCAATTCTCTTAGGCTAATAAGCTAAAGCTATTGATGAAATATGGATCACTATTAAAAAGGTTATTCACATGATAAATAACCAATATATCCACTGAGTAAAAAGGAGGGAACCATGTCGATAATCAAAGGGTGTATAGGCCTCTATGAAATGATTCACTACAACTTGCATCATTATTAATTAAGTTTATCAATACAAACACTTTTTAAAAAAAATATATATCTTTATTTAACCAGGAGACCATTCAGATCCAAAATCTGTTTTACAAGAGACTTGACCAAGGCAGCAACACAATCCGTATACAAAAAAAATATTACATTATAAAAACAGCTCAATTCTCACTCACCACACTTTTTTTTTATAATTTTGTTGAATTTATCAAGTGACACTACATCTTACAATTCAATGTCTTTAAGTAGATTATTCCAAGACCAAGGTGTAGATTAGGAAAAGGATGATTTTCCCAGTTCTGTGAGGCATCAAGGCTGTTGAAAAGTTGTGATGAGGATCGAAGCCGGTAACTACCTGAGCTGACAGTGAGGAGGTCACTGAGGTACATAAGTTTCCATAGAATAGCTTTGGAAATGAAGATTGTATTATATTATAATATGAATCGGAATAGGTAGCAAGATTATTCATTTGCAAAAATGGGTATCAGCCATAGGCTATACAACAGTAGACCTCATTTCAAACCCAGGGGTGGGGATCTAAATTTGGGTCCCCAAAGATTCTCAGGGGGTCCCCTGGGGATTCCAAACCAACATTTTTTGATGTAAGTATGTTTATTGCTATTTTTTAATGAAATGAAATGAAATAAATGTTCTCCCCATAAAGCCTTGATGGTGGTCGCCAGGTGATCCCCAGCAAAAATGGGAGTCGCCAGAGAATAAGGTTGTAGCCGCATTCAGGAGCTGCTGCACGCCTGCACCCTGAGTCATGTCCCGCGCGCACACTGAGCCTCTCAGGTTCAGTCGCGTTTCTTAATTAGGACATCCCGGAAGAGTCCCGAGTGCTGCGCAGCTGAGGGGCAGGGGACAGTGAGGCAGTGCACACTCACCACACCAAAACCACTCAGGAGTCTGGAATCACGATCCAAAACATAACACACAAACACAACGAGCACAGTGAGCCAAAAGGTTTCTTTTTACATCCAGGTCTCGTGGGAAGTCAAGATATGCAGTTTTGGCGCGGAATAGTTGGGGGAGCTTAAGTGTGTTCACTTAAAAAAAAATATCCCACGAGCAACGAGTGGTCATTTAGAATAATTAGAAATGTCTCACTTTCGTCGGCTTTGTTTGGCGGTGTTATTGAGGCACCACGTCACACGAGTTTAACGGAGGGGCGGTGAGCCTTGTCATTGAGCCAAGCGGAGGTCCTGCCTGCCTTCAGCACCAGAGTGGATGGATTTCTTTAGCCGCACTAGTTCCTCCGCGGCCACTTTTTTTTTTTTTTTTTCTCTTTAGAACAATAGAAGATGGGCCCCACAATGAAAATACTTTATACGGCTTATCAAAAGCGTGATTGTGTATTTTGTGTAGTTATGTGTGTCTTATGGGATGGATTATTGATGGTCATTATTTTTGTCCATTTGCCACATTGAGATATACAGAAGCTGCATGACATCGCACAAGATACCTGGACCCCATGGACCACAGTCACCATAGCACCAAATACTTCTCCGCCCAATATAGCCCAAAGATCAGATGCCAGACCAATGGCTTCAGGAGGAGGCTCTCAGAGTAGCTGATATCTTTTCCACTGTAGAGGGGCGTTTGCTTTGGCAGCTGTGCATGGGGGTTTTGAGGTCTATAGTGCAGGCAGGCTTACCCACCTGTTGTCACTACATTACAAAATGGACTCTATGTTCATGCAAAGGAAATGTTGCGTTAAATCTTGTGCTTGATTCAACAGGGATTATGACCACACTACGTTAATGTCGTTAGACTGCCAAACGCTTTGCCTGGTAATGAGTTAAGATCAGGATGTCAATATTATTCTAAATTAATCAAATTTATTTAATTTATTTTGAGGAAGCCCAAAATCAAAACTGCAATTGCCTCTCCCCTGAAAGCCGTTTGAAAATCAAACAATGAAACAAGCAGAATAACCAACATTCACAATAATTATGCAAATAGCAACAACCCAGAGCAGCCCGGGAAAAATAACAAAAATCCCAGCGGAAAAGTGAGAAACCTTTAATGAGAACCACAGTGAAGAGATCTTACTTTTCAAGGCAGACTGTAGATGTGATGAGGACTAAGGCAGATAGAATTGTGTATTTGTAATATTCAGTCACAATATAATCAAACTAAAATATAATAATTGTGATAATTTTAGAAGCAAACATGTTAATTTAAATTCAATATATGTGAAATGTTTTTTTTATGTGGCAGTTTATGTAAGATTGACTACTTCATAAACGTTATTTCGTTAAATTGATCAGTACTGAGAATGGTGATAGCCACAGTATAAAACTCAATGGTATCAGTGGAATTGCGTTCTTCTGGTCAGCTTTTGTCATTCTCTGAGTGAGTGACAGGTGAATTTAAGTGTGAACACTCAGAAGATTGTGTAAAGAGATAGAGTATCAATTGGCTGATATATCGGGCCGATTTTAGACATTTTAGCATAGGCCGATATTTTGTTCGGGCATAGAGCTTTATCTGAACAATGCAGAGTTCACTGCATAAAATGTCTCTTAAATGTTCATTGTGAAATTGATATAACTTTATTTTCCTTTTTTACAGCAGTACACTAGAAATCAATAAATAATCTTATATCATATCAGATATTTTGGAAAAAAAAATTTAATCAGCCTTGCATATCGGCCTCTAAATAACTGGCTTCAAAAATATCAGTGGAGCATATTAAAAAAAGTTGGTTGATCTTAATTGTTATACTTCTAAGACAATATAAAAGCTACTTCATACTCTGAGTCATTAAAAAATCTAAATTGTGATTTTTTTTGCATATTGCCCCCCCTAATAGGAGCCGTAATGACCTGATAAGAAACAATTGTTATCCCATTATTTTGTCATAAAGTGATCACTCAGTTTAACTAGCAGATAATGTCTATAATTGTGGATAATATACTTGGTTCTATTGAAATTGTAGATGGATAGGTAGATAATAGATTGATTAAATATTTAAATAAATTCAAAACTTCACAAACCTTAAAATTATCACATTTTACACCATATCAAACGCCAATAAATCATATTTCTCATTATAGGCCAGTTTGTGCTCAGCAAAAGTGTTGCACTCCAGGTTTTGTGTCTGGCTGAAAGCTGGTGTAACCCAGAGACCAGAAATAGATTGAGACGGTTAGTGAGAGGCATTTGACACTGCTGGGAGAAGTCTCCAGTCCGATAACACCCAGTCAGACATGTTTGCCCGCATAATTACATGACATAATTCACAAAGATTACAGGCAAGATTCACGACTCACTATATGTCGCTGCTGAACATGGTGGTGTTTTTATAACATATTTAATGTTAATCATGTGACTGGAGCTGTATGGTGACCATAGTCATTATTAAGTATGTGTGTTAGTTTGCAGCTCTGTGCTAATAGGAGGCGATGTGTAAACAGAAAGTTTCTTTTGAAGTCCACTTAACATGTACATATTTGAAACTGTATTGTGCTGTGATGTGACACAATAATGTAGAAGTTTTATGTGATTTGAACTTGACATATTCATTTAGTAATACATCGTAACTGAATTATACACCGACCTAAATGTACTGTTGTGGCAGAAAATACCCTTTGAACTGTCTCTATGCAGATGACCCCTTATGCTGCACACAACTGCTAATTATGCGCCGGAACCCTGGTGTGCCCTGTTCAAAGACCAATTTCTTTCTCAGGTGTAAAGAACTCCAGGAGTCCATGATGGCCTCTTTGCATGAACACCTAACCATTTGCCAGAGGCATTGTCCTTCTCCAGACCAGATGGTCAGAATGTAAAATGTAATCAACAAACCTCTACCCCTTTTCTCCTACTTTTCCGTGAGATGCATGTCGTCTGACATCTATGTAAAACTGTATAAAATTATGTCTCACCGCTATGAGTCGTGACTTGAGACCAGGGAGGGAGAGACGATGCTTGTATTAGGTGAGACTGATTCAGACTGTACACTGAATTAAACCATTCACTTTGAGACAAGACAACTCGATTGTTTTACTTTATTCTTGATAACTCTGTAGCCACTGAACGGCGTCTGCGGGATCGTAGGTGCTGGTGTGGCAGATGCCTCTTCTCGATCCCTGCTGTCTTGGTCGCCAAGGAGCGGAGAAACATCTCTGATCACCGTCTGGCACCTACCCTCGGACCTGGGCTCTGGTAGCCACCTGAACAGCATCCGCGGATTGTATGTTTGGTGTGGCAGATGCTCTTCCCGCTCCCTGGACAGTGACGGGCCGAGGGGGAGCAGGCGCCATCCGAGGCTTCATGGCCCTGTGATCACCAGAGGGACCAGGATAGACCCCTCTGATCACCGTCTGGGCACCTACCCTCGGCCGTGGGCTCTGGTCGCCACTTGAATGGCATTCGCTGGATCGTAGGTGCTGGTGTGGCAATGTCTGTTCCCCTTCCCGGAGCCGTGACAGGACTGGATCTCTTCTTGAGGAGACGGGGGCCTAATCCACTCATTCATCAGGACACGGGACTCGACGGGGTAACCGACCTCGTAGTCCTGGAGAAATGCTATGTTCAAGCGAGTGAAGAGAATGAGGAAGCAAGGCGACGGGCCAGGAGCCTTATTAAATCTCACAGGTACACGCACACATTGCTTCGTTCCTTCTCTGAACGGACCGATCGGATCTACTTTGGTCGTCTTCGTCTGGCGTTCGATCTTCTTCTTTGGTGGTGTTTATGGCGGTTGGTATTCATGAGTGTTACATTACCGCCATTCTTAAACTTTATTCTTTAGACTTGCTTCCTGCACCAGCTCCAGAGTGGGCTGTTGTTGTTGTTGTTGTTGTTGAATTGCTTTCAATGGCGGCCGCGGCCAACCGAAAAGGTCTTCACCACCACCCACAATAGTTGTACTCTTCTGTAGTTGTTGTTGTGTTATTTTTAATGGCGGTTGGCAGCCAACTGAAAAACTACATTTGCCGCCACCTACTGTAGTTGTACGTCTTCAAAGTATGTGTTTTACGCTTTATTGTAAAAAAAAAAGGAACAAGAGAAAGAGAGAGAAAAGAGAGAGAGAGAGAAGAGAGAAAAGAGAGAGAGAAATAGCAAGAGAGAGGAAAAAGAGAGAAAGTTGTACGTCTTCAAAGTACCGGTATGTGTTTTACGCTATACCCTATCTTCAAAGCACATAAGTTTAAAGCCATGAGCCCAAAGCGCCCGAGTTCAAAGCACATGAGTTCAAGCACAATGGAAGTACATGTGACATCATAAAGCACCTTATCATGCAATGGCTGAAGCGCCCTCTACTAGACATTCCGCAAACTAACAATGCATGTAAACATCACTTGAACTGAAATGACAACAAGACCGAGACCAGCCAGTTTCTACAGAGTCGTTTGTACAGGCCTATTCAAATGTAAGGAAAACACCACCACACAGAAAAAGAAAGCAGTCATGGCAGAAAGTCTAAAGGATAAAGACATTGAGAGTGGGGAGCCGAACAACAGAAGAAGAGATGGCGGGGGGAAGTGACGAATCGATAGTAGATGACGAAGTAGAGAGGATGGAGGATGGACGTTTTACCACTATTGAATCTAAAGGTAGTAGTCGAAAACATAAAAACGCTGCAAACCGATCCGAATCGAAAGGTTCTTGCAATGAGAAGCCGGAGGAAACTTCTAATGTCGGGAATGAGTACAGAATGTAAGGTGATCATAAAACTTGCGCAAGAAAATGCGTCCTTTAAGGAGTGGAATTCAATAACATCAACGTTGAACCTAGGGAAGGCATTGGGTGAACAAGTTCTTAGAAATGGCTCGCTGCTGGTTGTGTGTAAAGACGAGCAAATGAAGGCAATTAAGATTCAAAGTCTGGATGGAAAGAGGGTTATTGTTTCAGATGCTGAAAGAAACATGGTCAGAGGAGTTATCACCGGCATCCCTACGATGGTGACCGTGGATGAAATAAAGAAGACTAACTGGAGCTAAGGTTGAGGATGCCAGGCGATTGAAAACGACCCGGTCTGGAGTAAGATGTGACAGCCTTTCAGTAATGTTAAAAGTTGATGGAAAATGTCTGCCTAGTAAAGTGGATACATGAGCTATGAAGTAAGGCCATATGTTCCACCACCCCTACGCTGCTTCAAGTGCCAGCATTTTGGTCATGTAGCAACAGTTTGCAAAGGGAAGCAAAGGTGTGGTAAATGTGCTGGAGATAACGAGTGTCGGAAATGTGATGAAGGAGCAAAACTGAAATGCAACTGTGGGGGAACATAGCTTTGCCTACAGAGGATGTAAATATAGTAAAAGGGCTGTTTAGGTGCAAAAAATTAAAGTCTCTAAAGGTATATCCTATGTGGAGGTCAAGTGCCAAGGAAAGAGATGAAAGTAGATACAGTGAGAGATGCCAGCGTTGCTCACAGCCAGTGTGAAGCTACCAAGAGTGAAGGTTCCAAGGGTGAGGCTCCCAAGTGTGAAGCTCCCAAGATGACTGAGAATACCATGGTTGTGGATTGGAATGATTTGGTACTCTGTATGGTGGATGTTATTAACTGTACTGCTCTCACTCAAAAGAAAACTGAAAGGATCAGGATCATTGCTAAAGCGGCAGAAAAGCATCTTGGAACAAAAGTTTAGAATCAGGCAGAAATAGAAAACACACTAAATTAGTACATTTTTAGGGTTAGGGTTAAAGCTGAGGGTAGATGTCCCTGATTTCTCGATGCGATCACTTTATCTTGTAAATCTATTTTCCTATCCAGGTTGTCGCATGGAGGGTTTGATAGAGCGGTTGGAGCGGGCAGTTACTCGTTTGGAGCAGCTGTCAGTCACTATGCAGGCGTCCAGCGGTCTGACCAACGGGGACTGTGTTAACGGCATCGACGGGGGTACGTCTTTAAACGCCTCTCACGTAATGGACAATAGATTAAAGTGATTATGGCATCGTCTTTATGAACTCATAAATGTGTGGTGTTCCTGTTATTTTCAGATATGTTGCGGCATGTGGAGGCCTTTGATGTGCTTTTGAGAGGTCCAGTGTCTGACTACATCAAACATAGTCAGGCCATTGGAAGTGACGTGGAGCAACATGTAAGTCTGATGCTGAGGTGGACACACGTATTTTGCAGTTTCTTCTACTAGTATTACTCAATTTTTCCGATTTGCTATTTGATAGAAAAGCTACTGTGACCATCAATGAAGTTTGTACTAATAAATGTATGTAATTGACAGCTGCAGCTTGCACACTTACATTGCTATCAAATGTCTATATTTGGCAGGTTGTCTATATTTTGTGCTATTTAGTCTATAGGACAGTAAGAATTATTACATTTTTAACTTCTAAAGTAAAGGTCAAGTAAAGTCGATCAACTATGGTTGGATGTCGTTTTAATGTCAAGATTAAGATTTAGTAAATCTGCAAAATTTTGAATTTTTTTCTTCATATGACTTTCTGGGGAGTTCATAACAGAGGACTGTAGTTTTGCTATGTTCGGGATTGTTAACCATAACGTTAATGTGACTTTGTTGCCATAAGTTCACTTTTTATTGGAAACAAATTCATAAACAAGTCATGCATATCTCTTCTCATACAGCAACTCTTCCAAGTACATTTTTAAATCTTTGAAGTGCGGGTTTCCTGCAGTCTACAGATCTAAAGATTTGAGTATCGCTGAACTTTGAGCTGTCATTTATTTATTTCAAAGCCTCTAAAGAACGTCCTATTTGTGAATGATTGTGTCTCTCTGTGCGATGTGGGAAGTTAGACTGGCTTGTGTCCAGATATGCAACGATAGCTCCAAAACAAAAATAGAAGAGTAGAATGATTATTCTAAAAAACAAAGTATCTGTTGCTATTATTGGCTGTGGCCCTTTATCTGAGTGTCCGTCCTTTCAAGAGTGTGAGGAGATAATGGAGGGAATGAAAGCCAGAGGTAGTATCTTGAAGTTTGGGAGCTCCTTATATGGTCAAACCTCACGGTGGTTCCCTTGGCCCAAACCTGAGGTCTCTGTCCAAACACACAGGACACGGATGGCTGAGACTTATAAAACATTGTGTGACTGTGTGTGTGTGTGCGGACGGTTTATTGGCCTGTGCTGAGCATGAGAAGAAAGCCATGCAAACCGCAGATCTATACTTAGTTTAAGGACTTTGCTTCATGTATGACCTCTTTATTATACTTAAACTAAGTATGTTTTCTCTTTGACAGGCGGAAATGGTACACAAAGCTCTACAAACACAAAGGACATTTCTCAAAATGACTGCAACCCACCAGCAACCGTCTAAGGTATTTAAGAGCTAAGAATAAATGTTTATTGTTTAATAGGACAGAAAGTATAATGTTAAAAGGGTGGAAGAATGGGTAGGGGTATTTGGCAATTTGCAGGAGTCAGTATCGCTTAAGCCTACACAGAGGCCAGCTCCTTCAGTCTAAAATCCATTGCTATTGTACAGCGCTTTTTGTAAAAGTTATAGAAACTTACTATGCATTACCTCTCACTCACTAAACAAATGCGGGTAAACTGTACCAATTTTTAAATAACAGGGAGCCAGTGCAGTGATGCCAGGACTGGAGTAATGTGTTGGTGACGCCTTGTACCTGGGTCAATATAAGACTGCTGTGCTGCCTGCATATTCTTATAGAGAATTTTTTCCTCCTCAAACAAGGAAGTGGGCTGTTAACATGCTAGTTGTTATTGATACCATGACAGCAAAACTCCACACTGGCCTCTGAAAGTTGTGAAAAGCTCTTTTCTCAATGTGAGAAATAATTGCAGGGAATAATTAGGATGCTTGGAATGCGTTAGAATAGTGGGGAATAAGTTTGGACAAGCAGTTTAAAATGAATTAGTTCTGTTTTCTATGTTTCTAAGATCAGCTACAGTGCCTTCAAATGTGTAACTCATCTAGTGTAATATAGTCTTTGTTGTCACATTATCTGATTCTCCCAGCCCTCTCAGTGCTGCCCTGCCCGTTCACAGAGGGATTACACTGCTCTTTGAGGAAGAAAACGCTAATACAACACATTCCGGGCATGTTCGCCTCCATAAAGAGGGCGATGGGAGAGAGTGAGCCCATATGATATCATCCCATTGGCCTTCTGTTTGTGTTGTGTAACTGTTATTGGGTCCACAGAGCCCACCAGGAAGTGACCAGCGCTATCTGTCAGGTCATTGGTCGAAATGCTGTGAAAAGATAACTCAATGATGGTCCCAAATGCAAACAAGCGACGAGTAAGGGTTACAAAGTCAGGGTGGGACTGGTCCAGGAGAGGGGACGGCGACAGAGATGGGGACATGATCTTTGTGACATAAATGAGGGTACGGTTACTGTCATGTGCATGCCAAATTATAATGTACATATTTATCTATATTTGTACATAACATCAATTTTGTATTTTCTTGCTATAGAGAATGCAAATTCAAAATACATAGCATTTCACATTTACAAATACAAAAATATAAAAATAGTTTCGCACTTGTGAATACAAATTTATTTTTTGTGCTTAAGGTTTCCACGAATTTCAGCAGTTATCAAACTGCTCACAGGCATTAACAGTCAAGGCAAGGCAAGTTTATTTGTAGAGCACAATTTGTACACAGGGCAATTCAAAGTGCTTCACACGACAGGAAAAAAAAAAAAAAATCACGAAGACATGACAGAAATGTAGGTTGTATTTCAGGCTATCCATCGATAATTTAAGACATAAAAAGAAGAGTGCAAAGAAATCCTTTCGATCATATGCCCAGCCAAACAAAACAGTTTTTAGCTTAGATTTGAACATTGCCAGAGTAGCGGCCTGTGTCACACCCTCAGGAAGACTGTTCCAGATTTTAGCTGCATAAAACTGAAAGGCAGATCCCCCATGTTTAGTCCTGACTCTGGCACCGGCAGGAGGCCGGCCCTGAGGTCCTCAGAGTCCGAGATGGTTCATATGGCACTAACATGTCCGAGATGTACTTTGGTGCTAGGCCATGGAGAGACTATTATACAAGCAGAGCTGCTTTAAAGTCTATTCCTCTGAGCCACAGGGAGCCAGTGCAGAGACCTGAGCACAGGACTAATGTGATCGTACTTCCTGGTTCTAGTCAGGCCCCGAGCAGCAGCGTTCTGGATGTACTGCAGCTGTTTTACAGCTCGTTTGGAGAGGCCAGTGAGCAGGAACCGTTACAAGTAGTCTAATCTACTTGAGACAAACGCATGGATAAGTCTCTCCAAGTCTGGTTTAGACACTATAACTTTTGATTTTGGCAATGTTTTTTAGATGGTAAAAAGCTGCTGATGTTATTGATTTGACGTGGCTGTTAAAATTCAAAGTCTGAGTCCATTATTACCCCCAGATTTCTAACTTGATTTGTGGGTTTTAGAGTGAGACTCTGAAGATGGCTGCTAATACTTTCTCTTTGTTTCTGTGGGCCAAAAGACGATGATTTCAGTCTTGTCTGAGTTCAGCTGGAGAAAGTTGTTTTGCATCCACACACTGATCTGTTGGATGCAGTGACAGAGTGAATCCACTGGTCCATATTCACCTGCCGTCAGTGAAACATAGATCTGAGTGTCGTCTGCATAATTGTGATAGGACACGTTTTCGCTGCGTATCAACTGACCTAACGGCAGCATGTAGAGGTTGAACAGAAGGGTCCCAAGATTGACCCTTGGGGTCAGGGGACATCTGGTCTGAGACACAGTTACCAATTTCGACAAAGAACTTCCTGTCTTCCAGATAGGACTTTAACCAGTTTAGCGCCAGTGCCAGTGATGCCCACCCAGTCCTCTAGTCTCTGTAAGAGGATCTCATGATCGACAGTGTCAAAAGCAGCACTCAGATTCTAACAGAATTAAGACTGAGGCTTTCCCCGCGTCAGTGTTCAGGTGGATGTCATTTGTCCACCTTGACAAGAGCAGTCTCAGCGCTGTGATGAGGTCTAAAAACCTGACTGGAAAACATCAAATGAGTTGTTTATTAAGAGGAAATCAGAGAGCTGTTGGTAAACAATCTTTTCAAGGACTTTGCCCAAAATGGCAGATTAGAGATGGGCCGGTAATTACTCAGTACTGCGGCATCAAGACTGCTCTTCTTCAGGAGAGGCTTTATGACCGCAAGTTTTCAAAGACATTGGGAATGTTCCAGATTGAAGCGAGACATGTTAACTATGTGAGTGAGTGGTGCTAACAAACTGTTCAGCACAGACTTTAGAAATCTGGTGGGTAACACATCGAGGCAGCATGTAGAGGAACTCAGGCTGGTGATGATCTCCTGGACAGTTTTGTCAGTTACAGGTGCAAAGTGAGTCAGCTCTAAGTGTGTTAGGTGGTTTGAGGGTTATTTTTTGCATTGTAGAATTTATAGCATTTTTAATGCGGTGAACTTTGTCATTAAAGAATAATGCAAAGTCATTACACTTGGATGTGGAAATGAGTTCTAACGGCAGCTGAGCTGGAGGGTTTGTTTACTGTGTGGCAAACAGGATACGTAAGTTGTTACTGCAGCTTCTGATTATTTCAGAAAAATATCCTTCCCTAGTTCTACAGAAAATTAGGTTGTACATGTACAACTTCTCTTTGTAAATCTTTAAAATTGGTATTTTCTTGATTAAGAGTTTACCAAATACATTTTCTGCACGAAAACAGATAAATATGTACACATTTTAAATGGAATGCACATCTTTTTTGACAGCTGTCTTACCCCTTAAAATAAAGTTTGAATTTGAGGAAGGAGCTTTTTAAGGGTATTCTGAGTTTAGAAATGTTCAATTAATCATTCAAAATCTGGAATCTGCCATATTATTCACAAACAGGCCTTAAACAGTGCTAAGGGATGCACAATCTCTCTTCAAATACTATCATCAGGGGTGATTCTAGCCTTCAAAAGTTTAGGGGTAATAAATACACTGTGCATCAAAAATACCATGTTTACAAACATGTTACGTGTTCTTTGTTATCTCTCTGTGTTGCCAAGCTGTAGTGTAGTATATAGGGAGGTACATATAGTGCACATGTTTCTTATGCTGTTATGGTGTTTGTCCTGCTTTGTAGCCTGTGAGCATGGCCTCAGTGGTTTACTCCTCCTCAGTCCTTCCTGTAGTTTAAACCAGTGGTTTGTGTTGTGACCCCCAGAATAACAACCAATGGGATTTGCGACCCCCAAAACTAAAAGATAGGCTACCCGCCATGTTTTGTTTTATTTTGAGGATATAGACCGAGATAAATTTCTTTGGTAGGCCAACAAAGCATTTGAAGCCATGTTTACCCCCTCAAATCATTTCCTAACCACCATGGGTGTCCCGACCCCCAGGTTGAGAACCATTGGTCGAAAAGATAAAATTATTATTATTTTTTGACAAGTAAACCCAAGAACACATTCAATAAATACTACAGGTAAAAGTTTTTTGTTTGTTTTATAATGCAAGGGTAAAGGATAGTGGTTGGAGGTATTTTAGAGCTGTTGGCGCCTGGGCCTCCTCTGCTCATCTACAATGGCCAATCTTTTGGTGGCTTTTTGTGCCCTTTGTTTCTTGCTCTTCTCTAAAGCAAGCTCTGGCACTGACCTGTCTGTGTTTTTCAGCTCAGCAATTACAATTCTTTGCTCTTTAAACATGTCTTTAATCTTTTCCATGACTCTATTAGCGTTGGCAAGTTCCTGTTTGAGCTGCACATTGTTTTGTACTGCAGCATTATAAAGCTTGTTTTGCTCTTCCAGCTGTTTCTGTCTTTTGGAGAGCAATGTTGACTTTTTCAAAATTCCAAGTCTTTCTCTTTGTTTTTCTCAAACTCTATTGATGTTAGCGAGCTGCTTTTTTAGCTGCACAATGTCCTGTACTGAAGCATTATAAAGATAGTGGATATCCTTGTGTGCCTTGATTTGCTCTTCCAGCTGGTTCTCTCTCTTTTGGACAGTAACATTGGCCTTTCTCAACTCCAAGTCTTTTCTCCGAGTCTTAAGCTTCTGGTCCAGTGACTTGGTGACTTGGACTTGATTTTCAAGCTTGACCGTAACTCGGTCCAGCTGCTTGCACAGGTCCTTGACCAGAGCACTCTCCTCAGGGGAAGCAAGTGGCTTGACCAGGCGGCTTTCCTTTGGTTGGGAGGGGGCCTGAATGGTGGGAGACACCAGTTGGGTCTCCTAAGCCTCGGGCTCTTGAACGTCCCCTGCTGGTGTGGGGCAGACCATAGCTTCCAGTTCAAAGTCCTCGTCGAGGTGTTCATCATCGTAAAACGTGTGGTGATACCAGGGCTTCATGCCGCACACCAGTAAAGTCCATCAGTGGGCTGAGCAGAGAGCCAAACTCCTGTGATATATGCATGTTCTACATTCTGTTTTATGAGTCATCTCCTGTAATCTACTATTCTATCCATGGATTTGAATGATGAAAAATGCACTGCTGCCATGGCAAACAAACAAAAACAAAACAAATAATTGTTAGTGTTCTGGAGGCATTTTTCCCTATAACCATTGGTATTATCCCCTACAAATAGCTAATCATTAATTATCAAGGTTTCAGGTGGTTCCAGCCCATTGATCACATTACATGAGGTCAAAGCCTAGTTAATAAGGATCATTGAGTGTTTACTGTAGCCCTTTTGCCTATGGTCATAAAAGCAACACCAGGCCTCAGAAATGTATTAAAAAGCATATCTGTCATTAAAGGGGAAAGCATTAAAACGCATCAATCATAAAGCCTAAGGTAGGATGTTAACAATTTAACTTTGGCTTTTAACTTTAAATTTGGCTCATTACATACAAAATTGGATTGTTAATTGCCTTTGTCGCCTCTGTGTCTGTGACGGGCATAAACAAATAATAGTGCAGTTTATGGGTTTCAGCTGCATTTATAGGTAATATTTTGAGGACGTTTCACTATTCAAAAAATTTAATGTTGTTTTCAATTGTTAATTGCTACGGCAACTATACTAATTTGACAGACGTAATTCTGAAACCCATAGATAATTGTTGGTGGTGGATCATTTTGACTCAGTATACTGTATTTCTCAGTTTTAGTCAAAATGTATCTAAATAAGACATTTTTTGTTGGCTCTGAATCCTGTTTTTTCTCCTTGGTCTAATCCAGAGTCAGCAGACACACTTTGGGGCCAAAAAACCTGATTTGATAATTTAATTGAGTAATAAATCATTAAAAGTATGTTTTCTGCTGGTAAGAGCTGAAGTTGCCTGCAAAAAATAGTGTTTTTGTGCATGACCTCTTGGAGTGCTGGAAATATCGGTAGGGTGCTAACATCCTCGCAGACTCAGAAAATGGTCAGACAAATTAAAATAAAAATACCTCTTAATTTTAGGGGTGTTGGAAATCGTGGCCTAGAATCGCCCCTGAAAAAAATTACCCTTTTTTTCTCTAAAAGGTTTATATAATTATTAACTTAAATTATTTTGTTGACTGTCAGAATGGGTATAAACCCATGGCTGAACGGAGATAATATGGAATTATTGTTGCATATTGTTTTGGACGTCACGGCTACATTGGACCAAACAGAAGATCGATGCTGAGTATGGTCCCTGGATTAGACGTGTGTGTGAAGTGAGTGTTTCCAGTGCCTTCAGTAATCTCGCCTTCCCTCACTTTCTCGCTTTGTTTTTTTCTCTCCTTCTCTGTCTTTCTCTCTCACTTTCATCTCTTTTTTTCCCTCATCCCGCTCTCCCTTTACTCTCTCTCTCTCAACTCCCTCACTCTGTTCTGCTGCAGTGCTCCAGTCTTTTTATGGACATGTTCTATATTTGAGACTGATGTCCGTCTGCTGTGCTCTTCTCACATGTGACCTGTTCTGTATTGTGTGTGCAGAGACGCTCTGTCAAGTTTGACCACCGTAGATTATTTCAGTCTCTTGCAGTTATTCATTGGTATAACTCTGAAGGCTCGCTCACTTTTTTATTATACTGCAATTGTAATTGTACTCAGTCACATTTAGCAAAACTCTATAAATTACAATTGTTCAGCTATGTCTGAATGCTCTAATAATTTGTTATGTGTCCTTGACCAAGAATAGGCTGCGTTCACGTTCCAGAATTTAATGATGCCATAATCTCAGATGGTGGGCGGGGTAACTCTATGGAAGATTTACTGTTTTGAAAGAAATATCCAAAATAGAAATCTACAAACATTGAACCTCATCATTATTTGTTGTTTGATTGGGTCCACAAACCTGCAATATTTATCTTTATTGTCTTGAAATCCTTTCAACTGACAACAATCACGTCTTTGGATAAGATGTTTAATAATGGCACCAATTTCTGAGGCTATTGTGAAAGAAAATTCACAATAGCCTCTCTTTTGTTTATATATGTGCTGACAAAGAGGACGCTGAACTTTGTGTCAGTTTTTGTTTCATGTGGATAGACTCAGTTATTACAGAGAACCATAAACCAGGTCAACAAATCTGTAATCTGTTAAACAGTGAATTCCACCATAGTATTCTGACCTCCAGCTCAGTTTTAAACTATAGGAAGTCAAGAATGTTTTGAAGTCAAATGAACGCAACATATTGGAAAAACTTGTGTCACAGTTCATGTCGGAAAGAAGGAAATGTTCTTCCTTTGACTATAATATTCCACAATATGTAATAAATCACATTTTTAATCGAGAATGTTCAGAATTATGGTTTTAACTTTCTATTCCCATGGAATCATGCAGGTGACGTACCACCCCCAGAAAGTTGCATGCTGTTACTTTAGATTAAAGCGTTATAATGACGCAAGATATATATGGAGCTATAAAAAAGAGCATAGTTTATTGTGCTGACTCTTGTTTTCCATTCTTTGTACCATGTGCTGGAGAAGTGTGGTGAAGGACTGAAAGTGCAGAATTAAACAAAAAACCATGGATGAAGTGAAAGGGGTGTCTATGTGCTCATTGAGGTCATGTGCGTTTGATTGAGGCAAGAATTCAGGATGCAGAGAGAAACGCTGAAACTTAGTCTTCCAGTACAGACGTCTACAAAACAACAAACCAACTGAATGTTGTGAAATAGATTCAAGAGATATGACATTTTAATCAGTTTTAGGACAAATATTGCATTTGATCTTATCTTATGTACTTCGTATCTATCTAGAAATGGTAAAATTATATTTTGGGACCAATTTAAGATACTTAAGTTAACACTAGACATGTTCTCAACGGGTCAGAGTTCTTGTTCCTACATCTACGTGTGCACGCCGTGTGTGAAACGTAAACTATAAACAATGAGAGAGCCCTGCCTTACAAGGACAGAGGGATCTCCCCGTGCACCCTGGAATGTTTTAGTGACGGGACGAGGAGGGAGCGAGAGGAGACAAGCTCCAGATCATAATCTTTCAATGGGGAAAAAAAGTCTACTGGTAATAAAGTTGTGGTGCAGCTTTGTTTTAGAACCTGCAGGCTGGTGCTATCAGAGTGTGCATATTTGCAGAATAGAGAAGAAAGGTGGAAGTACAATCTATTTAGTCTGTCTTTTAGTCAGAGATTATGATACATGTTTTAGTGACCTTGTGCAACTTAAATTATATCAAAACTAATGTATATTTAGTTTTTCCAAGGCAATAATACTACTGGCTTCACTGTGCATGCCAAAGGGAGTTTTCATATAATTAAAATAAGGCCAGTTAAAGGTCAAAATACATTGTTTGCTTAATATATACATTTTTAAATAAAGTGAATGTCAGTGAGATCATCACTGCTTAAGAATTCCTCAGTTTGGTAATAATCTGGACACTATACTAACTAATTACTAGTCAAAGATGTAATCAAACATGTGATTATTGGACAAAATACTACAAGAACCAATTGGTGCCAGTACATAATGTGATAATTGGCCTTGTCGATTAGTTTGATGTCTGTGAAAAAGAAAACTGTTCCTGCCAGGCCCCTGTAAATTTAAGCACAGGCATAGTAAGATTTAAAGCCACTACAAAGTATTTATGTGTTTATAACTCAAATGACTTTTTTATGTGTCTTTCTTCTGCAGACGGAGTTGCATGACCTGATGAAGCCAATTTCTGATCACATCCAGCAAATCCAAAACTTCAGGGAACGAAACCGTGGCAGCAGTCTCTTCAACCACCTCTCTGCTGTGAGCGAGAGCATCCCGGCTCTGGGCTGGGTCGCAGTGGTGAGGGACAAACTGTTTACACTTCACACTTTAATTCTCACTTTTGTGAATCTCCACAGTTTGGGACTGCTGGTGACATTGAAATATTTTTCCATATTGGAAATCCTTGCCATAGGAACAATTTAGATAAAGATATAGCTAGTAAGTTAAAAGAACTGATAAATTATTCTTGGAAACACATTATTTTCATCAATCCAACTTTTTGTTTGCAGTGATATCATTGTGATGTGGTTTATACATACACACAGATCTGCACTGCTTAAAAACACCTTGCACCAAGTATTTATCTAATGCAGTCTGTTTCTCATCCGTGTGGCATCTCTTAAGTTGAATATCATTTAGATTAACATCAAAGTTAAACCACTTGACTCTGGTTCTGGTCAGTTCTTGTCAGAATGCACTTTTACTCAAAACAGAAGTCTCATGTTTAACTACAGCTCAGATCTGGAGTTTGTCGTATAAACAAAAGTACACTTGCTATTGAGACTAATGATTTTAAATGTTTCAGACACTAAAGCCTGGTCCATATGTGAAAGAGATGAACGACGCTGCCACCTTTTACACTAACAGAGTGCTCAAAGATTACAAGGAAAGGTAAGTGTGTATTCGGCCATTTTAAGTTTCATACAATATGTAATACGTAATATGTACAAAGAATTAAGCAATATTCCCTAAACAAAACGACACATATCGTTCACTCAGTTGGGTACAGAAATACCTACTTCCGTTTTATGAGCAACTGTGAATCCTTTCATAATGCCATTTTGCTGCTGTTTTCACTTCATGTTTTATGTGATAAAAATAAAATGAACTGAACTGAAATGTATCCGCAAACTTTAAAATGACCACACATTGTTGCCATTTTAACATTTTATAACTCCAGATGGAATGCTTAAACTCTTTTAAATGCTTGCTATCATTGTGTTCTATTTTGTTTGTTTTGCTTCACAGGACTTCATATAACTATTGAACTCACCAACAGAAATATTTGAAAATGAAACAATTAAACAATCAGTGGTCAATAGAAGACAAGCAGATTAACCAATATTCACAGGAAATGAGCTAATGGAAAACTGTCCCAATGATTTGAACTAGATTCACTTGAAAATGCACACATGTGAATTTAGTTTGTTTCATCATTTCAGTGACAGACGCCACGTGGACTGGGTGCGCTCTTACCTGTCGATCTGGACCGAGATGCAGTCTTACATCAAACAGCATCACTGCACCGGGCTGGAGTGGAGCAAAACTGTGAGGAAACCATCTTTACACATGCAGTTTCATATTACATTCGAACAATGTTATTGCGTGTTACAGAAAACATAAACAGGATTTTCTTTCAATGATAAAAATGATGTGTCATATTAGTGAAAGTATGCAAATAGTCCTTTGTGTTTTATGTCAAAATATTGTAAAAGATTGAGATTTGGAAGTGTAAAATAAATAATAATAATAATAATAATAATAATTTAACTGTAATATCCTCGATCCAATGTACTCGCCTGTTGTTTTACACCGCTTTCAAAGCCTCACATCACATGCGCTAAATCGTTATTATTTCACAATTTGACACCAGGGTCTAGGCCCTTGGAGATATTGCCTAATCACATGTTTATCGAAACATGTTTTTCCTCTGGGCCTTATAGTTTTATATCAGAGCTATAATTATCTCCAATCCCTGTGTGCACTTCCATTTTTAGTTATGCAGCAGCGCTTACATAAATTGAATGTCTGAGGTTCGGCCTGGATGGATTTTGTGTCTTTGCTAGAAATCACAAATGTGGACCACAGGCTTCTCCGCGTCTGTTTTCAAGCCTCCTGTCTCAGCTGCACATACTACTTCAAATTGTTTTAATCAAATGTCAGTAATGATCCAATTGCATTTTAACGCACCCTTTAAATTTCTAGGAGATTTTAGCTAAATAAAAAAGAACATTTACACCTGATCCTCTATGATATTAGAATTTGAGTATTTTAGAATCTCTGCGGAGGTTCTAAAAAGTTCTAAATCTTCCCATTGGTTGACCTTTCATTTTTAAAAATTCTTAGTCCACTAATGTCGGCGTAATCTCATTAGTCCACTGATAAAAAATGTTGACTACAACAAAACAAAACAAACAAAAATCCGAAGACACAAGGACCAGATTAAATTTTTCCATATATTATGATAATAATCAATTGATAGATACATAATTTGTTCATGTGTGTTACCCTTTTTAATGTTATAAATTATGTAATTCAATTATTTAGTAAAATAATTCCATGAAAAATGATCACGATTCCTCAACAATAATGTGAGCTATAGTTGATGCCAATTGACATCAAGTGACTGAGCAACTTGTTGGGTCACACAAGTGCAATCGTCACATGTGGAGCATATATTTCTGTCAAACGTTGAGATTAACACCTAAAGTGCAGCTAATGCGTGTGGCGTTTCCTCACAGAAACTCGAGCTGCGGCTGTGCGTGTCAGCTGCTGCCCTGCGCTCGCACAACAGAGCTGAAGTGTGCAACAACAGGTGGTCCTCAGGGTCCAACTTGAATGAAGGGTTTCTTTACACAAGGCCTTCGACAAAGACTCTGTGTACACTCAGCCCGGCCCGTAACCAAAAACGACAGGGCTGGTCCCACTCGGCGTCATCTGCTGCTCAAGCTTTTAGTGACATTGACAGGCGCAAGGTGGCAAATGGACCAAGAAGACTTGCTATCACTAAAAACATCAAGGGGGTCTATAGCTCAGGTTGTTTTTATTTGATGATGTTAACATTTCCGATGGAGGGCAGAAGCTAGTATTACTAAATTGTATTTATAGATTTATAGATAACATTTTTGGAAGAAATATCTAAACAGAAAATGCACAAATTCTGATTCGCTTGTTTTTTGCTTGGCATTTGGTTCACAAACTTTGTGTATATTTGCCTGTATGGCAAATATTAGGGAAAATATAATTATTATTATTTACACTCTTCGACTTGTTTGTTTTTTGTTTTATTGGATAAAACAAGTAAAACCTTGATTAAGCGCAACCTTTGTTGGTAACTCATACATGAAGCCACTCTTGGGAGTGCCTCTCAAGCCCGGATCAATTGAGAAAAACTTCTCAGGGGGGCATCAGTCATAAAATGTATTCCAATCTCATTATGTAGGAGGCAGAAAACCGAAAAGTTAAAAATATATTATAAGATATATAAATAGCTAAAAAATAAATCTAGTTTTAAAAGGCTGGCCTCACTCATGTCCCGGACAGAGCAGTGACACACAGGAGCAGTTGGGCAGTTTTACAGCATGAAAAACGCGCTCCTAATCCAGAGGTATGCCCTGATCTGCGTCGCGTAACAGGTCAGCTTGTTTCAGGCTGATCTGTTGGACACATGTGTCAGGGGGAGTGAAGTGGCTCAGCTGTAGAGCTCAGAAGGACATGATCGACAGATGACAAACTCTCTTCCCAGCGTCTGTTTGCAGCTTCAGGACCCCACTGAGTTACTGTCCAAGTCCAATCCTCATGGTGTGATAAAGGAAGGCACAGTCAGGGACAACACAGAAAATGTACTTTATATCCATAATAATGTTGTAAGAATGTATTATTATTTATTTTATATATTTTATATTTATATATTTAATTAACATAATTAATCAATTGTAACTACAAGAGGCAATTATTGTGTGAATTTCTTTCTTGTTTGGTATACTGTCAAATGATTGTAAAATAGAAATTAATATGATGGATTGATATGAATCTAAATAATCTACAGTTCAATCAAAATTTTTATTTTACTCTAAGTGGCTGCTTATAACCAGTCTACACTCCCCCTGGTGTTCAAACGGTGTTGCTGCAGTTACCCCCTCAATTAAACCATTCATCAATATTTAACTCCCCAGGGATCCAATAGCTCTTGCGACATCTCGTTTGCGCATGTTTAGCCCATCTAGCTTGCTTTAATCTCGCCCATGTGCACACCTGTCCTCCCCCGCTCCTCCCCCTGGGCCCCTCCAGTCCTCACTGAGCGACTCTGGGCAGCCAGCGCACCTTCACAGCATCCGGCACTGTTCGCCCAACTCAACAAGGGCATGGAAATCACTAAAGGGTTGGTTCATCATATGAGAGCATTGCATCCACCAAAACTGTTGCAGTTGTTAAAGTAGTATCTTATAATTCTGTTCATGTTTTATTACTATTGTTTGTTTGTTTTCATAGATATTGAAATTATTTTGATAATACTTTTTGTCTTTTCAAGATAGGGCCAAATGCATTTGTTAAAGTGTCACTAACATTTTCAGAGGATTGCGTATGACAGATAATATTGTTGACTAGGCCGATAGTCCTCAAGAGGGACCCTAAATTCATGCCCTCTAATGCTATTTGTCTATTTCAAAATGTGTGGTTTTTTGGTGATTTCATAACATAATTTTTTTCTGAGAATTGTTTCATCTGTGTGAATCCTTCAAAAAAATCTTTAGTGACTCTCTTTGGAGACCTGCTCCATGAACTATTGCATTTCGCTTAAATTATATTATTCAGGTCATTTTGCATTTGTATTTTTTGTTTTATTTGTACATATTTTTTACCTGATTTCTGACTCTTAGGCTTGAAGCATGTCGGTGATGACAAAAAAACACAACAAAACCCAGGTCCACGCTCTCAAACTACAGGCAACCAAAAACCAAGGCTCATGGGAAAGCAAGCTCTCCCAAAGCAAGTGTCCAGAAACGACCCCTCTGCTGGAGCTGGAGGGGAAAAAGTGGAGAAGTGGTATGAACAACTGACCTTGATTGTTCAATGTTTATTTTTAACATGTTCATGCTTGTCTCTTGCTGTTGCAGGAACACTTGAGCAGAAACATGACTGATCATTGATGAGACTGAGAGTTAAAACATGTGGTATATGTTTTTGGCTGTGAATAACTCACCCTACAGGTCAAAGGCCAAAATTAACTCCATTATCGTCGGTGAGCTCTCTATACCTTCTTGAATTACATAAGCTCTATATGGACTGTTAGGAACATTGTTGTTTCCTCTTGTTCTAGACAACTGCAAGAAGCTGGTTGGTTTTTGAAAACGTTGTTGGATTGTAGAGATAATAAACTGCAAATCCATCCAGCTACAGGTTAGTAATGTGTTAAAGGGCATATGCAAGTTTGTGAATTGAAGTTGAAAAAGTTTACAATTACACGAAAGTTTTAAAAGGAATCCGTTTTCTTATTTTATTTAATAGTTTTTTTTTTTTTTCTAACAACACATAAATCAGTGAAAGGAAAAAAACAAGACCAGAGAAAAAACAGACATAAAATCAAAACAGTAGACATCCAGCAAATAATCATGGCCCACAAAACTTAATGAAATTGTCCCATTTAGTCCAAGTCTGTCAAATTGATCAATTTTCAAATTAAGTCATAATGTAATTTTCCCATGTTACGAATGTCCACTATAATATCGGTCCAGTCCTTGATTGTCAGTGCATTTTTTTGTGAGGCTTTTTTTGCTGCTGCCAGGAGGATGCTCCAGAGATAACTGCTGGTTGTGCGCATGGCAGGAGTACTGAGGCCCAAATACATAGTTCTGAAATCCATTGGGATGGTGATGTCATACATTGTCTGTAAGGCTTTGTTGTTTCGATTCCTTGTGAGGAAGAGCAAAACTTGTGAGCAACTGGACAATCCCAAAACCACATGATAGTGGTTTGCCTCCTTGCTGCACATCCTCTGCAACAGTCTGCATTTCCCTGTGAGTAATGGCTCTCTGACATGGGTTATAAAGAAGCGAGACAAATTTTTCCAACTGAATTCCCTCCAAACATGTGATTTTTTGGTTTTCATATACATATACTTTCCCACTCTTCATCAGCCAGAATAAAGTGACCCTCTCTTTCCATTTACACTTAATGTAATCAATAGAGTGGCTGCTCAAATTGTTTATACATTTGTACAATTTAGATATTAATGCCCTTTGAAAGTTCAGATTGATAGGCTTTAATAAATTCTAAATTGCAGTGCGGCTAGAGCTCTCGCCTCCCAAGAAGGAGATCATGAGTTTAATTCCTGGCGCAGACAACGTTTACATGATCTCTCTTGGTGGTCTGCATGTCCTCCCCGTTTTACCGTGGGTTCTCTCCGGGTTCTCCGGCTTCCTCCCACCAACCAAAGACAGTGTTAGGTCAATTGGCAATTGTAAATTGCCCTTAGAATGTTCGTCTGTGTCTCTGTTTCTGTGTTAACCCTGCAACGAGCTGGCCACTGTCCAGGGTGTTACCCCGTCTAAGGCCCAAAGGCACTGGGATAGGCTCCAGTCACCAGCGACCCCTACAAGCAGTAGAAAATGAATGAATAGACTAGAATTAAGTTTTGGCACTGCCAAAACGCAGTGATTGGCGAAATGCAATAGTTCACTGGAGCAAGGTCTCCAAAGAGAGTCACTAAAGATTTTTTGAAGGATCACACAGATGAAACAATTCTCAGAAAAAAATTATGTTATGAAACATCACCAAAAAACCACACATTTTGAAATAGACAAATAGCATTCTGGAATGTAACATCTTGTTTTAGTGAATTAATCTAAAGGGCTCTAAAATTGCACTTTAAGGCATACATTAATAACTTGTAACTAGTTAGTAACTTAATGCTAGTGAACCTAATGCTATAAATTACTTCTAAAATTTAAATTTACATTACAAATTTAGTTTTTGTTTTTTTACAATAACATTGTGTTTCTTACCATGTTTATATAAAGTTCTACACTAGGCAAAGTGACTAGGCAAGAAAGTCTCCTGGACTGGGCCTTTGGAGTTTGCATGCTTTTCCACTCCGATTTCCCCATCACCCCAAAAACATGCACAATAGCTAAAACCCTCCAGCTGCAGTCCTGATCTGGAGATGTGTCCCATCTGCTCCTGACAGCTCACCCTGACTGCATTGAAGGATAGGTCAAATGCAGAGGACAAATTTCCCTATGGGGATGATAAAATCTTATCTAATACATTGTGCTGTATGATTCTAATCAGTTGTAGTTCTGTTTTAACATTTGACTTTTATTTGTGGCAGGTTTTGGGGACAGTGCCCACCATCTCCATCAATAAGACTGAAGGCTGTCAAGTTTATCTGAGCAAAGACTCTCTCAACTGTGACATTGTGAGTGCCAAGAGCTCTGAGATGAACATCCTGATACCAGATGGAGAGGACGACTATGTACGTCAAAAATCATTACGCTACGCTAAATTATTTACTTAATTCAAGTGTGTCAAATTATGTTTCATTGTTTGTTTTACAGAAAGAATTCCCTGTGCCGGAGCAGTTTAAGACAGTGTGGGATGGCTCCAAACTTGTGACAGCCCCCACAGAAATCGCAGGATGAACAACTCAACACTGCACTGCTTTAAACTGTATCAACTTGTTCAATGTAAAATGTTAAATTAGACATGTCTCTACAATGTTTCTGCAGCACTTTGACTTAGTGGATGACCTTGAAACAAAACCAAATCAAGACAAATAGTTACTTACATTTAAGTGCCATATCATCAAAGGCAGATGTGTAAGAAATAAGAATACATATTCCACCTTGAGACCATGCATTTAACATTAATCTTTTCTAATCAGCGTTCATTATATTAGTAGTACCCAAACTCTCAATAACTAAGTAATCCGTAAAACATCAGCTTAATCTAGAATGCATGTGAAGTATGCTATTGTTATTATCAGAGCTAATTACACCATTGTACTTGAAGGCAAATTTACAGTTTTTAGTTATTTTGTTTTAGTGCCTAGGTGCTATATACTGTATGCCCAAGATATTGAAAACCACTGAACTTGTTAAAATAATTTTATTTTACATGGATACCGTAATATGACTTTGTTTTACAAATAAAACTGAAACGCCATGATTTGTGCTTTGGTAGTGATGTTGTTCTAAATGTGTATTTGTGAAATAGACTGAACGTTATTGGCAACTATAACGCTATGATTCCGTAAAATAACAAATGCTTAAAAAACTACATTTAACTGCATTTATCTAATAGTGAGAATTCAGTTACTAAAACATTTTATTTTATCTAAAGGGGAATACTAAATTGAACAATTACATCTTACATTTAGGTACTATGAAATTCTGTTAATGTTTAATCACCATATTTCCCTGCGAGTCTTGAGTAAACAGCATCTCCTCATCTTCATCCTCTAGACTTTTGACAGCCGACGGGACGGGGACGCTTATGTTACTCTGGTCTTTGAGTGGACTCCGAGACTGAAGACTTCTGTGAGCCATCACCCTGAAGTCTTGTGAATCCTGAGTGAACAACATGCTCAAACTCTCGTCATCACTGTCTCGAAACTGACAGTTTTTATTCTTTACTGGCAAGTTTTTGGGTTTTGTCCATTTCATTGATGAGTTAAAGCCCTCATCTTGATCTTGTGTACAAGCCTCTAGTGAGATGCGTTTTTGAAGTGTTTGTCTTGACATCTGAACATGCAAGTCAGACATTGCCACTTTTTTGTTTTTGGGAGTTGTGTTTTCTTCATCATTTTGCAAAGACAGTCCATTAAATGTTTTCTGAGTTGATGTTCTCCCTTCAGCATTGAAAAAACCTCCAAATGCGTTAAATCCATTTTGAGTAGGAAGGCTGCTTAGAAAATATGATTCATGGTTACAGTGTAAAGGGCCATCACTGCTCACTTGTCTGATGTCACAGGTATTTGATGTTAAATTTATTTTATTCATGAATTGGTTCATATCAAAGGATGGTTCTTCTTTATAGTCACTGTGTATGTTTGAAAGAGAGGAAAGGTTACATGCTTCGTCTTCTGTTTTCCTCCACATGGCAGCTTGAGGCTCAGGATGTTGTGTATTTATCACTTGATTATAATCCACATCAGACCATAGAGGTTTATTGTTAAAGTCACTCTTAAAATCTCCTGTAGTTGTAGCTGTAGTTGAAGAAGATGCCTCCTGTCCGCCTTCATTTTGACTACCAGATGTGGACATTTTGTTGAGAACTTTGGAGAGGAGAAAATTGAAAGTTTAGAAAATACTATAATAACTGTGTAAAGGTGATAAACTGATCGACAAAACCTACCCCTGCGTTGACATGTAAAGAAGTTTGAAATTGAGCTTTGTTTTGTTTTTGGCATTTCCATTTTGGTCTGAGTAAAGTTGAGGGCTACAGCCACATTGTACCCTGCTCCATCTGTAAAGGGGTTCAGCAGTTTGGAAATGGGCCGGCCCGACCGTTTCTAATGATGAACAAGAAATCAATAAAGTATGAATAATATTGTGCTGCTTTAACATTAAATGTGCACTGCAAATTTGTTATTACATATTTAAACAGTCGGTAACACCACTTTCAAGTAAAATACACAAAAGGAAGAAGTGAGAACGTTCAAAATTACGTTGTTGTTGTATACCTTTTGAACTTTTCCTTTCAATTTCACTGTGTCAAGCCACACGCCACAGTCTTCTCTCTGAACACTGCTCTGTGCTGCTGATCGAGAGGTTTTCATTCTATGAAACTGATAAGATAAACAAAGATGTGTATTAGCATTCATAAATTTAAACTGTCACCAAAAAGTTATTTCAGCTAAAAATCTCGCATTTACTGGTCGGTAAATGGAAACGATACAAGCTGCAATGACCAGCAATGACGAGACACAAATATAAGGAAGCAAACATGTTTGTCACGTGAATGTTCGTAACATTATTAAAACCTTACCAAATGATAGTTTTTCCTAGTCTTGAATGTTACACTTTCGTGTTTGTGAAGTTGGTTTGTCCTTTGACTCTGGCGCCTTGAAAACAGGTAGACGGTGCATTTGACTGCGTCAAACTGTAATAGAGTTCATAAAGTTTAATAATAATACATATATGTATATAAAATAAAATAAAAATATTTTATATTATTAATAAAAACAGTGATTTGTGTTCAGTGGGTTATAGTTTATTTTTTTATTTTTTTCAGTCGTTCATGTCAGGCAAAAGAATGGGCACCTATACATCACGTCAGCTTGTCCTCGCCGTGAGGGTGTGTTTACGTCAAAGCAAAAAGCTAAGGTTTGTGTAGCGTGTGGCTTTATCTTTGTATTTTTCTGAGATAGTGAGATTTATATATACAATTGAATTACATTTATTTCAGCCATTGCCTTACGACGGCCGTTAAAAGGTGGATGATAATCACTATGCTGTACATCATAACCAGGAAGTGGTTCATAATAGCTTCGTTGGCTACTTTAGCTAGCTGCTTAATCGAGAAAAATCTTTCTTAATCATTCGCTAAGCGTTACATGTCAGACTTTGTTGATTGGTTATCTCTTAAAAATGTTTTCAGTAACATGTGTTTTGATCATGTGTAACCTGCGGAATCTACTTTTATTGTTCTTTTAATAGCGGAATATCTCAAGGAATAATAGGGTTTTATATATGGCGATGACATGAGTATATATGATTATTTATGATCAGTAAATTGAACTATCCTTCATTTAATCTTAAATGATCTATTAAATTAGACCTTGCACTGTGACAATCGGTCATAATTAGATATGTTATTTAACCATTTTCAAATAAAAATATCAAATTCAATTTGTAAAATTTTTCCATAGCAGAGTATATTTTGCTTAAAGCGTCATCATGTTTCATGGGATACCAGCTACAGGTGGTGTAGGAGGTAATGATATTTTCTTTATTTTATACTTTATAAAGGAAGATGTGTACATACAGTTAACATACATTTCTCTCACAGCTCCAGCAAATAAACCTGAGCTTTACGAGGTAAGTAAAAAAATAATGACACAAAACGAATATTACCGTGTTTGACATGAAATAATTTTATTCTTAGGAAGTAAAGCTATACAAAAATGCAAGGGAACGTGAAAAGTATGTCTCTTTGGATCAAGATTTTAGAAGGTTTGATGTGATAGAAGTTGTTGTTGTTTTAATGCATTTTTTTTATAGGTATGATAACATGGCAGAATTGTTTGCTGTGGTCAAAACCCTTCAGGCCCTTGAGAAAGCTTACATTAAAGACTGTGTAACACCTAATGAGTAAGATGACATGTTCTCTAACAGTGACATTAGCTCTTATTTCTGCCGCAGAATAATATACATCCTTTTGTGCTCTCACAGATACACAGCCTCTTGTTCCAGGCTTTTTGGTTCAGTACAAGGCGGCTTTTAAGCAGGTGCAAGGATCTGATGTTGGATCCATTGATGACTTCTGCAGGAAGTATAGGGTAATTTTGATGATTCAAGTGTTTATACATTTTTTAGTATTGCCAATTTATATTAATCTCTTCATTTTGTCTCATAGCTTGATTGTCCATTGGCAATGGAAAGGATTAAAGAAGATCGGCCAATCACAATCAAAGATGACAAGGGCAACCTTAATCGCTGCATTGCAGATATAGTATCTGTAAGTTCACAGCTTTTATGAGGGTCAAGCCAAATGGATCAAATGGAAATTTGGGCTAAGTGCCAATTCTCACATTATTGCTTGTGTCTGTAAAACAATATCGAGCTTGTTGTAAACTCTACTTTCTGCCAAGTGCCAACGTTTATTATTTTTGACTCGTGGAATAATATTGCACATCCATTATTGTAAAAATATTGCATACATACTGTATGTTAAAGGTTTTCTATCTCCCCATCTCTGAAATTCTTAGTTGTTTATCACCGTTATGGACAAATTAAGACTGGAGATCAGAGCCATGGATGAGGTATAAAAGAAAAATATAAAGTTATATATTTTTTTGGCATATTCTTTAACTTTATCTTTGTCTTAGATTCAACCCGACTTACGAGAGCTAATGGAAACTATGAACAGAATGAGCAACATGCCACCAGACTCTGAGGCAAAGGACAAAGTGAATCTCTGGTTGGTGTTATTTTCCTTTAGTTGGCTGGACATCTTCGATAAATCAAACTTTTTGGAAATCAATTGTACACTTACTCTGTTGGGGTTTAGTTAGCGCCCAAAAAAGTCCTGCCTGACAAACTCCACGCTGCACTCTTCGCTGAGATTTATTAGCAGATTAAGCTTTGCCTGTTAAATATTATGTGTTAAGTTTATTACAAGTTCGTTTTTGCTGTACCAAAAGTACTTTTCCTTCCGATGCCCTGCACTATCGTTCTTAAAAAATGTCTTGATAAGGAGAACACTGCAGTGGCTGCTCTCAGTGTGCAGTTGTCAGTGAACCCCTTGAGTGGCAGTAGAGGGACAGTGCACCTCTGCTGCCTACAGACCTAGCCCAAAAACACAGCAGGAAATTCAGAATTTGAGGTTGAGCTTTGGTCTTACACAGATTCGAAGCTAATAAAAAGCTCTCTATTATAAATTTGATGTGTAAACGCAGTTAACTAAAAGTAAAAGCTATCAAGAGAACACTCGCAGCAAACCTCAGGTCCTCAAGTAGCTCTGTGGGAGTTGTAGTTGGAATTTACTGTAAATAAAAACTAAAATGTCTAAAACCATAAAGAACTTTTAAGCTAAAAACATGATTACATACAATGATGCCCTATCTCTCTTTAGGTTGACCACACTCAGCAGCATGTCGGCCTCAGATGAACTGGATGATAATCAGGTCCGCCAGATGCTCTTTGACCTGGAGTCTGCCTACAATGCCTTCAACCGTTTTCCTCCACTCCTCCTGAAACCTCTACTCGAAACTGTGTGTCGTTTGGTTTGGTTCTTGTTGAGTATTTTCAGATTTTGAAACATTCTCTAAAAAACAGCAATGGATATGTGTGGTGACATTTGCAGATTCCTGACACAGTGAACTATGACATTTGCTGTTGTGATCCTGGTTTGTTGAGCCTTTGTCAAGGTCTTTGCCATCTTACAGGTACATTGTGCTGCCCAAGGCCTTTGGCTGTAACATTGTGTGATAAATTATTCAGACGGTTGGCTATTCTTCACTTATCAATCTGTTTACTTCAATCTTTGTACTGTAATATAAAAATGTACCTACTTTTCTACTTTGATCTTTAACTACATCTAAAAGTAGAATAAAATGACATACTGTCGATGAATTCGGTTGTAACAGCCAAAGCCTTTATGTTTGTTTATCATGAAGCTTGATTTAGCAATTTATTTTTAGAATATACAGTATAGACTTTGTGAGTTGTAAGCATTGATCACATGTAATGGGAAGATATTATTTTTTGGAGAGGTGAACTGCACTTGATCCTTGTTAGTGGCTCTGTTCCTGTTTTAATACAGTATGTATGCATCTTTACCTGTTGACACTCTAATCAATGTTTTGTTTAGTCTGGCTTGGGTTAGCAGAAAATAGGTGGCCACTTCCTGCTTTGGTCATGCCATATTTAAACTTATTAGATTAGGAATACTATTTATGAAGATTTATCTCTGTAAATAATAGTTTTGATTTTTCAATGAAAGCATGTAACACCTTTTTAGAAATAAACATGTAAACATTTCTATTTCCAAAACTGTTGATATGTCTACCATCATTGTTGAACATATTATATTTGGTTTGGGCATGATCTACTACTTTTCTTTTCACAAACACAAATTGGACTGTTGATTTGTAAAAAAAACAAACCAAGAAAACAAAAAACGAATTAAGGAAGTGCAACAATGTGCAGATCAAATGTATTTTTAATGGCAAAAGTGTCAAGTTTATAGTGTAAATTTATTAACTGTTTTGATAAGCAGCGCGCCTATGTCGTGGCTCCTTTAAGACGTGGTGAGCGCACTAAGCGTTTCCACGACGACAAAATAATTGACGAAACACTAGACTTTTCGTCGGTTCGTTGAGGAACTTGATCTAAATGCATAGATTTAAGACACGCTAGAGCTAAGTCTTTTCAACTTCATCAATCCATATACTTCTATTAATTACTGGTTGGAGGTGAGCTGACAGGCGTATTTGGTTTGCGACTGAAAGACATCCTTCAGAAAAACGAGCACCTTGTCGGCTTGAGAAGATTCAAAAGTTTTGGTGGAAAAGGATACCTGGATGTGGCCCGACTCTATCTGACGCTGATAACTATTTGTTCATTTTCTACCCAGAAAATAGTTATGATTTAGCACATAAACAAGTTCTTGAAAATGAGCAAGAAACATGAAACAACAAGCGTCTCTGAAATCGAAGAACACATTTCACAGAAGTACGAGATCAAAAAGAGACTCGGGAAAGGGGTGAGTAACCCGCTGCTATAGAGGCTTTACCAAAACCTAACTTATCCTCTGAACTGTGCTTCCCCTAGCATGCTTCCTGGTTCATGTTAGTTATTTACCTGCAGGTTTGCATTTGCATCTTGTTCACTCACTGCATGTATTTCAGCTTCAGGGGCAAATTCCAGAAATTCTCCAAACTTCGCGTTAAGGCTCTTTGTGTACAATTGTGTAGTTGTAGCCAATGGAATTATTAACCTTGGCAGGATTTGGCAGTAATTCAGGGACACGTGATGCGTTTGTTTTCCTAAACTCGTACTTGGGTTGATACCGTTTGTCTAACAACTTTGTATTTTTCCCATAGACGTGGTAACTGCCACGTAGCCACATCATATAGAAGCTAATACCTGAGGGCTCTGGTAACACACATTTCACAGCTGGTCAACCTGACTGAATGACGCGGTCATTCATGCGGCAGGAGCAGTCAACTCAGTTCTTCTGCAACAATCTGACATAACTTGTTTTTTTAATCACTGTTCAACTAACTTGTTATATCATCCTGTGAATCAGTTATAGCATAGTGTATAGGCTTAGGCTACATATAATCAGTAGTAGATGTGTGTTGCAAAAATGCCCATCTTGTGAGACTTGTGGTGACTTTCTGCCCTAGGCCTACGGGATTGTGTGGAAGGCAGTGGACAGGCAGACCAGTGAGATCGTGGCTGTTAAGAAGATCTTTGATGCCTTCAGAAACAGGACCGATGCTCAGGTGAGGACTGAACACCGGTGGTCCAACGAGACAAGTGCATCTTGCAGCAATATTGTTATGTTTTGCTTTTGTCTTTACAGCGCACATTCAGGGAAATCCTGTTCCTTCAGGTAAACTGCTTATGTTACTTATGTTACGGAGTAGCATATTTCATCTACCGGGCCGCTATAAGCAATTCTTAAGTTTCAAATTCCCTATTATTTTGTCTGGCTCATTGTATCATGTCCCAGAAGCCTGATTCACTTGCCTTTCTGCATGACGAATATCTCTGACCTTTTATTCCCATTATCAGCCATACACCTCTATAATCAGCTTTGTACCATCTGCTTCACAAAATAGACACAGATGTTTGTTATGTAATCTCTGTCAAAATGTCCCTGTAGTGTGTGCATAACCTTGAGATAATACCTGTCTGTTATAACAACTCAAACAAAGGAGACTGAGGTACTAAATATTTAAAACTGGTTCATTTATGCAGGAGTTTGGAGATCATCCAAACATCATCAAACTTCTGAATGTCATCAGAGCCCATAATGACAAAGACATTTATCTCATCTTTGAGTATATGGGTGAGTGTTGTCCTAATAAATAATATATGCTTCTGACAATTATGGACATGACAATGTCCACTGATCACTCTCATGGTTTAGGTGATGCTTTATGTATGTAATATCGTTTTAAAACTCTTCTAATTATAGTTGTACTTTTTCCTGCTTACATTTGTCAATCAGACACAGACCTTCATGCTGTAATAAAGAAAGGCACCCTTTTGAAAGACATCCATAAGACTTATGTGATGTACCAGCTTCTCAAAGCCATCAAATACTTACACTCAGGAAATGTTATTCACAGAGATCAAAAGGTTAATCACTCTCTATTATATGTACAGTATGTGTATGTATCATATACACTCAGTATTTTATATATTCATTAATTTACAATATTTTATATCAATACAATATGATAAATAAAGTTATGCACCTATATTACAGCCTTCTAATGTTTTGCTGGACACTGACTGTATAGTTAAACTGTGTGACTTTGGCCTGGCCCGATCACTCAGTCAAATCCAGGAGGACAGTGGGAATCCAGCATTAACAGAATATGTTGCCACTAGGTGGTACCGAGCCCCAGAAATTCTTCTTGGATCCACAAGGTATTGGCTATATGCTCCACAACTACTCTACATTATGGACTGTAGTGTTTGATTGTCTTGCCTTTAGGTACACAAAAGGTGTGGACATGTGGAGCCTTGGCTGTATTCTAGGAGAGATGCTTTTGGGGAAAGCATTGTTTCCTGGAACTTCAACAATTAATCAGATAGAAAAGATCATGAGTGCCATACCACACCCCACCCCTGAAGGTAAACAAAGACCACATCCTATTTTTTCAAAAATGTAAAACATTTTGAAACCAAACAAACTTTATTTGCAGATATTCTTGCAATCAAGTCTGAATATGGATCCTCCGTGATACAACAAATGTTATTGAAGTAAGGATAGGAACACCTTAGCTAAGGCTAACAAGGTCAATTACTCTGTGTTGAGGTTGTATTGACTGCTCACCACAAAAACACACATAGCAGTCCAAATTGTTCCTTGGAATACTAGAGCTGGGCAAATAATCAAATTTGTATAGACAACATTTGTGTTAAATGACATTGGCTTGTGTTAAATGGAACAGATTAAAAACCTGTTTGGTTTATGAAATTAATATAAAAAGGACATAACAAGATATCAAATTGAATATTGTGATGAATCAATATGTGGGGAAAAAAATATTATGATTATGACTGATGACATTTTTAGTCATTTTACACATCCTTATTTTCTTTTTAACATTTTTTTTTCTTTTTTTCAATTTTTTTTCTATATACAAATATACAGAACAACACAGGACAACAGGACAAAACAGAACGGTATAATGAAAAAAATATATAAATATAATTTCAGTTGTCTCATGTTTTAGAAAAAACAAGGCATTTTGACTCTCATCCAAGAGTCATTCTCAATCTGTGAAACAAATCTGAGAACTCAGGTTTATATCCTACTCTGTGAAAGCCCTGCCCACAGGGCGGGACGTCCTGATAATGGGCCATTGAAACTAACTGAGATGGGCCAGTTTAAATTCCTATTGTACACTGACTTTCGCTCCCTCTTCACTGGGTACCTGATTAGCATCCGAATGCCTCGGGCGTCTCCAGGGTTTCAGCAAACCATTATAAACAACGGGAAGGTTGAATCTTTAACCTCCATTACAATTGAAGGAAATATTCTCTTTTTTAACAAAGATTGCCTCCTTAACTCCTCTTTCAAACCATCTTTTCTCCTGCTCAGAATCTCCACCTCACTGTCTTCAATAGAGTGGTTTGTGGCTTTAAGATGAAGATGCACGACACTCTGTGGTCCTGAACTCGAGTGTCTTCTGTGCTGATAAAGCCTCTTGTGAAGTGGCAGTTTAGTCTCACCTATGTAACGCTCTTTACAACTTTCTTCACTGCATTGGATAGAATACACTACGTTGGTCTGTTTTTGTGTAGGCATCTTGTCCTTAGGGTGAACTAGTCTTTGTCTTAAAGTGTTGCCTGGTTTGAAATAAACAGGGACCTCTTGTTGTCTAAAAAGTCTTTGCAGTTTTTCTGCATTACAGAAATATAATGCATTATAGAAATATAATGCAGAAAAAATATATATAAATTGATTGTGTCAATTGCAGGAGTTTTAAGGCCCAAGTACATTGTTCTAAAATTACGTGGGATGTCAATGTCAAAAACAGTCTGCTGTGCATTGTTAATTTCAGTCCAATATTTCCAAACAACTGGACAGTCCAAAAACACATGATAGTGGTTTGTCTCCTGGCTGAATACATTCTCCAAAAGTCTTATTTTAGTATTTCCCTAATTTTCCTTGATTCATTTCTCTTGACCAGACCACAATTGCCTTTGGAGGACCTTCTGCAGGCCTCTGTCCCCGCTGATGCCCTGGACCTGCTCAAGGGGCTGCTGGTTTTTAATCCTGACAAGAGGCTGACTGCTGAACAAGCCCTTGAGCACCCCTATGTAGCTAAGTAAGTCAAAACAGTATGCTTCTTCCCCCATGCATATTACATTTACCAATGTATTTTCAATGTATATCATTGGTTTTTGATGGTTTTGTTCAAAGGTTTCACAATCCAGCCCGTGAACCTTCCCTCAACTATGATGTTATTCTTCCAGTTGATGATGATGTCAGGTTATCTGTAGTTCAGTATCGCAACAAGCTCTATGAGGTACAGACCAAAGAAAACATTGATGATGCTCAATTTACTTTGAGTAAGTTTGAGTATAAAAATGGTAATTTAATTATTGTAATTAGCGAACTTCTTTGCAGATGATACTAGAACAGAAAAATTATCAGGGGATGCTAAAACTTGTGCATCCAAAAAGTGAGCCTGAAGTTGGAGACAGTTGCAAACCAAATGGAAAAATAGACAAGAAACTGGTGGAAGCGAGTTGCAATAAAACGTCTGATTATAAAGCACATAAAGAAACTGACAAAACTGACAAGAATCCAAATGCGGCTGTGTCAAAGCCTGGGCCCGTGAACGTCTCAAATGAGCCTGAAGCAGAGCGGACAAACCAGCCACTAAGCCCTGCTGTGGGAAAACTCACCTACAACCCCATCACGCATGCCCCAAGTATGCTACCTTTCTGAAAACCCATAGAATAATATACCAAAATATAACATTATCTATGTATTTCATTCAGATGGTTATGTCCAAAGTCCAGCGGTTCCTCCTCGTTACTACTCTTTGGCAAATCAAACTGTACCAGCATTCACTGATGATGGAACTACAGTACCAGCAGAGGGCACCAGTGTAAACACAGTAGGAAACTCATCACACACTATCCTTCAAGAAACCGTATTTAGCCTGCACTCTACTGTTTAAAAAAGGCACTACAGTTACAATTGAACCTGAGTTGCCAGTGCCTTAACATGAATATAGGGGACACAGTTTTCCCTCATTCTCATTATAAGGACAGGCCTCAATGTTCAGGTCAGAAGTTCCAGAATCCCCTCACTGAGCTGCAGAGGCCACTCTAGCACTGAGTCATGATATGTGCAGGTGCTGGGATCTTGGATTTAAACCAACTGGACTTAGTTTTAGAATCTAGAAACCCAAATGTGAGACTTATGGGAGGATCATGCTGCTTTCTGAGAACTAAAACACAGAATTATGACAAACAACTTGGCCATTTGTTTTTGTAATTAAGAATCAGTCAGCTTTACAATTGTCAGCAAAAGCTATATTTGATGTGTACATGTTTACCTTGCATCTGGGGACAAAGATAGGTCATGTTTATGAAATTGTAAATCAAAATCTGACATACAGTTTGTTTAAAATCATAAATGCCAAATCATTGTTGTGTTTCTGTGATCCACTCACTGCCCTCTTTACTGTGTCTCTCGATAATTTATTTTCATTAGACCATGGACCAGATCATTCATCGAGGGCGCTCAGCTCCTTTGAACCAAAATCGATCCTTCTCTTCAAACATCAACCAGACACAAAACAACCCACTAGTCCGTAAAGATGACTCTATGTTGTCTTCTGGACTATGCATCACATCAGCCCGTCTGGTCAGTAAAACATTTACTTGTTTATGATTTAGGAAGTGTTTTTAATAAAACAGAATTAAGTTACATTTTTCGAATGGTTTGATGCAGAATCAGCGATCTCAAGTTCGTGAACCACAACCTCCTCGATTCAGCAAGAAAGTATTTCAGAATAACTGTAATGTTGCAGCAGCAGGAGACCCTCGAGCCAAACTAGGAAGCTACTCTCAAGCATATGGTACAATCAACAGGACTGATCTGGACAATCTACTCAGAAGCCGTCCTTATAACCAGTAGCCAATGTGACCTGACCTCGAGGTTTGCCTGTAATGGTTTTAAAATACACTGATAAGAAGTGTGTTGCCAGGTCATCTAGAAAATGTATTTAAAATAATATTGTTTACTAACTGAATACCACAATGTTTTAGATAACCTGTAATCAGATGACTTTCTCTTTCTGTTCTGGAATATTCTGGAAATGAAAGTGAAAGTGCCCTGGTTAGTCTGTTTGTGTAATTAAATTGTAATGTAATTAAATCTATAGTCATAGTTAAAGTGTAAAAACAGCACAGTAAATACTATTCTTATTTATACAGATATGATCTTTAAATCCGCAATTAATCTCAGAAATGTTGAAGTTCACATTTTGCATATGTTTTATCAATTAAATATTATGTGTAAATATCAACTCGATATGTCCCGTCAGTTAGTCCAGTGTAAAACCCTGCGTCATTGTGACAGGGGATATTTTATGACAGTGAAGCTTTAGTCACGTGACAGCATCGTGTCGTCAGCTCGTGGCATCAGTTAGAGCGCATAGTGAATGGCGCAGACACGGACGGCGCAGGATTCGTTTTTGTGAGATATTTTGTCACTCAGACACCGCATATCTGCTTCCTAACAGTGAGGGGAACTAAGGTAGGTATCGGCAAAGGGGTGATTGGGATGTTACTGTAAATACTGAGCGAGCGCACTTGTCTCGGATTGTGTTGATCGGAAATGCCGATTTGGTTAACGGCGGTGGCGGACATAACGCGCACGGCCAAAACCCACCATCTGACGCTGTTAACGAGCAGCTAAGTCTCATATAAAGAATGTCTCATTTAAAACACACACCTACCATACGGTATATTTGCTCTTTAGAGTAAATTGGTGCATGTTTTGGCTGTAAACGTGCAATGACCGGGTTTGGGGGCGCGGCGTATGGTCTTCGTCCTAAATAAAAAACCGATCAGCTCCATCATGGCAACGCACAGAGCCTTACATGTTAATGACTGATGATATTCAGATCATTTGGATACGTCGTATTAGGAAACGAAGCAGCTGATGACAAACCCATTGGCTGCGGGTTGATGTAACAGCTGACAGTGGCGCATTTCTGCTGCCGAGGCCTCGCTGGATGCGAGCCATAGACCGTCTGATGTGAGCCAGCGCTACACAAACTGCGGTCTTTATGGCTTTGTTTTGTTGCAGCCGCTACATGACCGGATCAAACTGAATCCTATAAATTCTGACCTATATGTCTATGATTCTGACCACATTAGTCTACTTATCTTGTAGGCCAATTAAAAAGTCCCGTTGTCAACAAAATTGTCGTTTACCACGTTGTTTTAGTTGGTTTTGGCTATTTTAGCGTGACAATTTAATGCAATGAATCCACCACAGATGTCTTCTGTGGATGTCTTCTTGTTAACTTGTTAACATAAAAAGGCTTAGTAATAATTTAACTGACAAATGTTACTGCAGATGTATTACATATTATTATTATTATTATTATTATTATTATTATTATTATTATTATTATTATTATTATTATTATTATACGAATCCATAGAACAAGTTTAAGTAAACAATAACATCTTTGCCCAGAATGTTCCCCAGTATTCCATTATAACACAATTGATTTCCATTGACACAGGCTAGTTCCAAGGCCAAGTGGTCCGATATGGAGAGAGGTGACCCCACTGCAAACAGAATTCATGTTTTATAAAGGATTTCTGAGCTATAAAAACGCCTGCAATTAAAAGAAATGCTTTGTAGATAGCCGACGTTTATTGCCACACTGTGAACATTGCGGATGAAGCAATAACATCTACATGGATTAAGAGAAACATTGCACCTATAAAGTGCATAATAAATAAGGCCAATTTTTTGCAGTTCTCTTGTTCACATTTGTTTTAAATGATTCATGCTGGTTGAATTGTTTCACGGCACACTAGCTTACTATTAAATACACTATTAGTTAGTATTAGTTGTGGCTATAGCACAGTCAGTTCTGTCTGATGTGCGGATCAGAGATGGTGCTGACATGGCTGTGCGGTGACCCTCATCACTTTGGCCCTTACCACTCTGTGGTTTACCACAAACTGTTAAAGGATAATTTGAACAATTACGAGTCTGTAAAAAGCAGCTTTCTATCTATGTAATATCCACGTCGTCCTACACTGCTTTTACCCAGTGCATTCGACTCCAATCCACCAGTGCTTGTGTTTTGGTGCCACATGCAAACTACTGAGTAGCTGAGTGGTCAAGTGTGTTTCCTGGTATTTTTCAGTCATGCCTTATGTTGTACATGGGTTTTCAAGGCATTGTGCTTGTCTAATTGTGTTAACATAGCTCTGTGACCGTTCCACTGAATCCCCAGCGCTAACCTAATTCTCCTCTGAGTGATGGCTATCAGCAGAAGCAGCAGTATCCACACCACACTGTTCTAAGAGGATTTTAAAAGTTAATGCTTGGATAGCGCTCCATCAAATTCATAAACAAATGTCACCAATGTCATTCTTATGTAATCGTATTGTTTATTTATTTACTAGTAAACAAATCTTCATGTAACTCCCTTGTCACACTAAATCCTTATTCCACGTCAGTGCAGTGTCACATGAAAACACGGCCTGTTGTCAGACAAAACAGGAAAGGCCATTCACTTGTGTTTGTAGTGTCCTTGTGATGACTTAACATCAGGGCCCTGTTCAGCGTTACAGTTGTATAAAGAACTACTAGATGGGATTGACGGCGTTGGGATTTGACGGCGGGTCCATTAGTGGGAGTGGCAGTTTAAAGTTTTGCTTTTTTCAGGTATGTTGTATTCAACCATTACATACTAGATCATAATTTTACATTTTATTCATTGCAAACTGCATTATTGGTATAAAACAGCTTTATAATGTTTAAAACTGCAGACCTCACAGGCCGCGCCCCCTATTAGACGTGTTTCACCACATCAAGCAGCAGATTCTAATTTACTTGTTTTTATTGTTGAAAACATTGATCAATCATCAGCTCTGAGTAAGTAAATAATTATGAAAGACCGTTTTACTTGGTTTAAAGCGCATAAAAGTTGATTTTACATAATATGTCTCCTTTAACAGGCCTCCAGTTTTATATCCAGTCTTTACCGTTCATCTGTCATAACATTTGAAATAAATGTTCTTTGATGGTTTAAGGACAATTTAAAACATTTAATCAAAACCCATTTACTCAAATCACTAAACATATAGTACATTGCTTAATAAAGGTAAACAGTATTTTTTTTTTAAAGCATGATTGCACTCACTGTATTGTATCATGTATAACTCACTATCACTGTATAAATCTTTTTTTTTTTAAATTGATTGTGGGAAATATTTTAGTGTTACAAACCTAACCCGAACACACATCTACGAGAAAAAAACAAGCTTTGATGCCAGGAGGAAGTTAATAGAATTTATCATATATATTTTGAAAAGTAAACAGTTAATTAAAGCTATGGACATGCTGTTTTTGTACAACTGTAATTCGAACCACACCAGTTAGCCCTGTGGAAAGAGACCAACAAACAGCAAACCGAATAGAAGATAGTAGTACTGTTGCTTAAATGTGAAAAGGGATTTGAGTACTATTCCTATTCCACAGCAGTAATGGTTGTAGGAAATAGAAATATATTATATGTATAAAAAACATGTAATACATTTGGAACTACAGGGCATGAAGGGTGTTTTGTTTATATGCTTGTTAACATCAAAGATAGTAGTACTGTTGCTTAAATGTGAAAAGGGATTTGAGGTACTATTCCTATTCCACAGCAGTAATGGTTGTAGGAAATAGAAATATATTATATGTATAAAAACACATGTAATACATTTGGAACTACAGGGCATGAAGGTGTGTTTTTGTTTATAATGCTTGGCTTAACATCAAATGTTAATATGAAATTCAGTACTATGATATGAACATCGCTCACAACAAAATTGTCTTCTTTCAGATGTGAAGGATGTTTGGCTTTTGTTTGAATGCTAAAGATAATAACGTAGCTTTGGCATCCACCGGCAGCTGAATTGGAGGAGACTGTTGGTGGTTTAAAGGGTGTTATAACCATTTTCCCCCATCAGAGCTGTATTTTGATTGATTCATGCATGTTTGAGTAATCCTACATTATCCTGCATTCGAGGCTTGAATGCTAAGAACATTTTTCACCTCCTCCCTACGTCTGCCCACCACTCTGTTCTTACTTGCTATTATTTATTATTTTAAAGCCTGTGTCCACAAGAGGACACCAGAGCTCCCGTCTCCATATGAGTTGCCCTCCGCAAGAACACCTCTCCAACACAGCCTCAGTTGCATCAGGTGCAGTCTGATAGTGATGGGCGGATTGATACTAAATATCAATATATCAATACTGACAGAGGTGTTGAAAAGTATTGCTAGTGATGGCCAAGGTACAATCGTTCAGTCGAGGAATTTCAATGCATTTTAGTACAAAACTCATTGTTATCATTATTGCGATATTTGCAATAGTATTACTTGGTATCGGATCCAATAAAAAATCCTTCAATGGTATCGCCCGTCACTACTGAGAGAGGAGTATGCAGGTGAAGCAGAAGGGTGGAGTCTTTCATCCTGAACCTGGTCCATTTCATACTGTAATACTGTTGATGAAGCACAAACTATTTTTATCATGCTTGTGTAATTGTCATAATTTTTGTTTGATTTACTTTTTTTCTCTTACTTTATAGATTGTCATTGTTGCAAAATAAAGGAGTCCTTCCATCATGTCCCAGGACAAGAGTGGATACCCAGTAATGGGTGAGACCAACCCACTCCATAACAATGTCTATGGTCCACCTCCTCAGCCGGGTTTTGGTATGCCCCCTCCGAATTACAACCAAGCCCCGGGTCCATACCCTCCAGCGGCTGGTTATGGACAGCCTGGGTTTGCTCAGGCAGCTCCTGGCTTTGCCCCTGGTCCCTACCCACAAATGCCTTATCCTCAGATGCCCTACCCACAAGGACCCTACCCTCAGGGGCCATATCAGCAAGGACCAGCACAGCCAGGCTTTCCTGCAGACCCCAATGGTAAGTGACTTTGTAGTACAAAAATATATTATGTTGTCATAATGTTTAACCCAATCATGAATAAATCTACAGTAAACCATGCCTTTATTTATGTAAATTAAATAAAAATGCTTTTCAGCTATAGGTAGCCCAGGCTATGGTGATGGACCACCATCTTACTATGACAACGATGAATTCACAAATTCTGGCTTTGAAGACAAAACCATTCGACAAGCTTTCATTAGAAAGGTATGTTTTAAGACAGTACTAGTATTTTAAGTCTCAGATGAAGTTTCCAACTACGTTTCCTGTTTGTATTAGGTCTTCATGGTACTCACAGTTCAGCTGCTGGTCACGTTCTCTTTTGTTGCTGTGTTCACTTTTGTCGATGACGCCAAGTACTTTGTGCGGCGTAATCCATGGACATACTACGTATCCTATGCAGTTTTCTTTGTGGCTTTAATCGTCCTGAGCTGCTGTGGTGACTTCCGCCGCAAACACCCTTGGAATTTGGTTGCGCTGGTAAAAATAAATATGATATTGGATTTGTTCTGTGATACTTTTGTACATGCGCTTATAAATGTTTTCCGTTATTCACAGTCCATCTTGACCCTGAGCCTGTCCTATATGGTGGGAATGATAGCTAGCTTTTATGACACAGAGACGGTCATTATTGCAGTGGGCATCACGGCTGTGGTTTGCTTCACTGTGGTCCTCTTCTCCCTACAGGTCAGTCTTTGTGTTTTTCAGTATGTTTCCAATTTATGCTGCTTATTGTCTAAATTTTAGACACTGACAGGTTTTAGGTTTTAGACACTGACAGGTTTTAAACTCTAAAACCTAAAAACATGAATTAATAAGCTTGATCAACATACTGTGCTGTTCAAATTCTGTTAGTATTGTAACCTCTTTTTCTCTCAATTCAGAGTAAATATGACTTCACTTCCTGCCGGGGTGTGCTGTTTGTGTGCCTGATAGTCCTGATGCTTTTTGCTATCCTCTGTATCTTCATTCGTCACAAGATCTTGCACATTGTCTATGCCTCTCTGGGGGCTCTGCTCTTCACTTGCGTAAGTAGACCACTGTAATTTTCAAATGTAAACATTTATTGTTCAAGACTGTATCTGTTCTATTTACCTACATTTTATTTGTGTTTGTTAGTTTTTGGCTGTGGACACTCAATTGCTACTGGGAAACAAGAAGCTAGCCTTAAGCCCGGAGGAGTACATCTTTGCTGCTCTCAACCTCTACACTGACATTGTCAACATTTTCCTCTACATCCTGGCTATTGTGGGACGTTCCCGTGAATAAGTGCCATCTTGAAGAAAATAGAGGACTTGAGAAATGCACGTGTCCTTTCTTAGAAAACATCCACTTGTTGCTTGTTTATTTGTCACACTGGTTTTATTTGAACAAATGAACAGGTGTTAAAGAGCACCTGATAACATGCATTTCACAAATATGAATACTTCAGTGACCCCTTTGTCTTTGCTTTTACTAACAAACAAGATTGTAATTTGTCACCCAGTTTTCAGTTTGCATTTACTGAAGAAAAAACATGAAGGAGCTTCAAATTCGACACACCAGGTTTGTTGGCCTACTTGTGTGACAAATGATCTGCTTGGCAGCATTGGGAAAACATTTGTTCCCTTGTCTGCCAGGTAACTTGGTGACGCTGCTGTATATAGTTAGTGTAACACCACTTCCTCCCGGCTGCTGAATAGCATGTGGAAGCAATTCTTGTGGTGTTTTGCTTTATGGGGGAATGCACTCTGCCATTAAATCTTATTACATTGGATACATGAATAAATAACAATATTGGTTGTACTGTACAGCATTTAAAGTAAGGTCACTATTTATTTATTTATTTTAAGGATGTAGATTTTCTATTATTACTATCATTTAATTATTAACCTTTGGGTCTGGTCAGTATCTGAAATCTGTGTGCTGTATTTTTTTCCACACCCAATGTGAACTACTGGTATTAGTTAATACTTTGGCTAACTTTTGATTGTGTTTTATACAGTGAAGAAACTTACAGATGTGAATTTATAAGGTGTGTAGCAATCAGGGTTGCATTATGTTTCAAGTCATACTGTTCACTATGTTACTGGTGGACAGTGGGCACCAAGTTGCTTTTAAACCAAATTAAACAAATGTAAAAATCTATATGAACTAGAATCCAAGTAATTAAAAAATCGCATTGTATGTATTTCCACCTGCACGCTCCAACTAAATTTGCATGTGCTTCAGATGCACATTGTACAGGTTTTCTTTATTGAAGGAACAGTTACAGTTGTTTGGCAACCTTTAGACTCTTTAACCTACGTGTTGGTATTTTACTAATGTATATAATAAAACTGTAGTGATTTGATGTGTATAGATCAAGTATTGTTTGCATTGTATATTTGCACTGTTACTCTGGGGCTGTTCTCCTCTGTACCATTTAATGCTTTTCATTAAAACAAATAATGTCATGAATTATCAGTGTTTTTTAATAATTTTATCTAAAAGGATGTTAGAAGCTCCACCAGCTTTCTCTTCACTCGTAATTCTTCCTTTTAGTGTGTGGCCTACCACAAAATGCGCACACTACATATTACATTAACCATGGCATAAATGTAAGCGATGACGGTAGTCATTAAACTAAAATGAAGCATCTGTAAAATAAGCTCGCCCAACTGAATCTTTGGCGCAGAACAACCGTTGGCAGAACAACACTGAGCTAAAGAAAAAAAGGTCACTTAGTTCAGCAGCTGAACAATTGCAAGAAATGGCAGGTGATACATTAACAACACGCACATTAACACTTGCTCAGCTCAGGCTCAACTGTTCACAAGCTAACAGTTAGGTTAACTTAGCTGTTAACTAAATTAAAGTAGCTTAAACGTTTAGCTAGGCACATTCTTGTGTCTAGCTAGCGTTTGTTATTTTTGAGTCAACTAAACTATTGAAAAGAAATAAGATTTCATCAATGTTCACAATGTCTTCTCTAAACAGGTATAAACATTGCAGATGTTCTTAGTCCTGTATCTAACGTTAATGCTAAAGGTTTGTGATCACAATACATCTTAATTAGCATGTAGCTAACTGTTAATGGAATACGTTCGACACAATACACATGCATTTGATATCTATTTTATCAGGAATTGGAATATGTGGGCCTAAAGTTGAGCAACTGATGGCAAAACTGAAGAGGCTTCAGCAAGGTACGTTTATGAGTGTTCTAGCTATGGCTAGCTATGGCTGGTGAACTGGCAAAGATTATTTGCTTGGCGAGCCAAAATCACATACTTTGACAGTAAGGGCCTGGCTGGTCAGGCAACCAGATTAACATAGTTTTGCTATTTACTGTACATTTTAAAATCTTGTATCGTCATTACATCAGTAACATTTGTGTGAAACAATCACAGCGATGAGACAGATTTAACATTGCGGTTGCAGGCCTGGCAATGGCCTGGGTCGAGGCTTGGTGGCTGGTCGAGGCTTGGTGGCTGGTCGAGGCTTGGTGGCCTGGTCGAGGCTGGCCTGGTCGAGGCTTGGTGGTGGTCGAGGTGGGCTTGGTGGCCTGGTCGAGGCTTGGTGGCTGTCGACTGGTGGCCTGGTCGAGGCTTGGTGGCCTGGTCGAGGCTTGGTGGCCATGGTCGAGGCTTGGTGGCCTGTCGAGCTTGGTGGGCCTGGTCGAGGCTTGTGGCCTGGTCGAGGCTTGGTGGCTGGTCGAGCTGTGGCTGGCGACTGGTGGTCGAGGCTTGGGGCCTGGTCGAGGCTTGGTGGCCTGGTCGAGGCTTGGTGGCCTGGTCGGGCTTGGTGCCTGGTCGGGCTTGGGGCCTGGTCGAGGCTTGTTGGCCTGATCAAACCAAAGCTAAATGGATTCCATCTGAATGGTTTTCTGTTTTGCCAGGCAATATCTGTGTCTACTTGTCTATGTATCAATAAGGCAGCCGTGATGAAAACAAGATTGGACGCTATTTTACACGATCGATTCAGACCAAAATATTTATCTAATCTATAGTTTTGGTCATCAGTATAAATTATGTTATCCACCAGTGTTAAGATCATGTCAGTTATGTTGAATTCGTTACACTGTGTTCTGAGCTCAGGAACAAACTTTACGTCACTGTTCAAACCAAATAACCAGATCATTAGTTTGTAGCGCTGTCAGATTTACCTAAAAAATGTGGAGACATTGGCGATCCTGCTTGTATCATAAATAATATTATCTTAATAGTTTTACCTTTATTTTTTTTTTTTCTTTGTTAGAATCTATGAACCGCTATGTGTTCTCGCATAAACGAATCGCAATATAAACATAATATATATATATATATATACGTATATATATATATATATATATATATATATATATATATATATATATATATATATATATATATATATATATATATATATGGGTCTCTACTGGGAAATACAGTTTAGTACTAGGCATCTTAAAATCTCTATTGGTTTAACATTGGATAGCTTAAAATTCGAGGACGGTTGACGACCCAACCCCGAGCTAGGCCAAGACGGTATCATCTTGACGAACAGTGGCTCTTTGTAACTTCCGCTTTGGCTCGGAGCGTTTCATAATTTAGTTCGAGTGAAGTTAAACGGTCCTAGATTCATAATACGTCCAATAACATATTAAGTCTACAATCTATTGTACTTTTCGTGATCATTTGAAATAGAAATGTAATTTTGTTTGGCAAAACAAAGTGTAGCTGGTGTTAGCCAATGAGAGGCCCATATGCAAATATTAATAGACGGTCGCCTCGCTTCCTGTTAAATAGTATCTTATTAACTAAACTTCTACACAGGACTAAAGATACAGTAATATTGCTTCTTAAAACATTTTGTGTTTCATGTGAAAACATAACCAACCGCTGTGTAACTAACTGAACCCTGACTCAGACTCGTGTGCGTACAATTGGATTCTAGCTGCAGTGACGTCATTTCCCGTTATCTTCAGTGAGGTACATCCTTACCTGTTACTCCTCCGGGAGTTTCAGCACATGATGAATGGAGTCATATGAGGTATGATTAATATCTCTCTCTTACGGAGAACTGCAACACTCCGTAAGAGCCATTCTGATATACTTGGTTTAATGTGAACACGTTATATTAAGATGGAGATAAATTGATAATAAAATGATAAACATGTATCAGAAGTGATGGATTTGATGAACTCATATGTATTAAGTATTTTTGATGTATAGAATATGGTCTGATATTGTGATGGTCATATTTCTGCATGATTAAACTTTCATTTGTTAGGTTAAATGTCCAGGTTTATGTTGGCACTAATTAACTTCTGGAAAATGTATGGTTCTATTGGATTGAAGCAGTAACGTCGTTCCTGTAGGTGTAAGATTTATTAATCGTATATATCACGTAGTACAATTCAACACAATCAACATTTTTATATTTGAAGTTATAAGTGAGGATGTATCTCACTGATTTTACTGCATTGAGCTGAAATCCTCGGTACAGGTAGCACACTGACTCATGGTGGTAACTTGTAGCCAGCGTTAGCAATCTGTTGTATTTGACCTTTATTTTTTTGTGTAATTTCAAGTCACTGTTGTAAAGAAAATGTTATGAATCAACCTGCTGTATGTTACAATACTGAGATCTAACTTTGTTGTGCTGTGTCGGTGTAATCCCTCATTCATCCAGGAGTGTTCCATTGTAGAAAAAGATTCAGTTGTAGTCATCTGGACTCTGTTTTAGAAAAAACAAAACCTTTCAACTCTCATCCAAGAGTCATGGATGAGAGTTGAAACGTTTTGTTTTTTCTAAAACAGAGTCCAGATGACTACAACTGAATCTTTTTCTAATTTGTTGTGCTGTGTTAAGATAAAAGAGTCTTAGAAGAGGAAATCCAAGACATCCGATCTGTCAGCGAATCTCTGCAAAAGGAACTGGAAACCCGTAAGGACAATTATTCATCATTAATATCAATACACAGCTAAAGTGCTTCCATAAACAATAAACCATATTAGATAATACTGTATGGGTTATGTTATATGTTAGTATTTTTATGTGGATTTTAATTGCACCCTCACTGCAGTGCAAACAGAGTCTTTTCAACTGGAGGTAATACATAAAGAAAAAGAAGGTGTGTATTTTAGATTTTATTTTATTTTATTTTTTTTAATGTTTTTATTATTCAACAAATTGTAGATTTAATTTCATGCTGGTTTGAGATATTACATATTAAGTATTATGTTTCTTGCAGAGTTGTGCCAGAAGCTGCAGTATCTGTGTGCAGAGTCAGAGCAGGACTTTGCCAGGTCAGCGTATAAACTAACTACTAATTAGAACCACATTGAATTTTTTTTTATCGTGTTGTCCAGGAGGGGGCAGTAAGCAATTGGGTCAAATGAATGTCAGTTTTTAATTCAGTTACAGATATTGTTACAACATTTTCAGACAACTGAAGCATAATAAGTCAACTGAAGATTTGTCAGCGCAATGCAACTGTGAGATTCAGGCCATGAAGTTGAAACACCGGAAGTTACGGTACAGCAATTTTTTAATATGTATGTATATTTGCTCTTAGTTTAAAAAGACATATTTTTACAGAATGAAATTTGAAAACCATCTACACCAGCTGATTGAGCAGCAAAAGAACTTGTACTCTCTTTTTGTACGTGTAATATGTAACTAAAATATCATAGATACGATTTAAATTATATTAAGTTTATATAATAGATCATAATATACTTCACATTTATCTATAAACAGATGCCAGACAGACTTCCAGCTGAAATTGACAGTGCTGAGAATACAAAAGCTCAACTGTTAGCTGCCGGTAAGTAACAATGTGCCTAATTTATTACATCTAGAGCTGCAGAATATTGCTGTACCAATTATTTAATTGTTTTTGTGATTCAAGAAAAACTTAAGCAAACGCTGGTAAACTCATTGGAAGAAGAAATAGAAAAATGGAAGCCGGAGAAACAAGACACTCCATCTGTTGCAGTACAAGAAGAGTAGGGCGGTGACCATGTACCCTAGTTTACAAACAAAACAAAGTTGGATTATCACAGTAGTTTGTGAATTAATTTGTATTTCTTGTGGCATTGGAACCACTTTACTCGTGAGATACTTTATTTTGCCAAAATGTGTATTTAAATAAAATGCTATATATTTACCATTTAATTGTTTGAAGAATAAAAATATAAAACAAATAAAGCACTAGTATTTAATAAGAAATTTGTACATACAGAATAACACTTACAAAAAATACAAAAGAGCCAATTTCTTTTTAAACACTCACTAAAGTACAAAGAAGGTAAGGCACTTGGGAATTATGTTCCTTTCATAATAATACTTTACCATAAAATTCTCTTAAAACATGATGTCATCTTAAATAAACACATTTCCCTGCAAACACTTAAATATACACACAATCTTTTCTCGTAAAAATCTATGCTGTTTCAATTCAAAAACAGCAGTATCATCTAAAAAACTGAAGCCACAGATCCATTCATCTATGCAACTGTAAAGTGTAACCTTTAGGTCGAGGTTCAGGTTCAACTTTATATCCATAGGTTTGCAGTTGGAGTTGGCTTTCATACACCACACACACAATAAAATAAAAACAGACATAAGATCATAGATCTAAGTGTTATATCTTTTATGTTTTACTGAGCAATGTTTAGCTATTCAATATTATGAGAAAGATGGCACATTTTCAGTCATGAAAAAAAAATCTATTGCTGCTATATTTACATATGTATATAAACAGTAATGCTTATCCTGATAGAAATTGGACTTCCAATTTTTATCAAATATATTCCTCTCCTTATACATTTTGCCTTCATTTATTTAATGCTGTCAGATGTCTTTTGCCCTTGTGCATCTGATCCACTTTTGGATCATACTCAATCACTCATAAAATCTAAATGCATTACTACCATATGACTATAGACTGGCTAAATCTATTACCTTTGCCTAAAATGCCATGCAATCTTTTAGCCATTCAATCACCATAAAAGGGAAAAAAGTACAATTTCCAAATAACTTTAGTGTCTTTTTAAAGCAGTCTATTCAAGTGTACTTTTATAAATATCCAGAAGTGGCTTAAAAGCCACAGAGGTACTTTGAGATTGTCGTTGGCACAAATGGGCAATGGGTCATTTTGATCATCTTGCATGAATACTTTCCAAATAAGAGGGCGCGCTTCCATCTTTCGTTATCCCAGGTTATTCCCCATCTGTTAATAGAACAACAGGAATACTTGTGAATTAAAACAATATTATGGCAATTCATGTACTGATTAAGTGCTAAAAACATTTATTATCTCATTATCTTTTCATACAGTTTGAAGTCTTTAAGATCAAATTAACTTTCCTGAATGTATATGTAGTTAATGATTGTTAATCATTGACTGAGGTTCAGGAGCTGGACCACTCAACTTTCTACTCCTCCTCCCGCAATCACTCCTCCGCTCTTTAAGCACACCTCAAAACTCTAGCTCATCATCTCTTGTCTCTGCACTCTCGACCCAACCCTCCCACCCTATGTCTCTATCATCTTCACCTTAATACACATCGGCTGGGCTGGTTACCTGAGATGGAGCCCCCATACTGACTCGCTACCCAGCCAACTCTAATTGATCCATCATCGATCTATCATCGAACTATCATTACTATTATCAGTAAACATTGTCTCGTATTCCATTGTTGTGGCGTGGTCCTTGCTAGTGAAATGTTCTATATGTTGTAGGTAAAAGGTATGGGGGAACAACAACAAATCGTTATAATCTAGCCTCCATTTTTCTTTTACCAGTGATATAAGGCTGCATCGTTCCTAATTTTTTCTATGTACATATTAAGTCTTTCACCAAAACTATTTCTACCATATACGATACAATAATCTATACGGTTTATATTATATATCTTTCTCTTGAACATTACAAATATCCTCTTTGCTGTGATAGGCTACCTCAAATCGGCTGTAGACTTTCTTCTCCTTCCTCAAGCTTTCTATTCTCTTCAGCAAGCCTTCCCGCTCCTGGTTGTTGCTGTGTGGTCTCAGAAAACGGTTTCGTCTGATAGAGCTCTGTCTCTCCAGCCCTTTGTCCGCACTGTCGCTGTCTCCGCCAGATTCTTCTCCCCGCTCCTGACGATTCTTTTGGCTATTTGCTGAAATCTGCTCTAAAATTACTTTTGTGTCATCGCGTAGGTTACTGCTGGAGAGCACAGAAGTGCCGGGCGGCTGGTATCTAGAAGGCCCGGTAAGACTGGTATTAGACTTGATAGTGCTTGTGGTCCGGTCAGTAGTAGCAGTTGTTGCAGCAGCAGAAGCAGCATTATTAGAGAAAGTGGAGTCTGTGTTCAACCTTTTGCCTGGGTCTGATATTTCTGGGACTGTAGCCATATTTCTGTCATCTACAAATGATTTTTTGTCTTTATCTTTGGGTGCTAAAATGCCTTTTAGCCTTTGAGTCTGCTTTTTAAGGAAATCAAGTGGTTTGCCTTCACCTTTTCCCTCCCCAAGAGTATTAATTGAAGTATTAGATCCCATAACTTTTTTGAATCCATCTTTTGATTCATCTCGGGGTAGAGTTGAAGAACTATGAGAGCGTATTTTTTTCAGTTCACTTTTCTCTGCATCTGTAGCATCAGTTGTCAGTATCTCTTCTCCAGCTGAGATACGACGAGGATTCAATCCTTTAAGTTTCAGTGGATCTCTCTTAAAGATTTTTGGTGAAGGAAGAGGTTTTAGGGATTTAAAAATGTCTTTCTTTTGACCCTCAGTGGCACTGTCCACTTTGGATGCTTGAGGTGTATCGGTATGCTTTAGGTAACTTGGTGGCTTGCCGGAGACTATTGGTGGTTTTGATGAGCTAAATGAAGATCTACGAGTCAATTCTGCAAGTCTTGAAGATATGTCAAGCTTCTTTGGTTCAACTTCTGTTGATGGGACAGGAGGACTGGGGGTCTTCAATGCTGTGGTAGAATGGAGAGGTTTTTCCATAATATCTGGCTTTTTTTCATCTGGCTCAGAAGCTTTTAATGATGAGTCAGTGCCCATTTTTGAAGCTTTTCTCTTAGCAGCCAAATCATTGAAGTATTGAAGCCGGCTGGCTGGGTCATTCATATTCAAAAATGATGTATGTTGTGGTTTGAGACCATCTATATTGGTTTCAGGCTCTTCAGTTGATGCTTCTTCAACAGGTTGTTGAGGCTCAACTTTTTTTTCCATTTGTACAGCATTTTTATATGCGGTTTCCTTGGTTTTGAATTGTTTCTCCTTGCTCTCCATCGCTTCATCTGTTTCTTTCTCATCCATTTTCTTTCTCCATTCAAAAGGCTCACGATTTCTTCTCTTTTCTAAAATTTGGGCTACTATTGAGGAGGTGCGAACTGTGTCTAATTCTTCATCCTGCTCTGTTGCAGGAGTAAGACCAAGACTTCCGGCATGCATCTCTGATTTTGAAGATGAAAATATAAGTGAGGAGCGCAGACGAGAGCTACGTTGAAGGAGTGGGTTTATGCGTGAACGAAAAGATTCATGCTTTGACAGCAAAAGCTCTGGAGCCTCTTTTACCTCAATATCTGCTCGCATTTCTTTTGTGGATCCTCGCTCTAATCCTCTTTCAAAAATATATGGCTTCAGTTCACTTACAGAAGGAAATAAATCCTTAGTTGTTTTGACAGGATCTTTTGTGCTATCAGGTAAAATTGGTTTTCCATATCGTGGTCTGGGAATTTCTGGTCTAGTGGGAACACTCAGTGGTTCCTTGAATCCAAACTGAGGACCCGAGGTCTCAGTTGTCATCGGCTGTTGAGGTGGTGGATGATCTTCAAAGGCATCGGAACCCATTGGCTGGTTTATTCCTTCTTCTCCACCATCCTCATATGTGCTCAGGTATGAATTAATTCTCCAACTCCTCATCCCTTGCTTTGCATCCAGGTCTTGGTCCTTGTCCTGATCTGATTGGTTTGGATACTGTTTCTTTTCAGGTTGGTGTAAATGTGTTGGTGAGCTCTGACAAGCATATGCATGACCTATGGTTGGCCTCTTGTTGGATGAATTTCCTTCATATCTCCCAGCCAAAGGAGGTGCATTGTCCCCATCAGGGCCTCCAAGATCCTCTGATGAAAAGTAGTCCTGGCTGTAGTTTCCAGGTTGTGGTTCCAAATCAGAGCGTAAGCTTGACTCTGAGTGTTGGTCAATAGCTAACGGAGGAGGCCTGCCTCGAAGTCTATCATAGTGTCCCTGGTCAGAACCTGGCCCAGGACCTTCACTGTAGAATTGGCTTGAAACATTCTGCTCCCTGTAAGAAACAGATTGTAGTTTATTAGTCAAATAATAGTATATTACACAACAATTAGAACATTATGTTGAAAAAGATGGAGTAAATAGTATCAACCTGTGAAATTCCAACTCGTCCAAATTGTTCATAACTCTGTGTTTCATAAATTGCCTGGAGGATGTGTAGTTTTCTTGCGTCCCCTCTGCATAACTGTGTCTCTTGAAAACAGTGGTACCCATCTCCATCTGCCTGGAAATAATGGACCTTCCTTGTTCTAGATAGGACTGCTGCAGGCGAAATTGTTGCTGTGAATATTTCCCTATTGTTATTCCTGCACTAGGTTCAATGGTGTGACGAAAGGGATCATTCCTTCGGAAAGGAATTGCGAGGTTACGGTCAGTGTCTCCATAGGGAAATGGAGGAAGCTCAGGTGGCCTGCGGTAACCTATGGGGTTTCTTAAAGATTGAGCCCTTTTTAGTCCAAATTGGTTGCCTAAGTAGTTCCCAGTGCTGCTACTGTCAGATATTGTAAGTGCATCTGATGTTGAGTCCATCACTAAAGGTTCTGACTGAGCAAACAGGATACGAAACTCTTCATCAAATGTTGTTACAAGTTCTCCAAGAAAAAGGTGTGCAATACTGCGGTGGATCTTCTCATAAGACCACATGAAACTAAAATGAACAGAAAACAATTATTAACATATTTGCAACATTGTAAGCCACACTGTATAATACTTAATATTACTCACCTGTAGTTTCCACTTAGTACAGCTCTGCAATCCACAAGTAAAAAGCGGTCTTTCACCTGCCCTTTAAAGGTCTTTCCAGTTCGAGAGTAGTACGTTATCCCTGCAACAGTCCTGACTCTCATCATCTGTAAAAACAAATAGATGAAAGGCTAGTTTCAGAGTATTGTATTGAACTCACATTGTAATGTTTATGTAGAAGTCAAAATTATAAAAAACTTACTGGAAGGAATTCCAAGTTTACTTTGCAGTTATTAACCATAGAGACAAAATGTGGGGCATCCTGCTCATCAAGGAGAATGTAAACAGGAACATGTCGAGCTGCTGCATCTAAAAGGTCACCAAATATATCGATGTCTGTAAACATGTCCATCACAACTGCAATAACCTAGTGAAAACAAACACAAAGGGTTAAATAAAAGAGTTTTTGTCTGAATTATTTGTTCTGTTTGGTTTGATTACCGACTACTACTTATGATGTTGTGATTATTACAAGAAGAAAGATCACAATTAAACAATTTACAGAAACCATGACCAAGCAGGAGTGAAACATTATTACCATTCATAGTGTGACTAGTTTTACTAAATCAAACTTTCTGAACGATAAAGTCAAGTTAATGTGGATATAAATTACTGAATTTATTTTCCAAAATTATATATAATTTTAGTTCTTACAATTCTATTGTGTAATTGATCATCAGAATATAATCATGGTCAATTAACAATGATCAATAAACTGAATGAGCCATAGTGTCTAATTTGTTGTTTTAAGTGAAGAGAATGACCATTTACCATTTATATTCACAGTTATTATTTTACACAAAGCATTTACTCAGAACTGCTGTGAATATTATCATTTTGGACATACTTGGTGTGCATTTTTTATGAGTCTTCGGGCTTGTTCTTTGATGCTTGGCATATCAGGGTCTGAAGGGTTGACAAGAGTAGTGACTTCTGTAGGGCCAATGAAACTATGTTGTTGTAGAGGCCAGCCCAGATCCAGTCCAGGGGCCGCCAAATCTGACTGCATAGGCCAATAGGTGTCTGAGGATCCTTCGGCTTCAAAACCTCTGTCGTGATATGTTAAATCAGTCACACTGGAGCTGTGACTTGGGCCTTGGCTTGTGCCCTTGATGTGTTGAATTTCTGGTTGTGCCAGGAAACTAGGGACATCAGCGGTCTGAAGAAACTCCAAATAGCCCTGACAGAACATATAGAATTTTAATAATAACCAAAATAAGTGGACAGTTGACCATGAATGAAGAATAGCTGATGTTAACCTGAATGTCATTTTCTATGAGTTTATCAATAGCAATGCGGTACTCCTCGCGGTAGTGTGGAGGCAGAAAGTTTGGATCTAGAGGGTTATCACCCACTGATGAACTCTGTGACCGATGAGCCATGGTTGGAGTGAGATATCAAGTCAGAAACTAAGACGATGGAAGACGGTATTGCAACCTGTGGAACAAAATCACAAAAGAGGGCGAGATTAGAGCATAGTTTCAATATTATTAGAGTAAAAAATGTTTTGCTTTATTTACAAAGACACAAAATTAATATAACTACTCAATGTACTATTTTGACATGTTTCAGAAAACATGGTGGTGAGCCTTTGTTTTCACTGAAGACAATACATCTAACTAAAATGTTAGATTAAATACTGTATATGAATGTTTTAATTAAATTGTAATTGTACAAAAGTACCACCAATTTAAATTGAATCTGCAATTCAGATTTAATAAGGATGAAAGAACGAAATAAAAAACTTAACTTGGAAAAAGGGTGGTGCTTAGGACAGGTATGAGGAGGTGCAAGGACAGGTTTTCTCATAACTCTGCTGAGGAAACTTGTCTTACTGGTGTGTCAGCAAATAGAGGCACAGTCCAAAAAATCTACCAGCCATTGGAAAATATGTGATTGGCATGACTTCAATTACCTAATTTAAAAGTATATGTTGTAGCTTTGTATTTTACACACACTAATGGATCTGTGTTCAAATGAAATACTGACTTTTGGGTTGGTGGATTCTTCAGCTAAAACCAGTTTGCAGTTTACCTAGTATGGTTCTCTATTAGGGCAGCATGATGTGAGATTTTCTTTTCTTTTCTTTTAAATAGTCTATAACAATGTTTTATATCGGGATAACAATTGTATTGTGATATTTGAATCCTTTCATTTGAAACATTTTGAGATATATTTTACGTTCAGATTTTGCATCTTCAAAACACCATTTCATGTTTTTATAATTGGAAATTATGCCTATTGCTGACTATTATTTAAGGATGCACCAATAATGCTATCCAATATCTGCACAAATACGGAAAGATTTGCTTGATTGGGTACCATAAAAGGGGGAACGATTGATTAATTGCACTATCTTACCATATTGCAGTTTCAGGTCAAATTAACCACCATTTTAGTAGGACAATGCATTTTTGTTAAGTACCCAATTAAGAATTTATTTGAAAATGAAAAGTGAATGAATACGGCAACTGTATCGCACCCACCTAGGTTAGTTTTGTCTACCTCATGAGTTAATAGGACACTGCTTGATTTATTATTAATGCGACCACTGCACCAATTATGGGTCATTCTGTGATGAGTTACTAAATAGACATCCAGTTGTGGTCATTGAACGTTTTAATTGGTATGTAGATACTAGATAGATAGATAGAAATTCCGATTTGAACTTTAGCGGCCACATCAAATCCATAACTTCAGCAGCTTTTTACCATCTAAAAAACATTGCTAGAATAAAAAATATAGTGTCTAAACCAGACTTAGAGAGACTAATCCATTCATTTTTTTCCAGTAGATTAGACTACTGTAACGGCCTACTCACTGGCCTGTCCAAACAAGCTTTGAAACAGCTGCAATATCTTCAAAATACGGCTGCTCAGGTCCTGACTAGAACCTGGAAATACGATCGCATAAGTCCTGTGCTCAGGTCTCTGCACTGGCTTCAGGCTCACAGAATAGACAGCTCTGCTTGTGTACAAGTCTCTTCATGGCCTAGCACCAAAGTACATCTCAGACATGTTAGTGCCTTATGAATCATCTCGGTCACTGAGGACCTCAAGGACTGGCCTCCTGCTGGTGCCCAGAGTCAGGACTAAACAATGGGAATCAGCATTCCGGTTTTATGGAGCTAAAATCTGGAACAGTCTCCCTGAGGTTGTGAGACAGGCCCCTATGCTCGCTTTATTTAATTCTAGGCTAAAAACTGTTCTGTTTAGCTGTGCTTTTAAGTGAAGGCATTTTATCTACGATTCATTCATTTAAATTACATTTTAATGTAATTATTTCTGCTTGACAGCAGACTTGGTTTGTTTGGGAGGCTCAAAATATTTGTAGGTAATTCTATGTAATTCTCTGTGTACATCTGTGCACTCTTCATACCAGATATAGAAACTTTTTTCTTTTTACTTTTTCTTTTTAATGATTGATGATGATTGAATGATTATGTTGTTCTTGTGGTGCTTCTTGGCGAGGTATCTATTGTAAATGAGAATGTGTTCTCAATTGACCTACCTGGTATTGAACTAATACTGAAGGTCCAACTAGAAGTGGGCCAAAATTGGTTTAATGCACAGGTCAGTCAATAAAACCCAAACTGTCCATCAGTACTCTCCCAGAACAGATTAAAGTATTAGGCATATAGTAAGTACCGTATTTTGCGGACTATTAGCCGCTACTTTTGTCAGATGTTTTGAGCCATGCGGCTTATTTAGAGGCTGCGGCTTTTCTGTCATTTTCTTTTCACCGCTTAGGGGCGAACTAACCGGAATTAGAATCAAAACTACAGAAAATTAAGCAAAGAAGCAGATGTTGCTTTTTTATTCAGCTAGCAAATAGAACACGGACGACAAATTTACCAACTATAAATTATTTTCAAATTCTTGCCGCATCATTATGGAACCCAAACGAAGAAGTTCGTATGAAGCAAGTTTTTAAGCTGAAGGCCATCGATCTTGCTAGGAGAAGCCGCGCGGCTGCACGCAAGCTTAACATCAATGAATGTACGGTGAGACGCTGGCGGGGAGAGCACGCTGGAGGGGGGGACACGGGGACGAGCTCATGCGATGCCAAAAGTCAAGGAAGAGTTCTGCGGCTATACAAAAGGTGCGGCCTATGTATTGTTTTTATTATCGTTTTTTTTAAAAATAGAGCAAATGCGGCTTATATAGGGAGCGGCTAAAGTCCGGAAAATACGGTAAGTAAGTATAGTACATTTTATTTTAATACATTTTAGTATAGCACCTTTCACAGACCGAAGTCACAAAGTGCTTCTACAAAAAACAGAATAAAGTAATAGAACACAGATAAAGTGATACAAATATATATTTTATATATATATATATATTAATATAATAATATCTAGCACAAACGAGGCTGATATGAACATACTCATACTCAGGCTCCAACTCGTGAGCAGATTTTTCTCAAGCACAATTTGGATCAAGATATGATTTTTATCATCATATCACCCAGACCAACCTACAGTCAAAGCCATTGAACTGCGATTGAAGCTTAGCTTAGGCTAACCTGAGGCTAACTTGCAACATGCTGCAATGGGTGATTTCATCTGCTATAGCATCTTCCTTACGGACCCAGTGCTAAGATCTTGTTTGCATTTCAGTTTTCCCTTTGAAGTTTCATTAAAGTCACAGTAAAAAAAAAAAAAACATGAACGCACATGTGATTTATGAAATGCATCAAATCAAAAGAACTTTTATCTGACTTCCTTCCATCCATCTTTTATATCAGGGTCCACAGTAAGTTATATACAAAAAAACACAGTATAACTGCCAAATAAAATGTGTTTCGTTGTGCTGCCAGCCAAGTACTTTGGGAGCCTTTTCAGTGACACTGAATTGAACTGAAAACACTAACTATAAAAGATTTTTCAATGCAGTACATGTTTAAGGAACGGTATAAACTAAATGCATTAGTCATTTTAACTGGCATAAACAAATGTGCACTGGTGCACAAATAACAGCACAACACAAGCAAATTGAGCAAATTTGAGTTATGACCGATATGTTTGTGAGAATTCCTAATTCATGTTTACTGACCTCTGGGTCACAGCAAAGGAAACGACAGATGATGATGATGATGATGAGAAAGGGGTCCTCACCTGCACCATTACTGGTTAATGATTTTTGTTTTTGTTTCGTCATAGAAACAAACATACATCAGTGTTAATGATGATAAACATCGCTCTCATTCTCCCTTCTGTTGGCTTTTTGAAGCTTTCTATTGCCCCAAACAAGAACGTGCACTCCTGAATATGACAAACAAAGAGACTTTGAAACACTAGACCCCCAACAGGAGAACAACCACCAAGAAAAACAATGGCTACTCAAAGCAGACCCACTCAATATTTGGTTCAGTGTGTGCTCAGTTATTTGAGTCTCAGTATTGCTGTTTCAACGCACTGCACAAGAAACAGTACCCAATGCAGTGAGATATATTTTTTTTTATATTTGATGTATCCTGATAGGAAGCCATGCCCTGTTTAGTCTTCAACTGTGTCTAATACAGAGATCTGCACACACCTCACTAAACAAACAGTCATTGGACATGCCTCCTGGTTGGTTTATTTTGTGTGATAATTTGATGTGAATAGAATGAAAAGGAAATGCCTTAAAACAGGTTTGGATGGACAAGCCTGTAATCAACAGGTGCCGCTGTCAGTGCCTTTCAGTGTTGTTTGACAGATCAACACTGGCACATACAGATAATGACAAACAACAAGCATACCCTGTCAGTCTCTGTATATTGTATTAAATACACATGACAGACAGCTCAAGGTTACAGTAAACAAGGGCTGCCACCAGAACCTCCCATTGTAGATGTTTTGACAAACCTCTAATGGTGCCCCAATCAACTGTTCCGACTTTAAATGTCTGTGGTAGCCTTGAGTGGAAAATTCAGCTATAAAAGCGTAAATTTTCTCTCGTCTCTCACAAAACACATCAGCGCTCATACACATTCTGACAGACAAAGACTCCTTTCACAACAATCTGTTTAGAATAGGACACTGCTTTTACATTATAGCCCATGCCAGGATCTAAGTATGTAGTTGAACTACAAACATTTTCCCTGGAATTATAACCACATGTTGGGTTATGTAAGTGACTCATAGAAAATGAAGCTAGTGGTAAAACAACTACTGCTCATTTGTAAAGCATGACTTATATAGCTCAAACTGAACAAATAGAGCTCTATCACTGGAGAAAGGTCTGTTATCTCACCTGAAATCTCCAAATTACAGGAATCTTGGCATAGGCTAAAAAAAACCAAAGCCTGCTGTGCTCACCACAATATATGTAAACATTTACGAGAGTTTGGCCCTTTTCGAGTCATTTGTCCAGCTCGCTACTACATTCGCAAGATGGCATTTTCTTCTGCTCGCCCTAGTAGCCTATGCTTCATCTGAAAACTTGAATGTGGGCTGAACCATTTTCTGGTGCCAGCCAATATGGAACTTTCTTTTTATAATAACAGTGATCAGACTTTGGCAGCTACCTGGATGACTAAACGTTTCCAAAATGTCAATTGTTAATCAGACTTTGTGGAGAAGGAATATATTAATGAGTATTTTTCTTTTAAAAATCGACTATTCTATTATTTTTCACGTTGAAAACGTGTTGAAAACGTGTGAAAAGCGTGTGAAAGGAGTCACTGCCCTGTCTATTGTCCCGGTCTGCATACAGTTTGATCGTATATCCTACCTCCAGACTGTTGCTGAACTTGTCTTGTCGCTTTGAACAAAGTCTTTCTCCGCTGAATCCACCCGTCCGCGACTTGCATTCCTTTATCGGGCAATAACTCCACCCCGACCCCCGCTAATAAACCCTTCCAGCGTCTGCTAACAGGAACAACCGAACTCCGGCAAGGACGAGACGTACGCCAGGCCCGGGACAGTTTCACTCGGCGGGAGGTGCCGCTCCTGAGCCGCCGCTAACAGGACGGAGCAGCGTTGAATGAGGAAGGAGCAGGGCAGGGCTTTTCCACGGCGAGACTCCTCCCAAACCCGTCCATCACAGGAACAACATCACTGGCAGTTGAATAGCAGAGGCATATTTCAAAAGTTAGCTGCTTATATAGCTTTACAGTGTGAAAAGGACGGCTAAAGCTAAATGTAAATTAAGTGTCTATTATCTGGTAATAATAGGCGTAGTAAAAAACGATACTGTTGAAAACTCTCAAGTATTATTGACCTTTTTAATTCATTCTTTTACACCTATCCTATCATTAGGTCTCTCATCCCTGCAGCTATGAGCATGATGCAGGCTGTGATCGCTGCAGACTGACTCTCAGTAGTATTTAAAATAAGTATATCAAAGTTTATTGTTACATTTGATCTTTTACTCATTTCATTTGTAGTGTTTGCTGTTTTATGAAATCTGGATGATTGAGAATGTACAGGATATAAAGTAGCATAAAAGTGACAGTGGCATAAGCAGAAGTCATATTACAGGTGAAAGAATATCTCGCTGTGAGTCTTTTATGAGCCGCCCTTTGTCCTGAGACGTGTCTACCTGGCGGGGACACTCCTTGTTTTGTGGCCTCTGATCACCAAACACTGAATATGATTGTGTGTCGGAATAAGGAGCGAAGGGTGTGCCACCATATTCAAACCTGCATTTAAGTCAGATTCTTTCACTCTCAAATACTAAAAGTGTTAAGCGTTAAATTTTTCAGATATTTCCTCTTTTATTGTTCTCAATGATCTCATGCAAATCTGCCACTCTCAGACACAAAAACATGATATCTGATTTTGCATTTACACACGCTCCGATTTTTGCATATTTGTAAAGATATCAAAAACATTTGATGACCAGTGAAAGTCCAGAAACCAGAAAGTGTCTGCATGTCTCCATGAATGTACTTCAATAACAAACAGTACCAGGTATGGAGAGGCACCGTTGAAGGGTGGGGCAGCGTCAAAGAATGTGCTAAGGGCTTTTTGCCACACCCTCTTGCTCTCCCTGTCTCACTCTATGATTGTGTTTTCCCTTTACTTCAGTCTCTCTCACCCTCCTCCCTCTCTGAGTCACCTGGCAGACATGTACAGGTACAATGTACAGGCCCAGGCTTGAGTTATAGAAGGCCGTTTAATCCTGGCTCACAACATGGTGCACTGTGCTGACAAGTCGTCTTAATCAAATACATTAGGTCCTCGACTGCTAAGTATTTGAATGTGGTTTGTGGTTTCTGCTGAATATTTGATAAATAAGCTTTGTTAGTGCAAGTGACACAGGTTTAAGTATCATATCATTGCGTTTAAAAAAATTAAAAATCAAGTATAAACTAAAGATGGGTCAACTTTTTTGGGTTTGTCCTTGTTTAGAACTAGTAAAGCAATTGTGCAGTCCCATTTTCAATCTCTTTAAGCCATAGTTTAGGCCTAGAATAGTCTGTTGATGACCTGGTTTTGATCTGTAGGTACTCAGAGGACCAAATATTTTCTTAGGTGGTACTTGGTGTGATAGTTTGAGAGCCACTGATATAGGGTTGGGATGTATCATTACATCTTTCCTTTTTTTTCTACTTCTGTTTCTATAACTCTTTTATAACCACTTGGATAAACTTGGATTTGATTTATTCTAACCTTGCACAAAGTGTGCACGCTTGTCTCATACCTAGTTTGTGTGTATCTTTTCTACTTTTAGGTTAGTCAGGTCTCCCTACCCTCTGAGGCCCATCATGTCCTATGGTCTGGCAAATTTTCCCAGCATGCTTTTCTCACGCTGTAATGTCACACCTGAGTATAAGGTGACTCTCTGGAGCCTTGAGCCTTGAAGGTCAGTTTAACACCAGTGTGCAGCCATGAAAGGTGCACTCTGTAATATTCATTTTGCTACTGTACTCCAAATGATTGAACAGTATGTGTTAAAGTGTATGCACTTTAACACTTAGGACTGCACTTTAGTACCACCCAGTATCTAATATTACTTTGTCTATTTCTGCACAACTTTTATTGCCTTGAATGTTCCACACTATGCTTGTTTTCATGTAGATAAATAAGCTTAATGCCACACTGTGAAACATTCTAGGCTGTTCTGTGAAGGCCACAGAAGTTTGTCAAGAGAATGTTGGAGAGCAAACAGCGTCATAAAGTCCATGGAACAAGAATGGCGGTAATGTAACATTATGGATACCAACCGCCATAAAACACCACCAAAGAAGAAGAAGACAGGTCAGGGATAAAGTTGTGGAGAAGTTTAAAGCAGAGTTAGGTTATAAAAAGATTTCCCAAGCTTTATATATATAGTACTAGTTGTGACAAAGATCTACATACTTGAATATAAAATATGAAGCATATAATCACAAAATGTTTGTAGGTAGGACACCTACAAAAATGATTATTTTTCATCATTATAATATCTATATATAATGTTCTTAAACAAGTTAAGGGTCACAATCAGTGCTGGATAGTGATAAAATGAAAGACTGAACTGTGAATTGATACACAGTCAGGGTATGTGTACTTATTTTTTTCAAAAGAATTTATAAACAGTCACGTCATAGCATACCTACGACAGGTGTTGTCACTCCAATGCTATTATTACATTCAAATTGACACTAATGATTATACCAAAATTTAGTCTGATTTATTAATAGAAAGACTGGTAATATTACAATTCAGCTCATTGAATATTACTATGTATGAAAAAAAGAACATGTAAAATGCAAGAGCACTACCACCTATCAGTATTACACTACAAGGCTAATGTCAAGTTCATTCATTAATTTTCTAACGCTTGTTACCATTAGGGGTTACGGGCTACGGGCAACTAGAGCCCATCCCAATGACCCTGGGCCCTAGGCGGGGCTCACCCTGGACAGTGGCCAGCTCGCCGCAGAGTCAATACAGAGACCTAGACAACCTTTCCCTCTCACACTAATTCACTAGGGCCAATTTACACCAACACATTCATGTCTTTGGACGATGGGAAGAAGGCGGAGAACCCGGAGAGAACCCAGGTAACACGGGGAGGACATGCAGACTCCACCAAGAGAGATCATGTGATGTTGGTCTGGCTCGGGAAACTTCAAATGAGAAAATTTTCAAATGAGAAAATGAGGCTATAAAGGCTATAGAAAGATCTATTGTCTATTGGATTGTTGATAGTCAACAATACACAAAAGTATGCAAATCATGTCATGACTTTTTGTATGGGCAGTTTCTCATGTAAATCCCATTTTCAAAAGATCTGTTGAATAGACTGAAATAACCATCTTATCTGTCCTTTTTAATAGTAAACTTTAGGTCTGTATTGTATGTTTCAGATTACCTACTTTCAGCCTCCTGAAATTTGTGGATGGGAATGATGGGAAAACTAATTCTGGGGCTGAAGAAATATTGGCCTCTTGTGGTCATTTTTGGAACCATGTCCTCGTTTCAGCAGTAAGTGTATATTTCCATCTGAAAAAGATAAATCTGATATATTCATGTATGGAATTATATTTTGTTTATATTTTTATTAGACTAACTATGCATATAAAATGTGTATTTACAGAAACTAAAGGCGTTTGTCCAGATGACCCAACAAACAGGTTCCCATCCACAATGTCACATGTATGTAAAACTGCATTACGTTATACTGGTTACAAAATCAACGAAATGTTTATAAAAGTGGCAATAAAAGGTTATCCTGTCAAAGAAGTACTCGATTCTCAGCCAATCACAGGACGTGAGTGACGTCGATTCCGCGCAGGCGCAGTCTACTTTCTTTTTTGGCAGCAACAACAACACTGCACTGAGCTGATCAGTTAGGTTCGCCCCAGCGCTCAGAGCTGTAACCGGGTCCGGGGGACGGGGAACGGGGAACATGTTCCAGCGGGGAAGCAACAACACCTGGGGAGGCTTATGACAGTAGCAGAATATGAACCTCGGTTCGTGCAGGTTTCCGAGTGAGCGACGTCTTGTAAACGAGTGATTCAGCCGTGTAAGTAAAACGAGATTTGGCGTTGTCCTGCTGCTGTGAGGTAGATATGAGGTTTGCTAGCGTCGGTGCAGCCGAGAAGGTAGCCTTTACTGGGTGGTAACGCTTTCTTAGGGAACCCTTATTATATTCAGCATTATATGTTAGGTAATTGCTCATTACGCTCAGCATCTTCTCAAATTGGGATTAGTATTATAGGGACAATTTGCCATAGATTTATGGAGTGTATTGAACAAAGACGCTTTACGTGGGGCCGCATGGACTGAACAGGCAGAGAAGTCCGTAGGTGTTTGTTTTGTGCTCCATTTCATGCTGACACACTTTTTCAGAATAACCACACGAGGTCTGACCTGGATATTTGGCGCGTATGCTGTGATCGAGCTAATTTGGGCAAAAATCGTCCAAACTGTGTCATGGTTCAGACTACTGGAAATGTCCTCCTGTAGCCCAGCCTGACTTTGCCTCATAATAGTTACTATAATGTCCACTAAAGATCCACTTTTCTCTGAGGTGTTGACTTGAGTCACTCAAATTTACAGTTCCAGTCCTATTGTAACCCTTTGTACTGATTAGCTTACTACTACCACTAAATGTATAGACATAGCCCCATTAAAACATTCACTTTTTTCTGTTTACTGCATTGTATAGTCCAGTTGGATTAATTTTTCTGATATTTGTATGTTATTATGAATGATGCCAAATTAGGAGTTTGTTGTTCTGCTCTACATATGCTCAGTGTGGGTAAAACGCATACAATGTGTAGTTGTAGAAGTAATTCATTAACACTATTAAGATAAAGTAACTAGAAACATAAAGACTTCAGTACTTTCTGGTTTAAATATAAAATGATATAATATATAATTGTAGGACCGCAGCACCATTTCAACATCCTCCCCACAAGGAGAGAGGGCTTGCCTTTTGTCCTATTGTGAAATTCTTCAATTTTATTTCAGTTCGTCCAAACAGTTAATATATTTTTAAAAATGTTTTTTATAACAAACTGCCTTGGTCTTGAGTTCAAGCAAGATTCATATTTTTGCTGAAATTTTTTAGATCGTGAGTCACTTTTGATAATGATTTTGCCAAGGGAGAATGAAGGCCATGAACCAAAGTCTTTCTTTTCCATTAATACAATATACACATGTTTCTGATTTGGGTTAAGGCTAGCTGAGTCAACAAGTGGTAAAAGTGTTCTTTTTGTCCACTTCATTTTGTGTGGTTATAAAAGTATTTTGATAATTAATGCAGACGTCAGGAAATGCTTTTATTGGTCTATATTTTTGTCCTTTTTAGTGAGAATACTGATCAGACAGGAGTGAAGTGAAGTGAAGTGGAAGTAGAACAGTGTGCACAAAACATGCAGCCAAACAGACGGACTGGCCTATTAACCAAAGCCCCCTCTTTTACCCTGCCATTATTCAGATGGTCCCCGACATATCAGGACAAGCTTGTGTAAATGCTCACTATGATTCGCCAGCTCCGGACTGTCCGTATGACTTTGCATGTCTTAATCCTGGTTTGTCTTTGTGTAGCAAAAGGAGGGGAGGCAGGTCGCCATGTTATTCAAATGTTCCAGGGCCCGGCAAGCCTGAGACCGACTGTAGCCAGGCTAAAAGAGGCCCTTTGTGTGAGCCAGACAGATGGCCATAGAATGAAGACTGTAATGATACCCTCAACGGCCCATGCTCTGCCATACAGGCTCCACTCATTAAGGATGTGACGCGTTGCTGAGAGTTTGTGTGTTCAAGAAAGACTCAGCAATAGTTGTAGTAGATTATGTGCACAACATACCGATTTATAAAATTATTTATTTATTTGCATTTATTTTATTTATTTCAAACCTAACATTGTTATTAGGGCTGCACAATATATCACAATATTAACGTTATGACTCAATATCCACATCACAGCTAATACTAAGGTATTCACTTCCACAGAAATTCTTGTTACTGAAGTTCCATTTTAGTCATGATCTTGTCTTCTGGGTTTCATATTACTTATTTTTGATTCCAATAATTTAGATCATGTCACTGTCTGGGCTTTTGTACTCTATACTGATTATACATTTCAGAAACATGACCTGCAATTCCTGTAAACAAAGAGAAAGTTGTAGTTTGTTCAGACCAAATGTCATCTGTCTGGAAAAATTCGTGGTCAAATTTGTAAAATTGTCTCAAAGGCAGCTGACTCTATCCCCAGCAGTGGTGTTATTGACCATGTCTTTCATCAACTCGGTGACCAATCGATGGCGTGGATATTATTAACCTTCCCTTTGTGCCCTCTTTATTATTATCTGTCTTTTCAGGTTGTTTCTTCAGTGGTCATTTTCCACCCATTTCCTCATAGATAACAGTTGCTGCAGCTCCTAATCAATAAACAGTCTGATTGATTTTGTCTATATCTCTCAATAATACCAATAATAAAGTTTGCAATAGTAACTGTCAACTAGAGATTCTGATGTTATTGACCTGACTTTGTTATACTTTTTGTGCTGATTAGTGCCTGGATTTATTTTTGTATCAAAATATAGCGGCTTGTTAATTTTAACCTTGCTTTTATAAAACTTTCAACTGAAAATGGTCCCATTTCATTGTATTGAACACACTGTATAAAATATATTTTGGTTAAAGTCCACAATGTTAGATTTTGTTACTTATTATCCTGATTATCCTCTCTTGTTTCCATAGGGCAGGAAAACACAGCGAACCATGTTGCTTTAAGTTTGGGCCAGTGTTCGGGGGAAGGCGGAGGGCCAGGCTGGCCGGCATTTGCCACAGAGGGCATCAGGTGTCCTTTGGCACATTTCGAAGCCATGGGCAACACAGCGACCAAGTTTCGTAAGTCCCTGGTGAGTGGGGATGAAGCATTGGCCTGGCAGCTGTACGAGGGAAACCCACAGTTCAGGGACGGTCTGGACCCCAACGCATCGTATGGAGAGCAGTACCAGCACAACACGGCTCTGCACTACGTCTGCCGCCACGCCATGACGCGAATACTCAGGTGAAATTAGAGGAATATAGCTGTATAACCTACATCCTCTGTCTAATCGCACTTGTCCTTGATGTGGTAAAGTTGCTAAGGTCTTTGGTACAGCCATTGTGCATTTTAAAAGTGCCTCTTCTGAAATGGCAAGTATTGGATTAGCATTGTTAAATCATGATGATTGTAAAACTGTTTATTTTATAAAACAAATTCAAGATTAACAAATCATTCAATGGGAGGAAGGGCCAGTGATTTGCTGTGGCCCCATGGAAACGAATGATTCAGTTGTAGTTAGTAATGTTCTTTATGCTCCCTAATGCATTTGTTTGTACAGTATTCTTGCAGACAGTTGATGTATTCTCTGAAAAGACACTCAGAGTCTACTTAAGAGAGCAAAACAAATCAGGTGTTACAGAATCTTAATACAAAGGTCAAAATAATGAAATGCAAATGACAAAAGTATGTCTCTGTGCCCCCCGCAGTGAAAATCAGACTGCTGGCTGTAACCACGACAGCTGAATCAGTGACTCAATAGACTCCATCCTCCCCACACGTTTCCCCATGCACTTTCCTTCCATGATTAGAGGGGCCTCTCGCTGCATCTGTGTGTGCACTTGTCTTCAAGCTGGGAATATGCAAGTCCACGGCTGCTTGTGAATCAACCACCATGCTATTTGTGTCCCTTCCTGCTAACCTGTAATGGTCTGTAGAGGCGTGCTACGGGCAGCAAGCTACTCCTGATAAGTGTCTGAGGAAATGTTGCTTTGTTAAACTACTCAAGTGGACAGAAGCCGAGTGGACAGAGGCCGAGTGGAGAGAGACCAAGTGAAGAGAGACGACCAAGAAATCTCAGACAAAACAAAGCCCCAGAGGACGAGCGTGGGCAGCGAGATGCAGTCTGTTTTTCTGATTATTTTTAACATGTATCTATTTCACATTCAGTCTCTGGCTGCGTTTTAGTCATCTCTGTGGGCTGGAATTGGACCGAAATCCCGTGAGAACGGAGAACTGGGCAATCACAAGTTAGACCTATTAGTGTGCTGCAGAAGGATGTAGGGCAGGAAATATACCCAGACTGATGTTTGTCTAAAGAAAAACAAATACCTTGAACAAACATGGAAAAGAGGCGGTTTTAATTGCATGGAGTTCCCCTTAGCTGTGTGCACTGATGTAGTGTTGAGCATTGTGCAAAGAAATACTTGGAGATTTTGGTAATATTAAGGCCATCCATTCTCTATGTGTTTGGTAGAGGGGGTTAGTGGCTGAAGGAGGAATAATTAGTGATTATTACAGTGCGGGTGAACTGGCAGTATTCTGTCATTAGGGGAGGCTGCAGGGGCTCGAGCGAACAGAATAAGAAGGTCAGGCGCAGCAGAGCAGGATAGATACTAAAACACTAATTCAACAGTGTCTGCATCCCACACAGCTGCAGGACTGTGTCTTTTTACCTTTGATCCGCTGTACATTTCCAGTAGAGTCATTGTCAGATATGCTACTACGGATTTCCTCTCAACCAATTAAAATTAATGATGGAATGCAACAGTAGCTCTGTTTACATGCACACCAAACATAATGGTTTTTGAAGTTCCTGGAGGTTTTAAAAAAGCTAAACTAATGCGGCAAAGACAAAAATGCTACAGCTTGATATAGTAATTTTAAAATTCCTTGTACTTTGTCTTCCAAATACAATAGTTGCTCTAAAAATCACTAATAAAACACACATGCCACCAGGTGTTATTGAAGATCAAATTTCTCTTGCGCATACCAATAATCAGATCTAATTAAGTGATCTGATTATTCTAGTTATCAGATTTATTTTTGTCCATATAAATGTACCCAATGTAGAAGAGGTAAAATGACTGACTTTTCATACGATGGGAAGGGCAGTTAATACAGAGAGAGAAGAGAAAAACTCTTGACACTTGACAAAAAGCAGTGAAACTACACCGAAGAAGTACAACCAGAGCCCGGCTCCAGGGGGACATGTTCATCCATCACTGTCTAATGGTGTTTAGATCCATTTGATAGCAGCCAGATCCCATCCATTAAACCGGATGTTTGTTTTTCTTCTACCAGAAACACTTCATTCTCTGTCGTCTTTGCGCTTTTCCTTTTCAATAAGGTTACTTTTTTTGTATGTTTAATTCTGTATTATACCTTTTTGTTTTGTAGGTCTTTTCTGTTCAGCAAAGAGGGGAACCCCAACAAGCGAAATGTGCACAATGAGACATGCCTCCATGTGCTTTGCCAAGGCCCACAGATCCTGCTGCTGCCAGAGGGGGCGCTTTCACCGCGACTCGCCCGGCCTCAGAGGGACGAGCAGCGCCGCACTGACTGCCTCCAGGTTTGTTCTTTAAAACAAAACAAAGACTACCATTTATTTAGTTTACAAAGTTGATTGAATTTTGGGGGTTTCCCTGTGTAGATGATTCTGAGCTGGACAGGGGCCAGGCTGGAGGGGGGCCAATATGAAAAGGCCAATGTCAACGCCACGGACAACCACCACTGTACCTGCCTGCACTACGCCGCTGCTGCAGGCATGAGGAGCTGTGTGGAGGTGAGACAAATCAAGTGCAAACAAACCCTAAATTAAACTCTACACACATTTCTTTTAATTGTCATCTTTTTTGCCATACCTTGTGCTCCTACCTCATCCTTCGTGCCTGCTGTCATGTGTAGCTGCTGATCCAGAATGAGGCAGACCTTTTTGTGGAAGACGAGGACAAGTTGACTCCGTGCGATCACGCCGAGCGGCACCACCACACGGAACTGGCCCTCAGTCTGGAGTCACAGATGGTTTTCTCCTCCTCGGCTCAGCAGTCAAACACTGACACTCAAGCTGAAGGCAACCTACTGCAGTACAAAGAGGTGAGAGGACATGAGCCCTATCACACAGAAGTTCCCTGGTGGCTTGATTTTGGAAAACAGTAGTTGTGCAATTTTAAATCATTTGCATTATACTGACTGAAGCTGAAGATGCAAATGCTCCCACATGACTGAAAAGCATTGGTGCACTCCCTGATTTGTGACTACTTATGTAGTTATGAGGCTCGTCAGTTTACTCATTTAGTTTGTGTGAGGGATGTTATAGAGTTAGGACGATGTTCTTTATAGAAACCTCATAAAACACTAAATCTGCTTTTACTGAAACTCCTGTATCTGTTTTGTGAAGTCTGTGGCCTTCATTTGAATGTATTTATTCTTCAGCTTTAGTCAGCCATGTTTCAGTGTGAATGCATTGGTCCAGTCCAACACCTGCACTTCCACCACAGAAGTGTAGGTGCAACTACCGGTATTCAATTCTTGATCCTCACTGAAGTGAAGGCATCCATACAGGTGCTACCACATTTCAGTTTTTATATTTGAATTTTTCACATAGTTTTATACTTCCTCCATTTAGTGTCTGTACTTCTAAAATGTATTGAGGTTGAAGTAGATTTGACATTGGAAAGGATCTCAAAGGGATCGCTGGCTTCACAAGTTGCCCTCAAGCTAAGAAAGCACATTTTGTCCTTGCAGCCTTTTGAGGGACTGAAACTCCAGGACCTGCGTAAGCTGAAGGACATGCTGATTGTGGAAACAGCCGACATGCTTCAAGCTCCTCTGTTCACCGCCGAGGCACTTCTCCGGGCTCATGGTCTGTATTATTTTGTTCTACATTAAAATGGTCAGTCTGTACCCAAATGTATGAATGAGGCTTAATGAAGCGTCCGATTGAGTGACAGACCACTCAGCAGGACTTCCATTCACACATGCATTTCAGACCCAGAGCACCCTGCTCTGGCAAGCTAAATTCCCAGTTCAGGCTGCATGTGGGGCTTTGGATGAATCGTTATCCAGCTATGTATAAGTTAAAGCAGACTGTTGTGCCATGCTGGCTAATGCCCACACACGCCACGTTTCAGCCAGTTCACTCTGGAGCAGACCGGTTCATTTAAGTGATCAAAAGTGAGCCTTGAGAGGTCTATGTTTGGATTTGTATTTTTTTATCCTTTAGGCTTCATTAGACAGGACAGTATAGAGTAAAATGGGGACGAGACTGGGGAAAGACATGCAGCAAATTGTTGGAGCTGGATTTGAGCTCACGACGCTGCGGTCTGCTCATATGGAGTGCACATGTGCTATCCACTCGGTCACCGAGCAGCACCAGAACACTTTCAGCGAGATGATTGGACAAGAGAGAGCACAGACTTGGATGAAAACAAGATGGCAAGAAACAGATATTAACTCACCACCTAAACTTCTTTTTCTGTATTGCTGAGATTGGCCTCATGATTTAAAAAATGTAATTCAGGTACAATTTTGGTTTTACTTATTAAGAAAACATTAATTATGTTTGTGTGACATCCGCTGCTCACCTATCAGACCCTTACAACCCAGTCTGGGGGTCGAAGCCTGGCTATAAACTGGTCTCACAAAAATGTTTGGGAAGTCAAACTGTGTACAGATCTGGTGCCTCATTTTTATAGCCCGGTACGCACAAAACAAAGCCCAAAATGTGCGTACGCTTTGGAGTGTGATCTATAAAAATTAAAACTTGACGTGAAAATCCGCGGATTTCCACGCAAGCTCCAGAGTTTGCCTGGAAGTCCGCAGATTTTCACGTCAAGTATTTTTTTGCGCAAAGTTTGGGAAGAGGTAGGCAGAGGTGAAATAGCAACACACATGGCAGGCTGGTCAAATGAGACCATTAACAAAAAAGTTAACCAACAGAAAAAAGGGTTTTACGATCTTTGTGAGGCTACGCAAAGTCAAATGGGTGACAGACCCTTCACGTGTAGAAGCGTGCACGTGAACCACTCGCTTCATGCACGCAGACCAGTCACGTATTTTAACATTTTCCATCATTGCTCCTCTGTTAAGATGCTCTCCCTCAGTGTCACAGATCTTTAGTGCTCTCCCTTCTCTGAGCCTCTCAGCCGCTCTCTCCCCCACTCTCACCTCTCTCTCCCGCTCACTTACCTGACGCACGGGGCTCTCGAGGTCTCATGTCAAACGAGGATTTCATTTAGGGTCCTTAAGAGCTGTTGTTCTGTCTGTCGGTTTACTCTTACATTATTACGATTAAGGTTTAGATTGATCACTTTGCGCACAGGGGATTATTTCGCAGGGCAGTGTAGGCTACAGTATGATCTGCGCACAATCAGGCTCATATTAGGACAGTTTACTGATAGAGGAGAGATTGGTCTTGTTCCCATTGACCATCAAATTGTGCATGGGTCCCGAGTTTATCTTTAATGCTTTTAATATGCTGCTACAGGCCACGCCCTCAGATGAGTAGCGCCTTGTGAAGGTTTCTGTTTAAAGACTGCTTTGCGAGCCTCCACCGCCAATTAGTGTCACCACTTCCATCTCGGAGTATTTCCTCTTTTTCCACCTTTTCTCATCAGTCTGTAGCGCCACGTCTCACCCTTATGAATATGCTTAACATATTAATTTGGTGGTTTGCATAGCCATATATGGTATATTAGGGCAGGCTCAGGGCGAAAACTCATGAGGAATTGCTCCGCCAATTTCGAAGAGGGGAGTGCGTACAGGTGTGCTGCGCAGGTTTTTATAAATCGTCTTTGTTTTTTGCATTCGCAAAATTTTTACTTTATGTTACGCACACTTTCAAGCACAATTTGACGCACTCTTTGATAAATGAGGCCCCTGGATACAACCTTCACTAAGCTATAAGTATGTGTGGATGTATGTCTGTTCGATCAGCGATAAACGGCAAACTGTTCCTGTTGTCTCAGACTGGGACAGAGAGAAGCTCCTGGAGGCCTGGATGTCTGACGCTGAAGCCTGCTGCCAGCGCTCTGGTGTGGCCATGCCCACTCCGCCTCCCAGCGGGTACAATGCCTGGGACACTTTGCCCTCTCCGCGCACTCCTAGGACCCCCCGCTCACCCCTAACTCTCACACTCACCTCCCCCACGGACAGCTGCCTCACCCCTGGAGACGAGAGCCTGTCTATGGTAATGCACATAATTTATTTATGTATTCAAGTTTGAGAAACATTTGTATGTAGTGAATATTCTTTCATTTGAATAGCGGCTTTTTCCAATACAAAATGCGGGGCTGTCACTTTTGTAATCTTTATAGCTGAGTCATGTTACAAAGTATTAGCCCTACTCCCACGTTTTCCATACACTTGTGATTACAAATCCAGTCATAATATTTGTCAGAGCAGAGTGTACTTGTCCTGGCGTATTGAGAAATGAGTTTTGAAGCCTGACAATATAATATCACAAACACAAGTAAAGTTGCAAGTTGTATCATAATGCTGTGATGTGGTCTTCATACCTGTCTCTACAGTGTGGGATCTGCCTCTGCTCCATATCTGTCTTTGAGGACCCAGTGGACATGTCCTGTGGTCATGAATTCTGCAGAGCATGCTGGGAAGAGTGAGTCTATACACACTAATGCCAATGCAAAGTTTTTGGTAATGTATCCATTAATATCACCTGTATGTTTTAAGGTTTCTCAATGTGAAGATACAAGAAGGCGACGCGCACAATATCTTCTGCCCGGCTTATGAGTGTTACCAGTTGGTTCCTGTGCATGTGATTGAGAGTGTGGTGTCCAGAGAAATGGACCAGCGATATCTTCAGTTTGACATCAAGGTATGCTTGATAGAATCTTAAAATAAAGCTGTGACATTTAGAGTTAGGGCTATTCTTGTCTCCCCCAGTTTTATGCTTAACAATATAAGACAATTTGAAGTGGCTGTTGTGTATTTTAGGCTTTTGTGGAGAACAACCCATCCATCCGCTGGTGTCCTGTGCCTCGATGTGAGCGCGCAGTGCGACTGACTCGACCAGGCCCAGGGGACAACGATCCCCACAGCTTCCCCCTGCTGCCGTCCCCCGCTGTGGACTGTGGCAAAGGGCACCTGTTCTGCTGGTACATCACCCCATCATTCTTGTGCACCCAATTCCTTCGAACTGTCAATAAATAAGTTTTTCTTCTCATTTAGTTTCAGCTCATTAAGTAGAGTCACTTCAAGTCTGATTTGTAATGGCTGATAAGTCTGTGCCTTTATCTCCTATATCTGAACAGGGAGTGCCTTGGAGAGGCCCATGAGCCATGTGACTGTCAAATGTGGAGGAACTGGCTCCAGAAAGTCACTGAAATGAAGCCTGAGGAGTGTAAGTCTCAGCCTATTGGCCTTCTGGGAAATATTTCTGAGTCGGCTGTCAGGGCAGGCAGTTGTACGTTATACAAGTGACATTTTCTGAATATGTTGTGTAGTGGCAGGTGTGAGCGAGGCTTATGAAGATGCTGCTAACTGCCTGTGGCTGCTGACTAACTCAAAACCCTGTGCCAACTGCAAATCCCCCATTCAGAAGAACGAGGGCTGCAACCATATGCAGTGTGCCAAAGTAAGCACATTAAAGTCATGGAAGTGTTTGACACTACGATTCACACATTTTGTCCGATAACGGTTTTGTTTTGGTCTGCCTCAGTGCAAGTATGATTTCTGTTGGATTTGTCTGGAAGAGTGGAAGAAGCACAGCTCATCTACAGGAGGCTACTATCGCTGCACACGCTACGAAGTCATTCAGCAGCTGGAGGAGCAGTCCAAGGACATGACTGTAGAAGTGAGGGCCCTAAACATCTTCACTGAACAAAAATATAAACAGCACTTTAGTTTTTGCTCCCATTTTTCATGAGCTGAGCTCAAAGATGTAAAACTTTTTTTCTGTATACATAAATACCAAATATCTCTCTGATATTGTTCACAAATTTACTGAGCAATGAATATTAATATTAATAATCCATCCATGACATTCATCGGTTACTGAATGCAAGATCATGAATCATAGAATATGGCACAAGTGTGACTGAAACTGGCCACTCTGAAATTTTGCGTTATTGCGGGGTCTTGCGGGTCAGAAAATCAGTCGGTATCTGGTGTGACCACCAAAATGGGCGCTGAAGTTGCTGGATATTAGCAGGATCTGAAACATACGTATACGCCATTGCTGGCTATCGGAAGGAACCGGAAGACTGTGTCCTATACACCAATCCAGAGCATCCCAAAGGTGCTCAATGAGTGAAATGTTCATTGTTCCAGTCATCCAGAACCATCACCTCAATTTGCTGTATGATCATGCACGGCCCCATGTGGAAGGATCCGTACACAATTCCTGAAAGCTCAAAACATCCCAGTTCTTGATGACTAATTGTATTATTGAACACAGTTCTTGCATGACCAGCACCCACCAAACACGTCACCCATTGAGCATGTTCATGATGCTCTGGATTGGCGTATATGACGCCATCGCAGTTCCTTCCGATAGCAAGCCATTTCTGTGGCCATTTTGGTGATCACGCCAGATACTACAGATTGCCCAGACCCCCCCAATAAAGCAAACCTGAACATTTCAGTGTGGCCTTTTATTGTGACCAGCTCAAAGCCCTCCTGTGCATTATTCATGCTGTCTCATGAGCATCTTAATATGCCACACTTCTCAGGTTGGATGGATTATTAATATTAATTGCTCAGTGAGACAGATTTTGACAGATGTGTGAACATTATTTGAGAGAAATGGATAATAGTTGTTTTATAGAATAAATATAATCTTTTAGTTCAGCTCAAGAAAAATGGGAAAAAAAACAAATGAGTTGCGTCATGTACTATACGCACTTACTGACATGGTTACGTGATGTTGAACTTTCAGGCTGAAAAGAAGCACAAGAGCTTTCAGGAACTGGACAGATTCATGCATTATTACACTCGTTTTAAGAACCATGAACACAGTTATAAGGTATGTCCAATGTTTAACAATATCCATTACAAATAATGATAATGTGAGACTTAAAAGCTATTTTCTGTTTGATAGTTGGAGCAGAGACTGTTGAAAACAGCTAAAGAAAAGATGGAGCAACTTAGTAGAGCTTTTATCAGCCGTAAGTAATAGTCTCCCATCTGCTTGACAACTTATTGAACACATTATTGCCCATTGCATCTGAAGCCTTTTGTCGAAAGATAAAAGTGATCCGTGTTGTACGTGGTAGGAGAAGGCTCTCCTCCAGACACCAGGTTCATAGAAGACGGAGTGACAGAGCTGCTGAAGACGCGGCGAGTGCTGAAGTGTTCTTATCCATACGGCTTCTTTCTGCAGCAGGGAAGCACTCAGAAGGAGATCTTTGAGCTCATGCAGGTAAGAGCCATTCTAACAGTGGGAGACTTGTTCATTATGGAGACATATCAGGTCATGCATACTTTTAGACCGATTTGGAGATGGTGGTGGAGGACTTGGCTCAGAAAGTCAATCGGCCGTACCTGCGCACGCCCTGTCATAAGATCATCAGTGCGACTCGTCTAGTGCAGCAGAAAAGGCAGGAGTTCCTAGCATCTGTGGCCCGAGGAGTGGCTCCAAATGATTCTCCTGAACCTCCACGCAGGAAGTACGACCTTATATGTAAATAAGCAAATAAATACACTCCAAAGTAACGGGCTGAGGCTTAACGGCTTTTAATTCCTTTCCTTTTTATAACAGTTATCCGGGAGCATCGTGGGATTGGGAATATCTGGGATTTGCCTCTCCTGAGGTAAACTGCCGGAATACATTTAGATACTAAATATTTTATGTAGATGACTCTAATTACATTATTGGCGTTTAGATGGGCAGTCGACATACAGTCTTGGGAGCAGGAGACCAAAGAGATCGGCATTCCCAGGTAGGACACATGACTGTCTTGCGTAGTTGCATTCACCACATTACTTTTTTAAGCAATTTAAATAAAATAATTAACAAATGAACCGCAAATCTGACAAAAATTAATCATGATTAATCGCAATTAAGAACAGACATTACGATGCATTCATAATACGAACAGGAGATCATTCAGCGTATAAAAAGAACTGGGTCTCAAAATCCAAGCATCGGCCTTTCCCTCATAAAGCCATGTGCCATTTGTGCTCCACAAATCACAGACCCGTACCAGACAACATGGCGCTCAGAGCATTTGTGTGTCCGTGCACAGACACAGAAGGAGAGGGATATGTACGGCAGAGTGGGGGGGGGACAAGCACGGCCACTCATGCCCTCATGGCAGCGCTGTAACCAGGGTGCACACAAACGAAGGGCAAATTAATTGATGTGTCCATTTATTTATTCTTGGGCCCAGGACTCGCCTGAAGAATATATGCTAAATCTCAGTGGGACTTTGCTGGTTAAATGTTAAGTAATAAATATATTTTCTACATGATTTAAGGGAAAATAATTACACAATGCATTTTCCCAGCCCTAATTTTTTTTGACCAACTTGTGTATAAGGCCTAATTTATTAAGCTCAGCTGGGCTTTGCCTTATTACAAAGAAACCAGAGTTGACTGTTTGCAGGATTTTGCTGACATCCAGTACCGGCGCAGACACAGGCCCCGGCGCAGAGGAGACATGCTCAGTCTGCAAAGCCTCCGGAGCAGCAGCAACACTCCAGAGACCAGCCGGAGGAGTGACAATACAGGTGAGCCAGGACACGTACGGGAAAAACTGAAAACTCCTGAAATAATTGTACTGACAATTGCCTATACCTTCTCATCACAGATGGCTTGGAGAGAAGTGAAGGGCGCAGGCGCGTGCTTGGCTCACTGGATGAAGACGACCCCAACATCCTCTTGGCCATCCAGCTGTCGCTGCAGGAATCCCGCAGAGATCGAAGCCTGGAGGAGAGGCCCCCGGACAGAAGAGCCGCTTCTGCAGGAGAGCTGGTGGACCTGGCCCTGCACTCCCTCAGCACAGATGCACCTTTGGGTGCCAGAGGGTCGTCCTTCCCTTTGTCTCTCCTGGACCCTCCTCAGCCCCCCAACAGGACCGACTCACAGCCCGCTGTTCCCAGCTCCATCCCTCTCCCCCCTCCTCCTCCTTCTCTCAGTGCAGAGCTGCTGGAGCTGGGAGATAGCCTTTTGAAACTAAGCAGCCTTTCCCATTTGTACGACCACAGCACGCAGCAGCCGCGGGTGTGTTCTCAGTCCACCTGCGCGCCGCCCTTCTCTCTGGAGCCCTTCTCTCATAGTGAACCCACCCCCCGGGCTGAGCTGGACCACCTCAGTCTGACCGAACTCTGCTACTGCCCCCCCAGCGGTTACTCTGAGCCCCAGCTCAGTGTTCCTTCTGAGTCCTCTCACCCAGTCTCATCTGCCCCAGACCAACCCTCAAACGTCCCAAAGCCAGAGAGCACCTATTGCTCCGAGCGCCCGCCTGCCTCTGCTCCTCATGCAGAGCCTCAGCCGCCCACCCAGCTGTGCCTGCCTTCACCAGAGCCTGAACCAGAGCTGCTGCTCTCCCCAGTCATCCCCCCAGGGGGCGCTTTCACCCCCAGTGATCCTCAGAGCCTCCAGGCTCTGGACCCCACTGCCAGTGCCCAGCTGTTGGACAACATTATGGCCTGGTTTAACAACAACATCAACCCCCAGAACAATCCCCAAAGTCTGGCCCTGATCCCTTCCCCTCCCACAACAGAGACAGAGTCCTCTCCGGACACACTCACAGAGACCGAGAGTGTGGCATCCAGAGACACAGCATCTGTCCCGCTCTGGCAGCCCCTGGAGGGCGAGTCGGACCCGGGCACAGCCAGCCCTCGTTTGGAGCTAGACCGCAGGGACTCTGAGGGGGGCGCAGGGGGTGAGCTGTCGCTGGACGAAGAGCACACGCACCCTCCCCCTCTGAGCTGTAGTCCCAGTCACACTGAGGTGCAGGACGAGCCCTCACCGGAGCAGTGGGAGGAGCAGGTGCACCTGGTTTGACAGGAGGTTTGAGACGGGACAATATAGTTGTGGCAAAAGCACTGATCAGAAACCCCCAGTGACGCCTCTTTTACTGTAATATCCAGAGCGGACTCGCCCTGCATACTTTGTCCAGATGATGTCATACTTTATTTGGAAGTGCTTTTGTCAGGTGTAAAAACAGACTTGTTTGTTAAGTTATACAAATGATTTGATTAATACATAAATGATAAAGCTACTGATATCACGCACATACAATGCTGCACATGTTTAGTTTGTAATAATTTATTCTTCATATTTATCTTTCTAGTTTGTTCAGGGTAAAGTTGTGGTGCTGTCCCTGCTAAACTCCAAACTTGCCTCGTAAACACAGTGGTTCTGTGCGACACACTGATGCTCCATCAGCCTGTGTGAAGCTCTTGGAGCCTGTTGAGCGTACTGTACAATCAGGGCCTGAAAGTGTTTGGACCTTCTCCCTCTCTGTGCCTCAACACTCGACCAGAGGACCTGCTTCACTCGCTAACATTCAGAGCTGTTACTTGGATCAGAGCTGTGTGAATGAACATGTGTCTTTGTTCACCTGAGGAATCATGTTTCTGTGAAGGCTTCCCGTTTGGTCCATTGTGCCACACTCCACGTGCGAGTATTTATATTTCTGTACTTTAGAAAACTATTGCTTTGGCTCAATTTTTATATCCAAAATGTAGTTCACAACACTACTCTTTGTTTAAAAATTTGGGAGGTCAAAAATATTTCCAGTTATATTTAAATTTTTCTTTGATTTGTCTGTAAACCACTGTGAAATATGGTATAATTCTGTAGATGTATTTTGGCTGTATGTTTCGAGTACAAACTATAACAACAATATTTCTGTTAATAAGTAAGAATGTTATCATGCAAATATTTATGTAAATTAAAAAACGTATTGAGCCAAAGCAATTTTTTAAGTGTCAATGAATGAAGTTTTACACAAATTTATCTTTTTTATCTCAAGTAAAAATGTATCTTAAGTCTTTTTCTTTTTTTTTTTCAATTTTTCATTCCAAGAAGTATTTCATCGATGTGACGTCACAATTATGTGTGCCTTTGACTTTATTTTAGTTTGTGTGTTATTAGTGTCATTTAGCAATTAACATTTCTTGGTTTAGAAACCATCAAGTATTTACAGATTTTACAAAACTTGGAGCAATTCAAGAAATATATTTTAATACAAATCAACCTTACCTACAGTAATGCTATCCATCATTTGGTTTGTGGTGTTGCCATAGAAGGTTTTCTTTCTACTTGTTTACAAAATATTTGACACTGCCTGTGCCATGTAGGAGACTGGTGGTGTTTTAGTGTTTCACAAATCCATAGATCATTCCCAGTGTTGAGGTTTAGTGTCAGGGCACAGTTTCTTTATTAAAGTGTTAACAGCATGTTTTAAAGAAGGTCAGTGTTTAGTGATGGGCACTTTAGGACAGGTGATTTTTCTTTTCCACAGTAAAAAAAAATTCATGAGTGTTAACTGTAACATTTGAGGAGTTGGCCCAGAGCAAGTTCTTGCAGAGACAGGTGATTTACGCATGCTCTTAACATGTTCAAATGTTGAATGATTTACGGATAGCTGTTTTGATGGAGTTTGGTCCAATACCATTTACTTTATCTCAGATCAAATAGATTATTTGACTGAGCCAACAACAACCAACAAAACAGAAACATTGCACTTGAAGACCATACTTGATACATTCCCTTCAGGTCTTGAGAGGCGTTTGATGTGGCCAATAAATACTGTAAATGAAAGCGTCATTGCAAAGTTTACCCTCAATAAAATGGACTGAAAGTATGTTGTGTCGTTCTTTATCAGGATTTAGACCAATTATGGCATCCTAAATCCCATTATGTTCATATAGTGAAAGTATGCACAATACTATTGTGTAGTAGGGGTGAAGTATGGATAGATATGGTAGATATCTTACCATGGTGCGCATATTTAAAAGTTAAAAACAGTTAGAAATGGCAGCTCCTTTATTTCAAGCCATATTTATAGGCTATTTATTTTATTTATTAACCTTTATTTAACCAGGTAAGAACCCACTGAGATTGAGACTTCGTTTTCAAGGGTGACCTGGTAAACTGTACTTTATCTGGAGAAGTTCAAGGCATTATCGACAGTGCTCGATAATTACTGACAATTAATTGCTAGGTCTTGTTTAGTTATTTCATAATCAAAGTAGAAAGACTTCAACTTTTGCGACTCCGTCTGTTGCTGTTTGTTGTAGTACATTTACTTACCAATACGCGGCGCTGTTAATAAAGCGCCCTTTACCTGACGTCATCTTTCAGCGACTCAAACGTATAACCTACATCAGCGGCCTGTGGTTTACAGGAGAGCTGCAATTTTTCTCTTTCGGTGGAGGATTTGCCTTTAATCCATCATCAACATGAAACTAGTTCGGTAAGTGGATATGATGTGAGTCTAATTATTTAGAAAGATGCACAAAAATCTGTTAGATTTTACAACGCCTTTGGATGGAGTTGGATGGTTAAAGATGAGGCGGGAACAGATGAATGAACAAAACAAGAATGGATGTATGATTGTGTCAATCGGTTGGGAACGCACCATTATCTCTTACGTTATTCGGAACTGCAGTAAGAATTATTCTGCTAAAGATAAAGGTCCCCCGTGTTTTTTTTTTTGTTTTTTTTAATGAGGTGTCTTAGTTTTGGTGCATTGGTCTCAAACGTTGCTAGCGGTGGCTAATGTTAGCTATTCCCGTTTGTGTCATATTTGTTTGATTTAGTCTTGTTTGCAAATTTTGTTGTATAGCAACAGTGTACAATGCATAGTGCACAAAAGGTCGCGATTCATTCACTACTCTGCAATAAATGCAGTATTTTAAAGTGTTTTCTGTTTGTTCTACAGTTTTTTGATGAAACTCAGCCACGAGACTGTTACCATTGAGCTTAAAAATGGCACCCAGGTCCACGGCACCATTACTGGTAAGTACTGAATGTGAAATACTGGCTAAGCCTGCACATTAAAGTTCATTTTAGACACCTCACTTATTGGTGGCCAGTTTCTCCAGACACTGTAGACCCAGGTATACCGTTTGTGAATCAATCGGAAGTTAAGCTTTAAGTGTAAGATATGTGCAAACTATAATCAAAACAAATGCAAAGGAAGGAATAACAAACTCCAAGAGCTTCCATCCTTGAACTGTGTTACTTGTGTCTTCCTGTGTTACTAAACTGTGCTCAATATGTAAATATTTTATCCATGGGTTTCTGAATGAAGAAAACATTAAGTTTGAGCCCAAATGTCATATCTTTTTGAATGGTGAAAACTAAAGTGTGTGTCTGTCTATATATGTGTGTATGGATATAGATGGCGCACATATACAAAGCTGAAGCCTACGAATAGGAGCGCCTAATGTGTCTAAAGTCTAATGTGAACAAACCTTACATGTGCCTTTCCGTTATGCACCTGTACTTATATTTCCCATTTGTTCTTTTCATAGGTGTTGACGTGAGTATGAACACGCATTTGAAGGCTGTCAAAATGACCCTGAAAAATCGGGAGCCGACTCAACTGGAATCACTTAGTATCCGTGGCAATAATATCCGATATTTCATCCTGCCTGACAGCCTGCCGCTGGACACCCTGCTGGTCGACATTGAGCCGAAGATCAAGTCCAAGAAAAGGGAAGCAGGTTAGTGTTTAGGAGTTGCGTTCATTTAAAATGGCTAAAGTGCATATAGTGCAGTCAACAGATTCAAAGTAAGGAGACAAATCTAATTTTACGGAATTGTTTTACTGATGCTCATAGAGAGGCTAAACAAGTTTAATGGAAAGTAATTCAAGCATATGCACCGTTATATACTGTGTACACAGGTGGTAGATGTATCTACAAGCGGATAATATTTCAACAGTTTAGTTGGAGGTATATTGTCTAATGCAGGGGTGCCCACACGAGCTACTGCAAGCTACTTTTAGATTTGGCAAAGCCCAAAGATATACCTGTAGATTTATATATATTTTTTATAAACGGCTATAGAAATATTTATAAACGTGCAATATAAATCAGAGGAGAGAAAATCTGTGAATTGACTTGACTAGACCCATTCATACAGATGACTATTTAGAAAATAAAATTACTAGACTAAACAGATGGTTGATCTTATAATCACCTCACTTAAAGCTCTAATATTGTTATAATAAGACATGCTCCATGGTAACGCTGGGAGGAGGGGCTTGAGACGTCGAGAAAGTCAGCTTTCCTTTGGGTCGCGTCGATAACAAACTGCTCTGTGAAGGACAGAAACGGCGTCTCCTGCTCCTCGGCCTGACTCACTCTCCTCCCTCATGTGAGCATTCTACGTTTCCACAGCCGCTCAGCTTAAGCTCGCGCTGAGCGGGCGCGGAGTGCTTCTGCCGAAACTCACTGAGAAAGCGGACAAAATCACTGTAGGCTCCTCACGCTGATTGTAATTCATGGTTCACTCGCGCTTTTGGGGACCTCCCATATGCGCACCGTGTGATATACTTGCTCAGCGTGTGTAAATACTGTCACTTAGCGCCAACCAATAAACTTTGCTTTGGTATCGACTGCCACTGCGTCCGAGTTCGACTGGTAGATCGCGATCGACGTAATGGGCACCCCTATTCTAATGTTTTAAAGGCCTTGTCCAGTTTATTCATATCTTGTGTGATATTTGACAAAATCCAGACTTGAAATTTATTATAATACTCAAAAAACAATTGGGGCAATAAGAAGTTCTAGTTCCTTTTTAGAATAGTAATGAGAGTTTGAAATGCTTCTTACAAGGTTCGTATGGGCCCTTTTTTAAAAGTGCTTAAATTTTTATTTGTTTTCAAGATTTTGTAAAGTATTACAATATTATATCATATCATATTACTCCTGCATGTGCTGTGTTAAATCAAGGGGGAGGGGCTCGAGTAGCCTCGAAGGAATTACTTTAGCCAGTCCATCGCTTTTCATCACAACACTGGATGTCACTGAGTATAGTGAGAGCTGACTCTGGGAGCTTGAAGCAAGCAATGGAAATACGAGAGAGACGCAGAAATTTATCTAAATTAAAGGGTCAGATGTCATGTCGCACTTGCGTTTTCATTACCGGTACATAAAATTCACTGTCCTCGCTGCATCGCTTCGTCCTCTTTCATGATCCCCTGCTCATCTCTGCACAAGATGCATCAGTTAGAACCAATGTTGAGTGTTCAATTAGCTTGACTGGCACGTTCTGAGTTTAAGGGGTACCATAGTCCATGATGCAGCGTGCCTCGCTCATCACTGTGTGATGTATCTTTTTACTCCAGTCTACCAACAGACAATCATTCAGCAACTGGACGCGCTATGTTGACTCTTTTTGCCCTCGCAGGACGAATGAACGTCCTGTGGATGAGCCATGAATTAGCTTGCGTTTTTGTGCATATTAATCAAACTTATCTAAGTTTTCATAGCCATGTATGAACACTATGATAAACGCGTTTTGAGCGGCCAAAGCGTCTGACGCAGAAAATTTGGTATTCTTCCGTTTTTGGACTTTGTAAAGTAAATACAGCAAAGCCATTCTCTTAACCTGAACTGCCTTATGGGCTGCAACGATTATTCGAGTAAATAGAGTATTCGATAATGACTCTAATTAATTCCATAGGGGGTACTGTAAATGCTACAGTCCGTGACACGTGAATTGGGGTCCTTTTTTTAATTTTATATATTCTTTAATAATCAAACAGAACAGTTTGGACTGAAGTGAAATGTTGCCGTTTTGGGAACAAATTATGTGACTTAAGAATAAAATGTTATTTAAGCAGGCACTCCATCAGTTTTTATTACTATAAATTAACTATAAAGTTTATTACCAAAAATAATTTAATATGCTTTTAAAGTTAAGGAATGTACAAACATTTTTTATGATTAATCGAAAAGAAAGAACTCGATGGATTACTCTATTACTAAAATAATCGTATGCGCTGAGCCTACAATAGGAACACCAGCAGCCCTACATAGGACACAACTCCACTGCGCATGTGCGCTGGACGCCTCAGACGCCCGTCTGCTGGTGAGTTTATTTTTGGAATGCACGTCCAAGCTGCGTCTGGCTGATTTTTATTTTTTAATTTATTTTAATACTTTTCTACGTCAGAAGCGCTGGACGCGCAAACGCCCCCGACGCACCGCGTCCGGTGCTCGGAACGCAGGATTCGCGCTGCAAAAACGCTGGATGCCATGATGTGACCACATAGACTTTGAATGTAAACTGGACACTTTGACGCCGTGGCGTGAACGCTCGTTTAGAGAAAGTTGCTTTCCTTTGGCTCATGTCAACAAACAGATTTGTGAAGAATAAAACAGTTTACAGGAAAGATTATCCTCTAGCACTACATTTCTCTCTCGAGCTTGTGTGTTCCGTTGCTTCACTTTCGGCTCACACGCACCAGTGCGGTCAGCGGTGCGGGCCCTCGCTCTGCCCCGTGTAAGCTCATGCAGCATAAAAAAAACCTACTTGGTGATGGTAGCAATAATTAAAAGGTACAAAAGTACCCAGCCCTAACGATACAAATTTGAGAAATTCATTTTTGTAATGATCACATAATTTTCTTCAGCAGTTTTCCATGGGCTTAATGTCAGTATGTTTACTGTGTATTGAGTTGAAACTATGTCTAATCAATTGAAAAGAGGCATTTAACATTTTTGCTATGAAATGTTTGTTCCAGTGGCGGGCCGTGGCCGAGGCAGGGGTCGGGGTCGTGGAAGAGGCCGTGGCCGAGGCAGAGGAGGTCCAAGGAGATGAGCCACTCTGCACACAGCTGTTTGTACAGGATTTTTGTGTTATTTTCCAGAGACAAGGTTTTGTGAATTGTTTTGTACATTAAAGTGCTCATAAGAGTCAAGTTGAACTAGTGTGTTATTGCTTCACAATTTCATCATTCATTTGTTTGCTGTTTGAATAAAAAACAGCTCAATAAAACGTTAGTCTTATAGTCTACTTTTTTATACTCTTATATGCTACTATAATACTGTATGTACTGTACAGTCACTGTAGGGTTAGTCTAGCGACTTATTCTTTTCAATTAATTGATTTTACCATAGTTTATAACGCAAAAGTCATGTGATGAAGTTGAGTGAAGGCTTGAAGATCCTGGTGCATCAAGATGAGCCAGCTGAGGTGGCTTAGTCATCTGTGGATGCCTCCTTGGTGAGGTGTTCCGGGCATGTCCCACCAGGAAGAGGCCTCGGGGAAGACCCAGGACATGCCCGGAGGAGCTGGAGAAGTGTCGGGTGAGGGAAGTCTGGGAGTTCCTGCAGCAGATTCAAAATCTGGATTTAAAACCACCCGACACATATAGCCTCCAAAAATAGAAATAAAACGTGCATCACCTCTTTCACCACATCATTTGAGCCCACTCCAATTAGTGCTCTCTACAGTAATTTTTTGCTATTTAAATATTTTCTTGGATAAGAAAAAGTAAAACAAGTGTTATACCTTTTTCTATTGAAGCCCATACAAAATGGTATAAACATATAAAACCATGGATGAATTTGTATATTTTTTCATGCCAGCATTTAAATAACATTTGATTTATAGTGCTTTTTTTGGACACAACACTTTACATTGCATCACTCATGCTCTAACCACCCCCCCCGAAAAAAAACTAGGCCATAATGAAATGTGAAGCATTTCCCATATATTACTTTGTGTAGCTGATACAGTAGTAGTAGTAGTACGGTAGTTGTGTTCTCATTCCCTATCAAAGAGGATTTTAGTGTCTCCAACAGTCCACTGGCATATTTTGAATTCAAAATGGATTTTATTCATTTCTTCTGGGTGGATTTACCCAAATGAGCGCGTACCACTATAACAATAAATAGAAGTGGCTTTTTACATACATTTTAAAATAACGGAATCAGAATCAGAAAGGGTTTATTGCCATTGTCAATGAACAAAATTCACAAACATAGCAACTTGTCTCGGCATTAAGCTGCAACATAAAACACTGATCAATAATAAAAAACAACATATATTCAACATATTCAATCCAAAGGCGCATGCATTAAGAAACAATTTGAAATTACTATAGTATCAAATAAAAATAGGTATTACTATGTACACAAGACGATTGATATTAGAGAAAGTATGGCTGCATCGCATGTTCCCAGTCAGTCTCTACTTCTCTTACAAATACATCTTATCAAAATTTTAAAAGTTATAAAAATGTCAGTGTTGGCTAGTCATGAGTATAACATTCCTCACCTAATGTTATATTTATGTATCAAAAGGTTTCTAATTATATATCAAATAAAGTTGCGTTAGAGATTAAGGTACGGTACTGTGATAAAAACCCTTCCAAATGTAGCCCTTGTTGGGTCTATTTGAAGCATAACTAAAGAGATAGCATACAACAATAGAAGGAAATAAACTACAATGAACAAAGCAAACGATCACAATTCCAGCTTATTTTTCTTTGAACACTTTAGCACCAGTCAATAATGTTGTCAAACATTACATGCCCCTTTTACTGGAAACATTTGTTTGTACATTTTAGAAACACATTTAACATGTTAAGTATTTCTCTTGTTTGTCACTGGTGCTCAAATGTAAGATGGTATATTTTTAAGTATACCAAATTACATTTGACCCATTTTATCATTTCAAATGTTTTTTTTAACATGACCAACACTCGGTTACAAAACAATGAAATGAAACCATTTCTGATGCATATTTTATATATTGATCAAATTGAAAGCAGGAAAACTTTAGCTTACAGTGGAATTCATACTAATTTTGTCACATTTTGTTTTGAAAAAATGTAAAAGAGCTAAATATTTTTTTATTTGAGGATGTGAGACAGGCCTCTACTCTGGCATTGTTGAAACATTCTGAGTAGTTATCACTTTGTAAAGTCCCATTTTTACCGAAATGACTGTCTTTCATCATTCTTCAGCACTCCATAAACATTCGTTACACAACCACACAAACCGGATGTCACTGAGCCCTGAGGGGGAGTATAGGGCCAGTGCACCCAAAAGCAAATTTACACACATTTCTACCCCTAACCATGTAAATGGCACTGGCTAATTCTACAACTAACAATGTGTGCGTGTGGTTAAAAAAAAAAGTAATTGAATTGTTCTTTTTGTTTTCCACACGAATTATGAAGACCACCTCTGAATAAATGTAGCACACATTGTTTTTTATATATAAAATTTGGTTTGGTATATTTATATTGGGACACCCTTCGTCCCACAGTCCAGTTAACATTAAATTCAATGTAGGTGTACAGTAACTTCAGGACATGCAGTAAAAATGTGTCATGTGTCATGTCAGGTCATTTTCATCGCACAGTACAAAATTAAACTTTATGGATTCTTTGTAAGACTTAGATATGAAGGTTATTTTGTGTTTTTTATTACCAAAGCTTCATTTTATACTGAATTTGTGTAATTTAATTTTTTGCATTTGAATTATGTGAACGGAATTTTCATACAAAACACATCCACAGCTATTTTCCCACACATTACACAGGCTGGTCTGAGCAGTGTGCGCAGTGTGAGCTCTGGTCAGGTGTAAAAGTCCAAGAGTATATTTATTCTTTGTCATTTCCACACAGCTCTTATTTTAGTTACATTTATACATGTACTTCAATTAAGCAATCAGGAAAAATACTACTTTGGGTGTGTATATGAATGAAAACACCACCATGTTATTTCCTTTTTTTTTTAATTATTTTTGGCCAGTAGGCTTTATTAGACAGAACAGCTTAGCATGGAATGGGAATGAGAGAGAAGGGAAGAAATACAGTAAATTGGCAGATTCAAACTCACAACACTGCAGCCGGCTGCTCACGGAATGTGGACAGTGTGTTGCCGCCTTCACCACCCGGCAGCACGCGCCATTTAATTCCCATCACAACATAAAAATAATTTTACATCATGTAAAATGTAGGATATTGTGTTTACAATATATTTTGGAAAATGAAAAACTAAATTTTGGCATGTAAAAGTAGAAAAAGTTGTAGTCATTTGGACATTGTTTTTAGAAAAACAAGACGTTTTGACTCTCATCTAAGAGTCATTCTCAGACTAGATCTGTAGATTGAGAATAACTCTGGGATGAGAGTCGAAACGTCTTGTATTTCCGAGTGCACCTCCTCGTAAGACTTCTGGAACTTGAAAACAGAAAACTACCAGACGACAGCAACCACCTTCTGTTCATTCTTAGGTACAGACAGAACAACATGATCCCGAAGCGCCTACAGATTAAAACAACAGTAAAAAGGACACTGAACAGGGAAATTCTGGAGAAGAAACCTGAAAATAATTTCAACGAATGAAAATAATTTCAAGGACATAATCGAAATGATGCAGAAGGAACAAACATGTACCTTCATAAACGAGCATCCTCCCTGAAGAAGCCCTCAGAAGAAAAAAGGTAAGTTTAATTAAAAGACAAACAGGTATATGGTTGTACAACTTAAAAAGGGGGATAAAACAACTAAATACAATGTATAGTTATATATTCTTGTACATCTAAACTTTAGTTGTGAGCAACCTGGATCCGCATGCAACATGGGTCCACTGTTAACCCGGTGACTGTCCGGGCTAAAAGATATGTTTGAGATTAAGGACAGTTCACAGAATTTAGATAGGAGACCACGAACTCCTCTTACCTGCCGCGAGGCCGGTGGGCGGGCACAAAGCGAGAGGCCAAAGGGGGGCACATTTGTGAATGGCGGGTGGCATGAATGGCCAATGAGAATCCGGGCTCTCACACGTCAAGGGCGCCATACATGGTATATATTCACTTAATAAAAAAAATAAAAAAAATAATATATATATTTTTTTTTAATTGTTGATAGCTTGCTTTGTATTTATGATGTGTTATCATCAAAAACAAAACAAAAAAACTATCACATTAGGCTCGTACGTAAACACGTCCGTGTGGCTCAACCAATCACAGCCCTTACGGTCCACAGCACGTACTACGTACACGTTCACGTACCCGACAAGAGCCCAAGCTTTCTGACGCTCTGTGCATCGTGGACCTGTGCTGCACTTCCGTGTAGATTCGAAGAGACGCATACGCCACCTTTCAGCCCTCAGCCTTCATGCATCCGTGCGGCGAAATTTCGACACGTTTGCCAACACGGACCTGATTTTCCGCGTCGGCGTCAGAGAAAATGTTTTACCTATGCGGAAGTTTTTGCGTGGAACGGAAGTTTTCTTGAAGCTAACTTAGACTGTCGCGTGCAGACTATAAATACAACGTCTTCTCCGTTTTAGCTAATAACCTGTTGAGTCATTACAAGTGGAAACATGTCTAGCGTTGACGAACACTTCATGTACTTTGCGTTTGGAAGCAATTTGTTAGGGAGAAGACTTCAGTTTAAAAATCCCACCGCATCATTCCACATTATTGGACGACTGAAGGTAAATAATCAGTAAATATCCGATGCTGGGTTTCATATGATATCACAACATTCTACAGACCAATAATATTGAATGCAGATGGGGGTAAACTAAAATTAATATATTTAAAATTCCGTATTTTGTTATATTACAAGAAGTTAATTGTTTAGTCACAAATAAATATGATCATATTAAACATTGTTTGACGCTTGCATTTGTACGCGTGACGTTAGTGGAGGGGTGTGGCGCAGATACACAGGGCGCAAAGCCTTTAGAATTCTGTTTTTCAGCGAGCATCTATCCATTTTGAATCGAGACACGTCCCATATATTTACCGTCACAAAAACAGAATTATCAGTATGTCATAACGTAAATTGAGCCCTGATAATCTCTTCTATCTGCTCCATCTTTTGAACAGGACTATGATCTTAAATTTGGCTGCAGGGGGGATAAAGTTTCTGCCTCCTGGCATGGTGGGACAGCCACAATCGAGCACTGTCCTGGGTCTGAAGTCTGGGGAGCCATCTGGATCATAAACAACACAAATCTCTCAACCCTGGACAAGTGAGGCAGATTTTGTCATAAATTGTTTCTCCATCAAAACATGTCTATAACATCTCCACATGCTCCAATAGGCAAGAAGACGTGCCAAACGGAGTTCACGTGCCTCTAGAAGTGTCTGTGGAGACTGAGTATGGGCCACTACTTTGCAGGACGTACCAGATGAATAATTTTCAAGCAAGACTTCCTTCACCTCAGTACAAAAAGGTACATTCCAGGACTAACAGTCTTTAGTATCATCAAGAATTGCTTTACAAATGGGTGAATCTCATTCACACTTGAGAAAGCTGCCTCAGGGCAAGCCTCCACACATTCATACAAGCGTCAAAGTAGAAACTGGGAAAGGGTTTTATTTAAACGCTACCCACTAAACTACAGTTTCAATTTTTAAAAATACTATTGTCCACTGTAATGAGGATGTCACACTTTACATTGGCCTACCCTGGTTTTAATTTTCCACCAGGCAGTGTCTGATTCCCTATGCTCCTTTTGTCTTTTAGGTCGTGTGTAAGGGGGCGGAGGAAAGTGGACTTCCTGCAGAATACCTCAACAAACTTAATAGCATTGAGACTAACGGCTACAGTGGCCCCTCCTTACTAGATGAACTCAACATATAACGTGTGGTACCATCTCAGCATTGTGGGTCCAGCCGCGACCATTTGCCGAATGTCTTTGCACTACAGCTGAGCTCGCAAAAATCCTTTAAAAGAATATAATTGGCCTGAATATACAGGATACAAGTTCATATTTTTTTTAATATTTATTTTTGTCTTATTGATTTAAGTGCAATCATGTTCTTAAAATAAATGTACAATGCAGCTCAGAACTCCACTGTTGTTTTGTGTATATATATATCGTAGCAATGGGAATCACAGTACAGCCTGAAGCATGCAAAGGCCACATCGGCCCTGGTAATCTATTTTTGATAGTCTATTCTGGTGCACTCAATACACTGTTAAACTATCATGACACGCAAAACAAGCATTTTTTGTCCAAATGACTAATTTACATTTTAGAAAACAATTTTATTTAACAGTACAGAGTTGCCTTAGCCAGGTTTTAACACAGCAATGCTTTATGAAATAGATTTGAGTAAGAAATATAGTACAAAAACATGTGAGGGGACATAACTGGGGGAATTAAAACACTTTCTATCTATAGTACATTTTTATAAAGACACTGAAAATGCACTTACAACAAATGCACATCTTTTAAAACACTGACTATGAACAATGTCATGCAAACAACATGGTCAGACAAATAACCAGATGCCCATAAACTGCTTTAAAGATCTGACATTCTTATGGCCTAACGTAACATTCAAACACTGAAATCAAATCATGATTTTAATTTATGTTAAATGGGAAAAAGGTCATATCAATCCAAAGCACTTTAATGGCGTATGGTAAAATTCAAACAATTTATGACGTTGCTATCCTAGATTTGAAAATGGAAACAAATGTTAATTTAAAAAGTGCGGGAATCAGTGCTTGAGTTGAGATTCCATTGGGAGGTTATACCCTGTACCTATAGCGAGACGCTTTCTATTACAGAATCCAGGCCAAAGTGGGAATCGACTAAACACTATAGTCATATATAGTCAATGAAATGTTATGCGTGGCACAAACACTTCTATGCTTTACTGCGTGGCAAACATCGGACAAAGTTATTTTTAAATCTCTTTTTCATCTTCAGATAGTGGTTGCTCCGTTTCAATAGGTTTCTCGGGTGGATTTTTCTGTTCCTTGTTTTCGTCCTCCATGTGCTCTTCATCAGTGTCCTGCTCAGTTTGGTCAGAGGTTTCAGGGGGCTGCTGTTCAGGAATGTCCAGGTTGTGTTTTATTTTGTTCAGTTCAGTCATGCTAAAGCCAAGGAGAACAGCTGCTCTATTGCTCTTAATGGTCTTCATACATTTGCTACGGCGTGCGCCAAAAATGGCTACCAGCTCTGACTTTGACATGGACAGCCTTCTGCACAGCTCCTCAGTCTCTGCTTTTGTTGCATACGGGTTACAGTTGAAATATTTGGTGCAAAACAGTCGCCGTTCCTCTTCATTCCGGCGCTCAGTGGTTGTGGGTTCCAAAGCCAACTTCACGGCAGGGTTGACCTGAGGTTCTGGAGAAGGCTTTTCCTGCACGTGTGGCTCTAGCTTGAGCTTTTGCCGCTCTGATCTGTCATAATCCAGCTTTTGACGTTTAGCGGCCCTCTCTTCCCTTTCTCGTTTGTTGGACTCCATAACTGCTTTCAAAGCTTCCTCTATTCTTTTTTGAGACTGCACCTCCTCAGGGGTTTTAAGCTGCACATTTGGATCTTTACGGACTGTTCGATCCACCAGAGCTGAAGCAGGCGCTAAAGCTTGTTTAATTGTCATGCCCTGTGGCACTTGCAGGAAATAGAGACCAGGCGTTTTGGCAGTCATCTGTTGCACTGGTTTTGCAGGAGTAGCTCTCGTTATAGTCATGGTTGTTCTGGGTGGTTCTGGTGCAGTTTTGGAAGTCTGTGGCTGCTTGGGGGAACAACGGCAGCGCTGTATGTGAAGCATCACAGCCTGTTGCGTCACCTTTCCCGTGTACACGCCATTGCAGTAGATGCACTTAAAGGCCTCTGTCTGAAGAATGGCATGAATAGTTGGTGCTACAAAATGTTTCTGCTTGAGATGTTGTAGGTGTTTAACTTCATCTGAAGACTTTTCATCGCAAAAGGGACAATAGGTGCTACTGACTTTAACAGGCCCAGTGCTGGGGTTGGATTTGATGCACGGCCTTAATTTAAAATACATGTGTTCGTTTGTACTTGTGATGAGGGCCAGATGAACCTCATTGTCTCCCAGCACTTCTTTTGGTCCAGTTGTCTGGACATCAAAGTGTGGGAATGAAAGCACCCCTGGACTTTGAGTGTATAGTTTACAGTTCAGCTTCAGGAAATCACTGTAGGCTTTGCTTGTTGGATTATGCTGCTTTACATGTTCACCCAACTGTTTGATTGAAAAGAACACAGATGGGCAAGACACACAATTCAAACCATGCAGCAAGTGCTGGAAAATTGTCGTCTCAGTGACCAAAATCTTGCATGTTAGACATTTCATGGACTTATCTGCCATTTTCTTCAGGAAGGGTGCTCGAGCAACTAGATGTTCTGACTTGTCTGAAGTAGATTTGACCTGGTGCACTACCTCTGTATGCATATCAAAGACATTAGAAGGGAATAGTTCATTGCAGTGGGGGCAGGTGACCCATTTCTTAACTTGCGAGTTGTTTGTTTGTTCAATGGGCTGAAGGGGAGTGGCTGTGCTTTGAGATGCAGGCATCGTGACCTGCAGCGGTGCAAATGTGTATGTTGGCATGCCATTAACCCTGTTACCTGTTGGTATTAAGTGACTTAGCAATGACTGTGAAGTCAACATTGTACCCTGTAGGGTATGTGGATTTTGGCCTGGAATTTGTGTAGTCACTGCAGGCTTAACAGCAGTTGCAGTTAGAGGGGTCCCATTGGGTTGTAGTCCAGATGCAAAGAGCATGGGCTGTGGTTGTTGAATGGGTTTTGGTTGAGCAGAAGCTTGAACCATAGGTAATGCTGCTGACTTGATGGCCACATTAGAAACAGTGGGAATCTGGATTGACTGCCCTTGTGACAAAGGACCTTGCAGAGTTATGGTGGCACCAGGTTGAAGCAGGCCTTTAGCTTCAGCACTAGCTAACTGCACCAGAGCAGAGGCTTGAGGGGGCAGAAAGCCCTGGTTACTTCCCGGAGTACATATGAGAGTAGCACTATTTGAAGTTCCTTGTAGAGTCAATACAGTTCCTCCAGGCTGTCCGTTGGTTGGTAATACTAGTGTGTTAGTGTTTAACAGCTGAGGGTGCTGCTGTTGTGCTTTTGAAACAATATTTGGGAGTGTGAGGAATATTCCATTTCCATTGACCGTTGGTTTGGGGGCATAATTCTTGTTCTCATAAATGTAGAATTGCACTTGTGTGCTAACATTATAGTGTGTTGGTGAAACCAGCATATGATGCAGCATTTGGTCCAAGGTACCCGTGTTCCCTTGACACACTTTGCAGCAGTATATCTTCAGAGTTTTCCCTCCCTGACTTATGTATCTGTATCCTATATATTTTTCAGCCAGCTTCCCAAGATGCTTCAAAATAATATGCTTCTTCATTGCAAATATTAAAGAGGCTGGGAATCCACATTTCTGACAATTATATCTCTCATTGGCACGGTGAGTGACTGCACTTTCCTTTGTTTGCTGTGAGTCTGTTAAAGTTTGACCATGAAAGAGGAATGCATGTTTTCTGAGGACTTTGGGGTGGCCAGTGAAGGTGCACTGATTGCACACCCCGAGAGAACAGAGGGACTGCATAAAGGAATGACATCTTGAGACATGGCTTCTGAAATTGTAGACATTTTGTGTAGAGTACTTGCACATGGCACAACACAGACTTCGAGAACGGTAAGGCCACTAAAACACACAAAATAATTTTTAATGCAATTAACTTTTCACGAACTATTTCAAATCAATCAATGTGCAAAACGTACCCTCTTTTCCATTCTTCCATTGAATCCTTCTGTGAAATCAACCCACTCTGTATCCTCAAAGGTATCATTGTCATCTGAATTTTTCTCCAAGTTCTCATTAAGACTCTGAAAGGTAATGGGATAATGTTAATTTCTAACAAAATTTCAAGCCAATTTATGTACCACACTCTGAAGACTAAATACATAAAAATATCCTGCCTCTGTACAAACAGATCGTTAATATAACAGACTCACCCCCCAAAAAATGTAATAACATTATTACAATTTCATTTGTCATGGGAAGAGTGGGGAGGATGTCATGGCAATTTGGATTCCCCCCCATAAAGGACACTGTCCACTTATTTGGACATCATCATCTTTAGAACACGGCTTCAGGATAAATCAAACCAATGCAAGACAAGGTACCCAGAAAAAAAACAAAAAAGCTACTGGCACACAACACTGAGGCATATATAGCTGTCCATATATTTATCATAAAAAATCTGTCCCTAAAATGTGCAAGAGAAATTTAAATAAAAGTCACATACCTTGAGATATTCCTGACAATCCTCAAGGCCGATATCACTAAGAACCTTTTTAACAGATTTTCTTGCTTTCCGAATTTTTTCCACACTTGTAACTGGGATTTGATACATATTTCCTCCTGGAAGAGCAGCAAATGAGCTGTAAAACATATCAGAATGTCAACATTTTTGGTAAAGAAACAATTGCTGGACCATTAGTCATTTAAGAACGCTTAACCTTTCCGTAATCTTTGCTTTTTATGACACAATACTAATTATTTAGCGATAGTAGTACTATACTAAACTAAACTACAAGTAACTAGTAGTAGACACTCAATTGAGCAGAATTCCTAAAAAAAAAAAATCAAATAAAATTCTTTATAGAAGTTTAATGACAATTATATTGGAATGCGAGGTGCCACAGTGGGGCGGTGTGCACACTGTCCGTGTCCTTGGGCCAGACATTCACCCACTTTGCCTCCAGTGTCCATATATGCTGGTATCTGAATGAGGGTGTGTTTGTGAGAGTGAAGTGGGAACACGGATGTAAATTAGCCCATGTGTATCATGTATGTTGATTAACATGCCCCACCAAAATAAACAACAATTATAATACCGGTAATATGGAGTGTAAAGGAGACTGGTGTGTGTGTGTTTTGTCATTGAGGTATCGAGATGAAAGGGTACACAAATTACACTAAAGGAGAAGTTAAAATGGCTAAAAAAAAAAATACCGCTACCAAATTTGTGATATGTAAAAGTATAAAATACCAAAATTCTTCTACTACTGATTACTTTTGAATAGGGTTGCCAAGAGATGAACATTCACGATAATTTCCAGAAATTGTCTCATGGGAAGCTCAGAAATTTTCCAAAAATAAAAATGGTCAAAAAGCTTAAACATTTTTGCAGATCATTTGCTGAAAGTCAGTCACTGACCTTTTTATAGAACAATGTACTTATTTGAACAATTACACATGTTTTAAAAAGGGAATTTTACTGTAAACCCACTTCAGTCCTCATTCTACTCCTTTGTAGGGTCACTGTTCAACTTGGTTCTGTTATGGTTTATGTTACGTTAGACCAGTCAACAAACAAATTTTTTTGTGTGTGAACCCAAAGATGATCTCAAAGAAAGAATGTGTGCTTAGATATGACGACTAATCAGTTTGAGGATGTTTGCCATAAAATGTCATATTAGTTTGCCTGGATGCCTTAAACGTCTTACTCATCAGGCCCTTGTGTCCAAAACTGGTGATGAATGTTTTGATGTCGTTCCTCTCTCGGCTGTGATTGTGAAAGCTCAGATGTGTATTTCCATACATTCAGGTTATTATGCTGTATATCTTAAGTCCTCCTCCTTAAGAGAGAACTTTCAGAAGTTTATCTTAATTACTTTTAATCCTCAAATTCTTGATCATTCCCATTGAAGTTTTGTAACCCTACTTTAACATTGATAGCATTTTAAATCTCTCCCTTAATAGAGATTTAATGATCAATTGACAAAAACAGTTTTTTAAATCATTGTAATTGTTATTTGGACTAAACAGACTCAAACACATACAAAGACCTTTTTTAGACGGACAGCAGCGTGATGAAAATGTAATCGTGATATAATTCCCATGGCAATATGTATATAATTTTGCTAAAATCCCCATATTGTGATTAATCAGTTTTCTCTTAAATGTACCTCTATGCTCAAACAAAGACAATATTTCAAATTTTCATCAGCACTTTATTTGTAAATATTCTCTAGCTAGAAACCTTCATTCACAACATTTCAACCTTTATTTGGTTTCTAAAATATTAATGCAGGTTACAATAAAAATTATAATTTGACTTGAAATTAAGACAAATATCCCAACAATTTTATACAAAACAATCAAAAACAACCACATAATTCTCTAAGCTCTGGCCAATCAGAGCAGGCGATGCTGTTATGTGTCTGTAGGTGTGAAAAGGAGCAGAAACAGCATCGGGCCGATTGGGACTTGCACAGTTCTCAGAAAACTATTTTTAATATAACAAAGTACAATTACACAACTAGCATTATACTCCAAGTACAGTTTTCTGTTGATTTTTTAAAGTACAATTATACAAAATATCTACTAAATTACAGTAACGTAATGTTTTGTAATTAGTTACTTTCCACCCCTGGTATGCTTATTCCCGATCAAAATCATGTCTCGACTTTATTGTAGTCAGTCCATGGAGATACGAAATTTGCCAACTATAAAGTATACCTAAGAAAACATCCAAAAAAAATTACAATTAAGTCACATTCCTACGTGAAAAAAAAAAAGAAAATCTGTCCCCGAACACTTAAGAGCCTGATGCTCATATGACATCAACAGCAACAAGATGTGATCAAAGTTGGATTAGTTTATGCAATGCAGGGAACAGCGCGGTCACCTTTCTCCAATATACATCTGTCCAACATCGGACTCTGCCTCAAAACAACTGCATTTTTAACACGTGTACGATGATCGCAAGGACATGTAGTCGTTTATAATCTGAGGATGCCCACAGCAGTCCAACATATTTACCTCGTCCGAATCCAGCAGTGTTGATAGTGGCCGCTGTCTCCTCCACCGATCTGACTGCTCACCGTGTCGCTGTGTGCGTGTGCCGATGGCTGCGCCTACTGCCGGTGCAGCTCACACACGGTCATCCAAACACTCCCTCGCCACTGAGCGCGCCACAGTACACATCAAGTTATGAAGTATGAACAATAAAACTGCAGACCTCCTCTGGATAGAAGTTATTTCTGCTCTAGCTTTTGTCTCTTTCTTCCACTAAAGAGGAAAAAAATGGCGCTCAAGTTCAGGATATGACGTAGTGCGTCAAATTTGCATACGGCCCAAACTGACCAATGGGAACAGTTTTGCTTAAAAACGATAAAAAGCGTTTTACATCAAGTAAACAGTATATATTTTGTTCAAGAACAGTTCTGATTATATATTACTGCGATAATTTCTAACTTTATTCACGTATGTAGTTGTTAAAAGTCCCACTGGTCACACTCATAAAAAAACCAAGCATGGGGGCGTGGTCAGCCAGCCCAGTTTCTGCATCACGTGATGCAAGAACAGAGCTAGCCAATGAGCTGTCGAGTAAACGAGCTAAATGGGCTGGGCTTCATCAGTGACGTCAAATCATACCACTTTATTGACCAATGACATCAATACATGATTTTGATTGGCTGAAATAATGGCCGAGAAGTATTTGTGCTAATACATGCTAATTCAACAGAAACAAAAGTTGGTTTCATAGACATTTTTTAATCCCCGAAATGTTTGCGTATTGAGTTTTTTGTTTTCTTGCGTTAAGCGGTACAAACTACGAAATGCACTATAGTATACCTATACGCATATTGTCATTGATTAGCAAAATCAATAGACTTGATCAAATTTGCCACTCTATATTTAAATAAGGGATATTGATATTGTACCCCAACGTCTAATAAACCGTTACCGCTAGCCATTTTCCGCCGCAAGACAACAAGTACTTTAGAATATCTTCGTGGCAGTAAAAAATAAAATAAAAAAGACACAGAACAACCTCTGAATCAATTATCAAAAATGACACAAACATCAAGCAAATAGTTTCAGTCAGAAATGTATTAAATTATCAATTACTTTAACAAGCACAATTTACAGTCAAAACCGGGGTATGGTCCATTAGTGCCTTTGACAGCAAGTAATTAATACATCAGTATTTAATAACACAAGGACAGAATTTTAAGAAGCTGTAGACGTTTTTAAACAGACTATGGCTGTAAGTAAAGCCTTTCTGCCCTCGTTACAATTGGAAGGCATGAGGGAAAATGTTAGACCTTGGAGGCAGTGCAAAATGTGCATGTACAGCTTGCCCTCTTTTTGCGTGAGGTACTGATAAACTTCATGCTTTTTATTTCCTGGTTCAATGCATTTTTCTTTTGGCACCAATTAAAATATTGCAGCAGGACAATTTTTGTCTTTCAATTACAAACAGCAGGTTGGATATCAGTGAGAACCACATTATTATGTCATTAGCTGTGACACCTATAAATCATCCTTCATGCCTTACAAATAAGTAGAGGCAGCAATCACAAATGTCAATTACAATACCTTTAATTCATGAAGTTTTGAAATTAACACATTCTGTCAGGATTCAAGAACACTGTTGGGCCACAGCGTAACCCATGGCAAAATTATGGCTAGTTCTGCAGCAATTGGTCTTCAGAACTAGACATATCAAATAATAAATATACCGTAATATATTGCATGTTGAAATGCAACAACAAATAAATTATTATGAAAGCCATGAATTTCTTTACAATGCAAATAATTGGGTCTGCTGTACAATGTCTGTAGACACATGATCTAAGGCTTCAAAAAAATCTAAACAAACCTGGTGTGGTCAAGACACGGTTTACAAGACTGTCAAACAGTTAATAATTAAAGAAATTGGTTTAAATTAATTGTGCACATTGTAAACTGAATTTGAGATAGGAAACAAACAATACCATCTCTACAGAGTCATCCATTTTGTTGCATAATGTTTTTGAGAAGGTTATAACTACAACAAGATGTTAATTAGAGGAAGGAGTGTTATCGAGGTACCATATTCTCCCCAATGGATAATTTACTTCCAAGTCCAATTAGTGAGGAATTTGTACAACACAACACTTTGAGGTGGTTGGAATGTTGACCACTTTGTGACCCTCGTCCTAAAACACCACGATAGCCTCTTTTGTGGTGGAGGTCAGTGCAACATTATAGAGGACAGGGGTAATAGGTGGCATTTACGCACTGTACTGGCCCATGGTGAATATCTTCATGGCACTGTCCAACGAAACACCAGCCTCCTGCAGGTCATCCCTGTGTGCAGCAAAAACACCTGGGTCAGAAAACTCCCCTTGACCGGTGAGTAGTATGAAGTTCTTTAACTTGACAAACTATTATAACAATGTGTACTAAAGTATAGTTTTATCACTATACTTTAAACTTCTGTTTTTATACATTCAAACCACAAACTCATAATTTTGTTCAAATTTATTGCATAACTATAACTATGTCAGGTAGTCATATCAGTATTTAAAAAAATAAGGCAGAAACAAAATACAACTGAGGTCCAATATAAAACTGTATATGTCATTATGGATTCATTATCTAAACAGGCAAGTTTCAACAATACCCTGACAGGTTTGCCTTGGGCGGTCTTCAGCATGGTTATATGTTTAATGTAATGGCGTCGCCACGCTCTGAGCTGGTTTCCAGGTCCCAAACAACTTTTCTTGATAAAGAACATTTAAACTCTTACCCAATTCACAAAAATATGTTTAGTAATTCCAAGTTCGCTGTAAGAAGTGGCTAAAACTAGAGTAAACTGGAAACTACTTCCGACTTACCATCAGCTTTTTCTAGATTTTTTCCACTTCTGTCCATCTACCACATGTTTTAACATAATTGTATGTGATGCATGGGTTTTGTTATGATGAATCATGTACCAGAAATATCATATTCTTGAGCTAGACCAGGGGTGCCCATTGCGTCGATCGTGATCTACCAGTCGATCTCGAAGGCAGTGGCAGTCGATACCAAAACAAAGTTTATTGGCTGGCGCTAAGATACAGTATATACACACGCTGAGCGAGTGTATCACAAGGTGCGCACATGGAGGTCCCCAAAAGCGAGAGTGAACCATGAATTACAATCAGTGCAAGGAGACTACAGTTGTTATTTTGTCCGATTTCTCAGTGAGTTTCAGAAGGAGCACACCACAGCGCGAGCCGACAACACAAGACTACAGCGGAAACGTAGAATGCTCACATGAGGGAGGCGAGAGAGGAGGGAGTCAGGCTGAGGAGCAGGAGGAGAGCCTACTTGTTCACGCGGTTTCTGTCCTTCACAAAGCAGTTTGTTATTGACTTGACCCGAAGGAAAGCTGACTTTCTCGACGTCTCAAGCCCCTCCTCTCAGAGTTACCATGGAGCTTGTCTTATTATAATAACTAATATTATAGTTAAAAAAAGAGCTTCAAGTGAGGTGATTATAAGCTCAACCTTCTAATATTTAGTCTAGTTATTATTTTATTTTCAAAATAGTCACCTGTATGAATGAGTCTAGTCTAGTTAATGAACAGATCTCCCCTGCTTTATATTGCACGTCTATACATAATAAAATATGATTAGGCCTATATTGTGTTTCTATAGCTGTTTATAAAAATTTTTAAAAGTAGTATAACTCTATAGGTAGATCTTCAGGCTTTGCCGAATCTTAAAGTAGCTTGCGCGCTGAAAAAGTGTGGGCACCCCTGGTCTAGACTATGGAAACGCCTTCAGACCGTACAAATGGAAACAAGGCTTATTAGGATTCCTTAGTTGTATGTAAATAACTTTGGCTACACTACCCACCTCTGCCCTTGTCCCATGTTAAAACGGGCACTTATTGAACTGCTGACTTATGGATACTGACCAGTCAGAAACGGACATTGTGTAGTACACAGGCAGCTGAGAGGAACCGGACAGACAGGTGGAATCGTCCAGACCAAAGGCGCCCATGTTGGAGAAGATGAGCCAGTCCCCCACAAACAGCTCAGGCAGCAGGCAGCGCTCCACCACTTGGTCTAGCGGATCCAGAGACGGGCCCCACAGGCTGGAGGGATTTGCTGCTTCTTCAGCACACAGCGAATGCTTCAAGGTGAATAAATATAATACTAATTAAATATTGAACATACGACAAATTATACAATTATGACATTTCCCTCATGTCTGTTAAGACATTATTGTTCACGAACTATGCCGTTCAGAATCTGAAAACATTGACACCACTTTCTCAAATAGTTACAAAGCATGACCTAACTAGGATGTCACAATTAACAGTTTTTTCAATCATCGCGACTGATTAATTTATTTTCACAATCATCATCGGCCACGATAGGTTATCCGTGGGTTTTTTGGAATCTGCGGTTAACTTCAGAAATGTCTCCAGGCAACGCAAGTCACGGCGGCGTGCTGGGCACAAGTGTGTCAGAGCCCAGCGTGTCAGCAAGACTGGATAAACGCACTGAACGACCAGTCCAGTTACACACAGGGGTCCACAATAGTGTGAGTGAACAGCGTGAGCCACAGTCAGTTTTTGGCTTTAATGAGTTTACACAGAGCCGACCGAGGGACCGCATCGCTGACGCCTCTGGAGCGCAAAGTGGTCACTCTGCGCAAGCCGAAAGTGAAGCCACGAGTTCAAAAGGAGGAGGGAGAAATCTTACCTGTGAACCGTTTTATTCTTCAGAAATTTGTTTGTTGTTGGCTTGGGCCAAAGGGAAAGTGACTTTCTCAAAGTTTCAAGCCCTGCCCCCGCGTTACCATGGGGCTCATGTCACTAATTATTTAATAATGCTTAAAAGAGCTGCAATGTGGGGCCAATATATTGTGTAATCCATTTGTGGACATTATATATTTTTAAAAATGAATATGCTGCATTAAAAGATAGGGAAGTGAATTGTTGAATATTTGCAAGTTTAAACATAAAAATAAATAAAATATAAAAAAGTTTCCTTTCTTTTTGCTGATAATTGTGAATGATCGGAAAATCGTGATATTTTTCCCCATGATAATTGCGACTCTCAAATTATCGCGCCATCCCTACCTGACTCCTTATACTACTTTCTGAGCGTTGCCATCAGATGAGTAATTTGGCCTTGAATTAAAGCAATCTTTCCAGGGAGGAGACCTACTAACCTTATGCACTGTGGGGGCAGCAATTGAGTTTCCCAGCAGCTTTGGGCTGAATGAACCATAAACGCCTTCATTCATATAATACAGGAACTCTGTATTATCATTGTCCTTGCCTGGAAAAAGTGCATTGGGTTACGTCAGTAATGCAGTATTTTAAAACTTATTTTTATTGAAAGCGTTGACACAACTGACAGGTACCTTGAGCCAGACCATCCCAGAGACAAGTTGCTAACTTTTTGCCAATGACATTAACTGCCAGACTTAAAGCGGAAGAAACATAAAAGCTGCCTGGCTCCGCAAGCACTTGTGTTCCCGTCAGTGGAGGAAAGTAAGCATCCAACAGCGGTCTAATTATAGACTCAACCTGCAAATTAATCACAAATTAGTTTTAAGTTCCAAATAAAATACACAACTCACAAATGATTGCTATGGCAATGGTCCTCGGTTAGTACCCATGATTCATGGTACTCTACAGCTACTACAGGTCATAAAAATTGCAGTAGTAATAGCACCTGTTTGAGCTGAAACTCAGAACCGCTGAAACCCCCACCAATGTCCAGGATATCCATGCTGAAGCCAAGCTCCACCTACACACACACACACACACACGTAGAAATCAGAGGTCTTAAAAAGGTAGCAGCATTTTTTTTTTTTTTTAAAGTCCAACTTTGTCCCATACAAATTTCTTCACAAGGAGACACAAAAAACTTGGATTAGATTAGTTTTTGCTTTTTTTTAAATATCTAAATTCTACACAACAGTGAAGGGCAAACTACTGACCCCCATGTCAAACACACAGCGGGCATCAGACAGCGCATGGGTGTAGGCCTCCTGTGCGTCTTGGCATGAAGCGGGAATATGAAATGTCACCCCAGCCACATGGACACCCAGCTCCTTTGCCGCTTCCAAAAGATGGCGGCAGCTCTTCAGAGACGAACCAAAAGCCATGCTGGTCTCAGCTGCGTGAGCGTCTGTGGTTAACTGTACCAGTAATCTACAAGAGTTCACAAAAATTAAAAGGATATTTTTATATAGAGTTCAAATTCTTTTAAAAGAGAACATTTGACTTACTTTGCGCCAGGATGGAATCGAGAAATCTTGATCAATTCAGCTTCATTTTCACAAACAAGGAGCTGAATGTTGTTCTTGGCTGCATGCTTGATGTGGGCCAGCTGCTTGCAAACACCTGATAGAATAATATTCTCTGGTGGGACACCATTCTCCAGGACCAGGTTCACTTCACCCTGAAGAAAAAACACAAATAATTTAATACTAAGCGGAGTACAGAATTGATACAGTTATGTAAACACTCATTAGCATATACACAATTAACAGTGACCATTATGCAATCATAAAATAAGTTGTTCTGTATTAACAGGGATTAACGGGGTATAAAAAAAGATAAGCTTTACTTTTACCTTGTTAGCACATACAAAGCCGAGTCCCAAAGAGGCCAACACCTCAATCACTAAAGGATTGCTGTTGCATTTGACTGGAAAGTACGGCTGTAGATATGGCACAGTGCTTTGCCAGCACACGTGCTGTCGCATTAGGGCACCAAGGTCCGCCATTACAAAAGCATTTTTCTCAGCCTGCAAAGACATCACAACTTAGAATGAGCATTAGGTGCAAGTTACGCCATGACCAGACTAAATAGTATGAACGGACCAGAGCCTGCTCGTAGATGTGTCCATCAATGACGTCTTCAAGCGTCACTCCTCCCTCCATTAATTCAATGATATAGCTGGGGTCATCAGAAAGTCCCTTCATCTCAACCGTATTCCGCAAATCCAACAATCATAGGAAAAGATAATAAATCAGAGGGTCACGACTGAGCCGATGGGTCCTGATGGTATGCAACAAACTGTAACAAAAAGGGAAAAAAATATATATATATTTTAAGTGTGTGCTGGAACATGACCTTCTCCTGAGACATATGGTGCCTGTGTTAATTTTGCATTGTATTGGTAGTCAATAGACTGATGGTTGAACAGAATTACAGTCCATGTGATCTAGTTTTCACCACCAGATCAATAAGAAACACGTAGGTATCCAAGAACAAAAATTGGACACTCACATGGACAAGTCAGGAGACGGACCTGTCCCGCTATCAGCTAGGATCCCAAGGTGGCTCAGCGTTGAAGTCAAAGTGCTCCCGGTAAAGGGCCGCCCCTAGGCCCTCCGAGAAGCGCTCATACACTGGTGCAGTAGTGGGGGAGCCCTGGAACCAAAGCAATCAAGATTACTGAGCAGACAGATCATAATAACACATACAAGTACTGTATAAATAGACAGTCACGTTATTTCAGATGATAAAAGGTGAGCTGTGGGTAAAAAACAACATCAAAACAAAGGCTTTACAGTCTCGTAAGAAAAAAAAAAAATTAATTATAGATCTCCAACAAAGTAGCAATGAAGCCAGTCAAATAAGAAGTGCGCATGCGCAGTAGAAGTACTAGCGGTGTCAAAGTTGACTAATGCGATATTAATATTCAACAGCGTCAGCGAAGTAAAACCTCAAGGCCTCGTGAACACAAATGTCATATTTCGTAAACATAGAATACGATGGCAATGAGTAAATATGGTAATTGCGTGGAACCACATTGAGCATTATGGCTGATGAGACGGTCTTACGCCTCTATTTCTGTAGCGCTTCGGGTAAAATTATAAACAACTACATTTGGACGTAAATATAACCCAAACTCTGTCGTGAAGATCCTAATAACCCACAAACAACAAAAAGATGGTGTCAAATACAACGTATGGCTAAGAATTTGATAGGAAATGACAATGAATCAGTCAGTCATGTGCGGCAAGAAGGCAGAAAGACCAGCCCGCCATGTTATAGTCCGTTTGATTCAGTCTCAAGAAGTCCATTGTACTTACGTGAGATAACGGCTTGAATGTTTTGGAAAATCGTCTTCTCTTTTTCGGCGGAATTTTTAAAGAGTAGTGGACACAACGACGAAAGAAAGAAAGGCGACTGTTTCGGCCATATGTTTAGATGGAGGACGGTTTGATCGCGGCTTTTCCCTCTGCTGAAGGAGGTGGAGAAATGAAGCGCAGACCCAGGCCGAAGAGGAAAAGGTAATCAAAGGGTTCGGGGGCGGGGCCAGCGCTGATCTCATCCAATCAGTGGATAGCGTTGCCTAGACCGTACCAAATATGTATTTCCGAATGTCTTCCAACACGCTCTGGCTGTTTGTTCAGGTTACATAACGATGAACCTCCGTAGACTGCAACTCCCTCAGTCAGTCAATCAGTACAAGTAATTCGGCTGTTCCATGTTGATGGGACAGCCTGTTCACAACTCTCTGGTGAATCTCATTCATTCCTTTAGCCCAGACATACTGCAATATCAATGTATTAGGCTACACAAGACAACAATCACCTATTTCATATTGACAATTCCTAAAAGCAATGTGCTTCAATCAATTTTAATTCCTCTTGAAGAGGATGTGTGTGTGTGTGTGTGTGTGTGTGTATATCAGAATCAGAAATAGGTTTATTGCCATTGTCATTGAACAAAGTTCACAAACATAGGCGAAAAGGTGCAACATAAAACAATGAATAATAATAATAATAATAATAATAATAATAATAATAATAATAATAATAATAATAATAATAATAATAACAATAATAGCAAAGTCTAGAAGTTCAGCGCTAGGAATAGCAAAGATTCAGTATCTTTTGTAGAACCCTCAAGCTCCCTGGCCCGAGGACCTGAGCTTAGACAAAAAGGGACGAGACCACCCGCAGAGAGTGAGAATTGAATTTAAATATTTATATATATATATATATATATATATATATGTATATATTGTGTGTATATATATATATATATATATATATATATATATATATATATATATATATATATATATATATATATATATATATATATATATATATATATATATATATATATATATACACACATATATAAATTCAATTATATATATATACACACACACACACCCCCACACACACACGCGCGCATGTGTATTTTTTATTTTATTTAAATGCACGATTTCCTTCTGTGGTTATTACCATATTATTATTATTAGTATTAGTATTATGATAGGCATTGCAATATGTTTGTTAACCAAGTGGCTCGGAAGGTCTTTTATTATGGCTATGTGTTATTTACTACCCTGTTTTATTATGTTTGGATACAAGCATTTAAAGTAATTTGGTTAGTTCCTAGTGGTGACTGTGGGTCAAAAGGCAGACTCAGGCAATCACGTGCCATTGCTGTTTTCGCAACATCTCTCAGCTGTTCCACTTTGTTACTGTTATCCCTACGGAAAATGTAAACATTTCTCAGGACTTCAAAATAAAGGTTAAACCGCACATGAATAAGTTGTTACAACAAAACAATTATGGCATTCAATTTAGTTTGTGTTTTGATGGAAATAAAAGTTTCCAATATTTCCTTTAGATGTTCTATACATTTTAGATTTAATCAACAATCTGGCAGTTTGGTATGAAAAACGTAATGCTTACATGTTGCTTAAAATTAGCATGAGTCTGACAATTTTATTTTTTTTTCTTAATGAAGACTGGGCCTGCAGCTAGACCCCAGTCATATGACATGTATTTCTGTATTGCAAACAGCTTTGTGGTTTCTTCTGTTTGATTCTGTCTGACCACCATAACTCATATCTTTGGTTTGTAGCAGGCACTTATGGAACATATAATAAATGTCATAGTCTTAAAACACAACAAAACAAAAGAAACGTGTTGCTGTTTATGGATAGTTGACATTAATCCATAATATTAGTGTTTTTATCAATAAAACACTATCCTGAAGCACTTTAAAATAAGCCATCAGCAGCAATTGACAGGAGCAGTAATTGGCGTATTGGCTATAACAGCATAATAGCATCAGTTATTAGCTGGAAATCTGCGATCTGTTCCATCATTTGTGATATAAATCCACAGAATAATGCAATGCCCAAACATAAATCTCAATACTGCATGAGAGCATGTTTCATTTGATTTTGTGCACCCGTTCCACCAATTTAACTTCAATGAGTTTACTGTCCATAAGAAGGAAATGTCATGTTCAATCAGAATTTACCACACAAAATGTATAATCAGTTATCTTTAGTCAGGTCATTTAAGTTCTAAAATAAAACTTGTGGGGAAATTTCCCAAGTGTTTTAAGAATGCTGTGGTTAAAAACAAGTCTTGAAAGTGCAGTTTCATTGCCAAACATTTAATTGTAGGCTGTGGTTTATTAAGAAGGTGCATGGCATAAGGTTTTTATTTGTACATGTGTATATGGTGTGACAGAAAAAGAATGTCCAAAAAATTGTGTCAATGTGTATTCTGTAATTCGTGGCTTTCTTCAATATATTGGAAATGTCAAGGTGTAAAATCAAGTTTATGGATGGACAGTCTGCAAATTTGCCTGCCAAGACTTCTTAAATTCAATTTTTTTAATTTTTAAACACATTGTTACTCTAAAAGGCTGTTTGTGACTTGCCTGACTTTAAAGTGGAAAAAGATGGTATTTTTTTCAGTCATGTTAACAAAAATCAAAGGTTCTTTTAAAAGATATGTATAATATAATTTCTATATTTTTCTCCATATTTCCTTCAATTTAGTTGAAACATTAGGTAAAAATTACACAATGGACATTAATGTGTCCTTCAGAACTGACCAAGCCAGTTTATCTCAGAACATAAGCACACTGACAGTAAACTAAAGGGTTGCCTTTAGAACTGGGAATGCAGTAGTATATGTAGATTCTTATTTGTCAGCAAACCAAAGTCATTTATCTAAGTCGATATCTTCAAAATAAAATCAAACATTAGACATGAAGCTACTTTGGGGGTAGTCTACTCTTTATGTCGGGGGTTGCAAATGCCAACAGATGATATTTTGGGGGTTGCGACTGAAAAAGGTTGCTTTAGAAGACCCAGACACTGCCTGTGGCATTTGACCTGGGCATGCTTTATTCACAGAGAAATGAGTTGTAGTAACAGGCGTCAACATGACTTCATGAGTAAATTTATGTATGCAGTTTATTTTTTACATTATCCCACTAAATTGTGCACACATTTTTTTTTATTTAAACCATTTGCTGCATGATCATTTCGGAAACGTGCAGATACAATGTTAAGTTTTGATTTTTTTATGGGCAAAAGTATATTTTTTGGGTCATTTTGTTTCATAATAAAAATGGAATCTGCTTTGGAACAATTTTGCTGTGAATATTATTTTTCCATGAAGACCATGGGTTTATGATTATCTTATTATAATTCATTATACACTCATTTTAGTTTTAACTCCACCCATCAGAAGTGTACATCCACAACAGGCTTTACGCATGCGCAGAATGTCTGCAATGATCAGCTGACTTTAAATGAAATGCTTTGCTGTCGAAGGACCTTTTAAGCCGAAAACCTGCTAATATATCTGCGTAATGCGAGAGAAGACGACTCAACTATACTAGAAGAATCAACACGGATTAGACACTGAAAGGTATTCTATTTTGGTAGGTAATAAAACAAACCAAATATTGATGTCGTGATAACGTTGTACACGAGCATCAACTGCAAGCCACTGGATTAGCTGCGTGCAATATTATTTGTACGATATCTTTAATCGTAAACGTAGGCCAAAATATATATTCATTTCATTTGTTTGCAATGTCTTTCTTATGAATTCAGATTGTTTGACGATGTAACGCTTCATAACACAGTGATCACGTGACAGTGCATCAGCAGACTCGTACAGAAGGGCCTCAGCCGCGTATGTCATAGTGGCTGCGTCTCAGTTCTCTTTCCTTGCCTCCTCCCGTTCTCGATTCCTCAATTCTGAACTGTGAGAGGAAGTCCCAGTCACAGAGTCAGTCACAATACATCCATGGGGAGACACGAGGTAATGGTCAATGGGACAGCCTTTCCTCGGGTGCTACTCTGACCAAAAACACCCTGTAGGGAAGACTTTACTTCTATCTACTATCACATTTAAGAATGAAGCTTTAACTTTAAAGATGATGCTCCATCCCTTATCCTTTGCTTCTGTTTCTAAGTCAAAGTGCAATTATTTGAACTCATGTCTGCCTTCTGAACCCTCGCTCTTGTTTCCACGATGGTTTCCTTCCCTTGACTCTTCTGAGCTTTGGGACTTAATATGGCACATTTGATTGACAGCTGAGGGATCAAGGAGGTGAGGTCTATGGTCTATGGTCACAGCTAGGGCTGAAACAATCCCAGCTAATCGATTATTTAAATAATCGTCAATTCATTTAGTAATCAAATAATAGTTTTCTGAACATTCCAAAACAGGCCATTTGCTGAGAGAATAAGTTTTATGACTCAGACAATGCAGTAATTATCCCAAAATGACACAAGAAATGTGTAAAATTTGTGTTTTTAATGAAATCTCATTTTCACAAGCTTTCCCCTATTTGACCAACTATTGATTATCGATTGATCGTCATTTCTTTCCAGGCCTTTCTTGTGCATAGACTTCTAAACAGCAGCCATGACGGAATTCTGGTTGATCTCAGCGCCTGGGGAGAAAACCTGCCAACAGACCTGGGACAAGCTGATGATGGCCACCACACGCACAAACAACCTGTCGACCAACAACAAGTTTAACATCCCTGATCTCAAGGTTGTCTTCTTGTGATGTTCAATTCTTGAACTCTGTCCAACATTATTTAGTCTTTTCGACAAAAAGTACTACAAACAAACAGTCTTTTTTTATTACAGGTGGGCACATTAGACGTCTTGGTTGGTCTGTCAGATGAACTGACTAAATTGGACACCTTTGTGGAAAGGTAAAGCTTCCCAGTCTTACTTTTACATAGTTGTGTTGGTAATATATGTAATGAAATAACATGCAGTGAGCCTCACATTCACTTGTGTGTGCTATGTCTTCATTCAATGGGTCTCAGTGTGGTGAAGAAGGTGGCTCAGTACATGGCAGATGTTCTGGAGGATAGCAGGGACAAAGTTCAAGAAAACTTACTTGCCAATGGAGGTAATTCATGTACCATCTTACTAAAAGGAGCTACAAAATACATCCTGAATTGAACTCTTGGATCTATTTTCTCCCCCTGCAGTTGATTTGGTGACTTACATTACAAGATTTCATTGGGACATGGCTAAATATCCCATCAAACAATCTCTGAAGAACATATCAGAAATAATCTCCAAGGTAGGCAAAATATGCTCTGCCTAAGTTTTTGAAACAATATATTATTCATTGTTTCATTATACATAACATTAGTGTTTACATCTCATTAAAATGTTGATGTATTTTTCTGTAGCAAGCAATGCAAATTGACAATGACCTAAAGGCTCGAGCTTCAGCTTACAACAACCTGAAGGGAAATTTGCAGAATCTAGAGAGAAAAAATGCGTAAGTACAACTTTACAGTACTTTCTCCTCTGGTAATACACTGTCCCTTTTGATTAGACTTTTATTTGAGCATTGGCAATTGTTTGTAACATTTTTGCCATATATGTATAAATTAAGTATTGAAAAATATATTCATGGGTTTCAACCTCCCATTGAAAATATAATATTTTGGTTTAAATTGTTAATTGCTATGGAAATGGATCTAATTGTAATCATTCTGAAACCAATGATAAATAAGAGTTTTGGTCTTGAGTAGCAATAGATTGATCTAGTGCTGTTCAAGAAGTTATATTGCAGTCTGCTGTCTTTGCACATTTTCCTAACACCATGACATCTTTGTAGTACTGCCAGTTGTTTGTTTGTATTGTTTTGTTTCTTTATGGTTTTGTCTTGTTTGTTTAGCGGAAGTTTGTTGACCAGGAGTCTGGCTGACATAGTGAAGAAAGAGGACTTTGTGTTGGACTCTGAGTACCTCATTACTATGCTGGTTGTCGTCCCAAAGTTAGTACATTATTCAATACATTATTGTTATCAGCTATTCAAGATGAAAGTAAGTGGTATTTATGTTTAATTTATTTGTATATATTCTCAAGACATTCCACAAGTTTTCAATTCAAACTCATTAGTCACGTGTGGCTTTTCCAGTAAATTACCATGTTTGTTACTTTGCATGTACCTAACAAACCAAATTGTTTATTTGTTTTTCTTTCAGAACGGGCTATGCTGAGTGGCAGAAGACATACGAAACTCTGTCAGAAATGGTTGTACCTCGCTCAACAAAGTGAGGAGATATTAACAAACATGATGTATCTTTTTCATCCAGCATTTTTGCAGCTTTCTTTCCTTGCTCATGTGGCTAAATCAGTGGTTGTCAACCTTTTTCAGTCACAGTTCAGATAATAACAATCATTGGCATTTACGACCTACCGCTTCCTTTCATGTTTCAGTTTCAGTTTAGTTTATTAGGACAATGTGCAGTTTCATTAAAAATATGTCTGCACCAGATTTAGCTTCAAGCTAATTTCCATCTGCAGTCCTATTTATTTTATTTTGAGGACATTGGCCATTTTGAGGAGGTTGGCCAACAATTAGGAATCTACATTTACCACTGCTTCTGCATACATTTTCAAATCCCCTTATCATCTGGGGACCCCTGAAATCATTTTGCAACCAGTGACGAGAAGACTTTGACTAAATACTTTGAAAATGTGTTTAGTTACACAATACTGAATACCTGCATTGCATGTATTTAGCATATTCTGTTACCTGGTCCAATCACAATACCGTTTTCTGATTACACATTAAAATATTTTGATCTAAAAGGATGACATGAGGTTAAAACCATTTGTTACGCATTTATTAACAACTGAATACAGGAGGAAAAATCATGCATGCACTCCCCACAAGAGCAGTGTTTTTGTCTTTATCTTACGAATGCCACATCATTTGAAAACCTAAACTGCGTGACCAAATTTCGCAATGTATTCCTTAGGAATGTAACGGTATTCTGAATACCACCAAAACTAGTATTCTGAATATGTATTTTCCCTACATGTATTTGGTTACATCCCAAAACTTTACTTGCAAAAATCCAATTGACTTATTTAAATCTATAATAAGGCCAAGAGTGCACTTGACCTTTGCCTACAATACAGACAAAAGTTTTGAGACATTCTGCTGTTGGTCAAACATTTTTATCTCATTCTTAGCATATAACCTAGCAACCTTTTATTAGCAGCAAAATTACATTCATGTTGTTTGGCTTGACACTTCATCATCTTTACCCTGCCTTGCCTAATGAAATGATGGAATAATGGCCTACTGTAGACTGCTGTACTTCTGTAGTCTTTTGTTTGTTTTTGCAGAGCTTTACAGCTAATTAGGATGTTGTTTTACCATTTGCTTACGACAGACAGCTGTTTGAGGACAATGAGAGTGGTCTGTTCAGCGTCACTCTTTTCAGAAAAGCCATCGATGACTTCAAGCACAAAGCCAGAGAAAACAAGTAAACATTGATTTAATCATATTTAATTTAGGGAAATTATAGATACTTTATTATTGTACTGTTATATTCATTATTGATTTTTACTGAAAATTAGATCTTTAATTAACCAATGACTTGAAAGTCTTATTCTCTTTTGTATGTCTGTTTCTACGACTACTTTTTGTAGCCTATTTATAGTGAATGTGTGGTGTACTGATGTGGATCTGTGTGCTGTTCATTCATAGCCAATTGTTAGCTTTATATTATGTGTCTTTACCTAGGTTTGCCGTACGTGATTTCCAATACAATGAGGAGGAAATGAAGGCAGACAAAGAAGAGATGACACGACTGTCTACCGACAAGAAGAAACAGTTTGTATGAATGCATTTCCTATTATATATGACCCTTAGCGGGGTCACTGGGTTACTGTAGTACACTGTCTTACTTTGTATGAGGGGTATTTTAGCTGATAACACATTTGTAGTGTGTACCACATGTGTTGTATCAGATATGTCATACTTTATTTTAACATATGTGTTGCTCATTTTAATTAGGGACCATTGGTACGATGGCTCAAAGTGAATTTCAGTGAAGCGTTCATTGCATGGATTCACATAAAAGCCCTCCGAGTGTTTGTGGAGTCAGTGCTGAGGTAAGAACACTATTCATCTGTGCTGTGTGTTTACTTAAAACCTTTTTTTGATTGTTTTGCATTATTTTGTTTTAGATATGGACTGCCAGTGAACTTCCAGGCTATGCTGCTTCAACCAAACAAGAAGAACATGAAGAAGTTGAGAGAGGTCTTGTATGAGCTGTACAAACATTTGGACAGCAGCGCAGCAATAATTGATGTGAGCTACTATTTGCTTTTCCTCCTATAGAGAAATACATTGATTACTGCTGATAGCCCTAAACTGGCATAGTTTATTTCAATAAAGAGTATGACTATAGTATGACTTTATTTAATATCATATATTTATGTTTGATACAACATTAGAACATTATATTTGTTTAATACACTTGTTTAATACATTTTTACAGGCTGCTATGGACATCCCAGGGCTGAACTTGAGTCAACAGGAGTACTACCCCTATGTTTACTACAAGGTAGACTGCAACTTGCTGGACTTCAAAGTTTAGTAATATTGCCATTATCTTTTATGTTTTATGTTTTCATATGTCTGTTTATTTATGTTTATTTTTTTAAATTAATTTGGTTCTTTGTGTTCAGTATTTTGGGACAAGATTTTTGTTTGAACTACAATATGCCCACCCGCCTCTTAAGACAGATATTTGTACATTCCCTGTATTAAGCTTGAAAATTGAACATTATTATGCAAGTTCTTTATTAAAGTGACAGTTTGCTTTATTTGCTGTAAGGGGGGATAAACTAGACAATGTTACATATTTTATTTATTTAATTATTCCAAATTGGTGTTTCTTTATTTGTGTTTTTGCTCTATGTGACTGTCTGTTTGCTTGATGTTGGTATTTTTCCCATTCTATTTAAGCCTGTAAAGATACTGCAAATATTTGTTTAAATAGGTCTTAATATAAACAAAAAAGCAATATGCTTGGTGGTTGTAAGCTGCTTTTATTTCTGTATATTGACCTGCAAAAAGCACTGTCTTGTAGTATCAGAAATTGTATTTATAGTTGAAATAATGCAGTATTAATAAATATTGTATGTGAATAACACTCTGGTTTCTGATCTTTTTTTGTTAAACGTTTATTAGGGACTACACAAACTCGCAAACAATTAATTAACTTTATTTTTTGGGTAAACATTGTGTTTAAACTTAACCTATGGGCTATTGGATGTAAAATGGTTAGAACTATATATGTGCTTTAAGACCCTCTAACCAGTCAAAGCTCTCCAGTCTCTGGGGACCACTAAATAGACAACACAATTGGCCTTGTTTGCTCGTTTGGATTATTTTAACCTCTTTTAAAGTTGGTCATCGTGAACACTTCATAAAAGCGCGTGAGAGCCTTTACATGAACAGTAAAGGCTCTCAGGGTGGTCTACCTGAGTGTTGTTGTTGTTGTGTTACTCTTAATGGCGGTTGGCAGCCAACTGAAAAGGTGCATTTACCACCACCTACTGTAGTAGTACGTCTTCAAAGTATGTGTTTTAAGCTATACCGTAAAGGGAGGGAATGAGAGAGAGAAAGAAAAAGAGAGAAGGAGAGAGCGAGAGAGAGCGAGAATGCGAGAGAGAAAGAGAGGGAAGGAGAGCTAGAAAGAGAGAGAAAGAGCTGGAGTGTTGCTGATGCTGCGTGAGTGACGGCATGTGGCCCCGCCCTTGTCGATGACGCACGCAGTCGCCGCTTGTCAGTGTGCCGTAATGGACACGGAAACAAGGATGCAGATGGAGTAGAAGAGGCCAGTAGGATGGAGCTGTAACACGAAGCGTGCCGCTGGCCATCTTTTGTCGACACTGCGGCTGCAACACCTGCCCTGGATGGTTTTCTCGATGGGTTGTGGGGGGAGTCGGGCAGACGCCATCATCGAGCCAAGGTACCATGAAAGCTGGACCAGAGAAACGGAATCAACGTGGCTGACCAATACCGACGTAGAGACCCCGCTGTCTGTAGCCAACAGTAAGATTATGTGTTTTGTTTCGTTACTGTTGTGTGGCTTCACTGCAAATGAAAATTACGCGTTTTATGGGGAACACTTGGTGTTGGCATTCTGAAAGCTAGATTCATAACTCCACCAACGACCTGTTCATTGTGGTGTTCTGTCTAAGGCAAGGCCCTGGAGACCAACCTGAAGGAGAAGAGGATGGTGAACACGGGAACCCAGTGTGGGAAGCAGACTCAGGGGCCCACTGGCTCCGGACACCAGAGGAGAGCCCGACGCTCCCTCAGCGAGGTGGGTATCACATCTGAATACTCATGCTGTCATCTGTCATCACACATAGGGTAGGCTACTAAAAGGCTAAGTGTAAGTGACACTGACAACACAGCACACAAATGTCTGCTTTCTGAACCCATTACATAACAAGCTAATCACAGAAATCTGCTGAAACATTGCTTAAGATTTAGACCACCTTGAAGAAACAAATATAGGCCTGTAGAGAGCAAGCACTGTGTAACTTTTAAACATATCATCAGAAATTAGAACAAAAATGAGTAAACTGAAATTAGTTAGTTTGTACAAAGGCGATTCCGCTTCATTGACTTTTCAATGCTGTGACATCTACATGAATAGAAGTTCAAAAACATCTTGTCTTTTCACAGCAATCCACACGTGACTCGAAAAGGAGGGCTTCGAAAGAGACAAGTATTTCGTGTAAAGATGGTCATCTAGTAAACATCAATACAAGTGGAGATACTGAATCTGGAAACAAGTGCGATGAAAGATGAAGTAAAAGCCAGAACTCTTTAGAAGATGGCGGCCAAGGCTGTTTGCAGTTGCAGTTTGGAGTAAACAAGGGGCATATATGGCGACAGAATCATGGCCGCTAATCTCAGCGATATACAAAATACCTGCATATGTCTCCATCCAAAGACCTCGGATGCTGCATCTTTCTTGTGCCATTGCAAATGCATGTGTGAGGCAAAGAGCTCCACTGTGCTTTTACCCATGGATGCTTCTGGTGGTCAGGGAACGTGTCACTGTGTACTAAGTCCAGTTTTAAAGACGGTTTTGAAAGGGTGATTCATATGCACATGATAATCACAAACTGCACATCCAATGGTTCTGTGTGTGGCCTTCCTGGAAATAAGATTAGTTTTGTCAAAATTAATCTTTTATGATTAATTATTCTGTATGATTGAGTGATTAATGATGAGGCTGTTTAATGCCAGTATATGCTGTAAATAGTTTACATTCAGAAGAACCTGAAGTGCTGTTTAGGATACTGAGATTTGGAGATGTAAAGCCTGAAGTCTATTCCAGTCTTTGCTGGAAGAAGAGACAAACTCACCCGCATGTGCCTACGCATCATCTTCATTCGTACTGCCCCATGTTTAAGACTTTTATTAGTGTTCCTTGATTTTGAACAATTTTCACTTTACAGTATTTTATTATTTCACATGTGGAGTTGTTATATATAATTTGTGAGGCTTACATGAATCTGCATGTAATCATCACATTTAGTACTGCTTACTAACGGGCAGAAGCTTAAGGCACAAATTGTGCAGTGGCCACCAGATGGTGGTGTTGATTTTTAATTTAAAATATACTATTTGTTTCAAGCTCTCAAGAAACTGCTGCTGTCAACAACTAAGAGACCATCAGAGTAATAAAAGCTGTTCAGAGCCATCAGCTTCAAAAGGCAATGTTGTTTTAATGTGGTGTAAAATGAGATTGTGTCTTGTTATGCCGCTGGGATGTCTTTGCTCTAGTGAAGGTTGAAATGACTTGATCTAACCTAAATGATTACTTTGGACTCAAAGTATTATAAAAAAATAAGAAATACCTAGTACTAAATAACTTGAGAAGTCTTCAACTGAATTGAAAAGTAACAAAGTACCACATGGAGTTTGAACATATTCGATTTTATTTTATTCAACCTTTAAGGGCTGAATGCAAACTATCTTGATCCTCGAGACTGCAGTGAAAATATTATGTGGACTGATGAGGCACAAGCTGAGCTTTTGGGAGAAATGTGTGTTGCCGGCCAAAAATTAAACCTCATAAGTTCACCATAAAGTCAAACCTGAAAGCACAGGCTGCAAGGGTCCTGGAGATATATGGTAGGACCATCTTTTTTCCCTGCTCAGAATCTGCACCTCACTGAGCCGGGAGAAAAGATGGTTTGAAAGAGGAGTTAAGGAGGCAATCTTTGTTAAAAAAGAGAATCCTTCATTAAATCATAATGGAGGTTTAAGATTCAACCTTCCAGTTGTTTATAATGGTTTGCTGAAACCTGGAGACGACTGAGGCACTCTTATGCTAAACAGGCACTCAAGGAGATGGAGCCAAAAGTCAGGGAACAATAGGATGTAGATGGCCCATCCCAGTTAAGTTTCAATGGGCGATTATCACGAGGTCCCGCCCTGTGGGCAGGGCTTTCACAGAGTAGGATATAAACAGGAGTTCTCCGACTTGTTTCACAGATTGAGAATGACTCTTGGATGAGAGTTGAAACGTTTTGTTTTTCTAAAACGGAGTCCAGATGACCACAACTGAATCTTTGTCTACAATGGAACACTCCTGGACGAATGAGGGATTACACCGACACAACAGCCCCTTATTAAAGTTCACCAGATTCCCCAGCACCTTTAAACACAACTCATTTTCCAGAGGGCAGATTTTTTGGAAGGCCGAGGTCTCTGGGCCAGAGGCGCAACACGCCACTACTGTGACAGCATTTTGGGTTGCACAAAATATCCCCAACACTATTTCAATTAATTAAGTCAATACAATATAATAACTACTTATAGATTCGTTTTTGTCAGAAATAACATACAAAATGCTTAACCAACATTGCCCATCCAGGACTGAACTAGTACCAACCAGGTCTGAGTAAGTGCCAACCCAGAATTAAACCAGTAGATTTCCAAAAAATTATATTTTTTCAATATTTGGAAAACGGGTGGTGGGCTGGATTAAATTGCTTGGAGGGCCTGATTTGGCCCCCGGGCCTGCTCTTTAGACATTAAATTTTCCATGGATGTGCATTTGTGCAATTTTTTTATTAGAGGAGAGAAGGGCAGAAACATTTCAAACATAGGCTTATTGAGCAGGACAAATAGTGAGGGTGTTTGAGACGTTCCCATGGCAATAGCCTACTCTTCTGTTGTGATGAGAGAGCAGCCGCCGGCGCTAGGACCGCGCGCCTCTCTTCATGAGCCACACAGACTTCTTCAGCAGGTTCAGGTTCAGACGCACAGCGGAGGCAAACGAAGGTGCCGTGATCGACTCTCTGTAACGTGACACATTTTCTGTCCCGATTCCACTGAAAGGGCCAAGGACATACGATGAAGTGAGAAATGGCCAAACGACCGGGGACCGACGACGGGATGCTGCCTTCGCCCACAATTCCCCGGGATTTTGCGGTGGATTTTAACCCGGAGAACCTGAGCATGGGCTGCGGTGACGGGGCCGAGGAGGTCTCGCTGGCGGAGATCCTGAGCCTGTACAGTCAGCCCATAAACGAGGAGCAAGCGTGGGCCGTGTGCTACCAATGCTGTCGGACATTAGCGCAAAGACAGCGGCGGAAAGGCTCAAAGTGCAGCGGCGGCGCACCTGAAGACTTCCCGCGGAGGGTTGAAGGACCCGGGGATGTGGCGATTGGAAGAGACGGGACTGTCAAATTACTGTATAAAAACGACACAGGTAAACGAGATTTTGAACTCGCACACTTGCCGGATTTTTGTAGCTGCGCATTTTAAAATAACTGTGTCGTGTTTCTCTTTGGTAGACGACAATGAATAATGTTTGTGAATAATGTTTGTGCACATTTCTCCCAGGCCATACGCAGAGCATCTCCACAAAGAGGCCATATTGTTGTGGTTCCTCGCTTCTAGCCATGTGGCAAATGTGTTTACAGACGGTGGATGCGCTTGTTACTGGGACATTAACAGTCTGTGGATCAAATAGAAGCAACGCCGCATCGGGCTATTAATAATTCATAAAAAAAGCTCTACCTCACAGACTGTAGTGTTTGGATTTACGACACAAACGGGTCTCTGTTGTTGCTTATTTCTCCTGCTGACCAATGAGGCTGCTTATATCAGTGTTTTGAAAATGACCTATAGGGTTACAGCCACAGCAAACATTGAACCATGTGATTGATTCAAACGACAAAGCATCTTGGGTAAAGACCAAATCAAGGCCATAAATCTTAACTGCAGGTTCAAGTTAAAGCTGTATCTCAAAAGGCAAAGTCTAATATTGTGTCATTTTGGTGCAAATTATGATATAAAAATAAGGATTTAAAGGAAAAACTCAGAGACGTATGATATTATGACTAGGCAGACTTTTACAGTTTTAAATGACCACAGGCCATTTATTTTCATATTTATTTGATCGATGATGTCTTAGTCCATTTTATATAGGATATAATAAGGATTTATCTGGGACAACTACAGCAAACAGGAGCAGACATGGAGTGAGTTAGCTGAAGATCTGAGAGTGAATCGTGAGTATAATCTGCCTTTCGACATAGAGTTTTTCCTTTTAGTTTTCTTTATACGTTGTGGGTTTTGCATGAACTTTTGCGCAGGTGTCCCCTTTTGAGTGGAATTTGGGTCAGATACATGGATACGCTTAATTTCCCTCACTCTTTTTAATCGACTAATCCAATCGGCAAGGCATGTCTTTAGTTGACCAATCATTTCTTGTCGTCTACAGCCCTATATTTGACCCACAGATGTCTGGAGCGTTCACACTTTTTGTTATGTGGTCCTAAATTGAGCCCATTTTAGTCCTGATGTTGACTTGGTTTGGCCTGATCTAGTTTTAGTTACAATTTTGATGCGGTGAATGTGCAAGTGTGAATGCATCTTAACTCAACTCAAAGTAAACCCATCACCAACTCGACAACGTAGTACGACCTGATTAAACGTGAGGGTCACACAGTATTGCCACAGCACGGCCTGGCTCCTGTTTAATAGGTTTACCGGTTTGTTCTCCAAATGCATCCGCTAACATAACCAAAGCCTTAAGTGCACAAGAATGTTTTCTATTCAAATAGACTCTTAGTGGCACATTAGTTTCAAAGCCTTTCTCAGTTCACTGCATTCCTGTAGTGCGAGGGATAAAGTTTGGCATCAGTGAAGAAGGCTTTGGTCAGGAAGTATTTTTCTGACATATTTCAAGATCTTCCTTCCTTGTCTAACCCTGCTATTCGTTTTGTGACTGGATAAAAGTGTCTTTTCATCAAATACACTGAATTAAAAAAATTTCCGCGTAATTTTCATGGAGTTGCGCCTCAATTTCAGTACTCACAAAACAATTATTTGATTACTAAATTAGTTGACGATTATTTCACTAATCCATTAGTTGCGATTAATCATTTAACTTGTCGCAGCCCTAAAATGGACCACTATGTACAATTGATAGGTTGAGAGATTGAGAGTTAGCCTTTTGGTTCTTCTCCTCTGTGGTGAGGGGTGAAGTGTTTTTGGAAAGCCTGGCCCTGTTCCTGATTCGTATTAGGACTAGTGATGAGAGAGACATGAGAGCTATTAAGCGTCCAACAGCACTGACTTATGCGGTTATTCCCTCAGCAGCACCAAATCACTGCTTATGCAACACACAGCATGAATCTCCTGCTCGTGATTCACTGACAAGACGGTACATCCTCGGTCTGGCCCACACCCAGAAACATACGGATGCAACCCAACTGAACTGAGGCTGTGCAGTAAACAGACTGTCATCAAAAGTAAAAGCAGCTACAATGTTGTTGTACAAGGTCTTATTATTATTGTTGTAGTCCCTATGTATTTCATTTGTAAAAATCTGCATGTCAGTTAGCAAAGCCCAACTCTACTTTCAGTATTTATTTCATGAATGTATAAAATACACACTTTTAAGCATTGCCATTTTAACCCAAAAAAATGCTTAACTTATCCTTCAAAAGTCTGAACTCTGCTTCAAACCACATGCTTTTCCTGACAGAGGATTTGCTGTGACACAAGCATATGATTAAATCTCCTCTACAATGAAATGTATCCGTTTAGCAGTTCATATTTCTCTTAAATGTTAATGTCCCTTGAAGCGTGTTTAAAGTTTGAAATTTGAACAGAATCTTTCTATTAAAAAACATAAAACACATCTACATCTCAATCACAAATTTTCCTCAAAGCATGCCACTTAAATCTAGCACATTATTGTTGCATTGTATGAATATGAGATCCTCTTGCAGTGATACCACATATGGGCCTTTTTGTTGACCCCCATCATATCTTATAATGGCCTCTACAAAACAAGTCAACATTGGGACTACATCGAGACTAAACCGGACTCCTTTAAAGCTCTGGAAACAGAAACCTTTCTCGTTCACACCATAATGAAGTCAACATTTACAGTTCCTAATGCGTCTTCATTTGCTGTTGACTTCCCCCACAGTGTGTGTAACAGCCAAAGTGACTGAACAGGCCGCCCCAAATCTGCCTGTCCTAATTTACTTGTCCCGTAGAGTAGCGGGACCAGGCCACCTCCCCTCGGACAGGCCAAACACAGCGCCCAGTGTTCTCATGTGCGCCGCTGGATGACTAGTGATTTTTCCTCTCTTTGTGCTTCCTTAGCGATAATCTGTGGTCTCTGTAGGAGATGGTTGCACTCGTCTAAGACCTAGAGCCTAGACCTAGACCTATTTTGTATGTTTGGATATTTAGCAGTATTAATGGTAAAATAAACATTAGATGGATTTGTGAGCAATTCATTTAGAAGCTTAGACCTCACGTTAGTCCAAGTGTTTACCCATCTCTCACACCTGTGTATTTTATATCATTTTGCTGAGTATATAACCTCTTTGACTCTAGTTTTGAATGCATTCTATGAAAGTTACTTGTCAAAAACGATGTGCTGTATGATAGAAGAGTAAAAGAGGTCTGTGCAATTTCCTGTATTCCCTGTGGTAATATTTACAAGGGAAAAAAAAAGAGTTCGGTTTAGGGGTAAATAATATTCACAATTGTTTTTGCAAAACTGTGTATTATGAGAGAAGGTTGTACAGTGATGCCAATCCTTTAAATCTCAAATGTAACAAAAACTGACAATGACATATGTCCAATTATTTTCCTTTTTCATGGTTTGCTCATAAAGAATTAAACAGAGTAATATTGACCAAACTTGGCATCCTTAGCAAAGGTAATAATAACAAATTGATGTGTAGGTGTGAATAGAAGACTGGATGCAATATTTGTCAATAAAACAGTCCAATCATTAAGATAGAGGTCACCATTGAAACCGCCCAAGGTCTTTTGAGGTTGTGTTTCTCTTTCTGAATGCGGGGGGTCTTATTTTAGTACATGGACCCTAGAGGCAGAGTCCGACACCTTCGCTGGTCCCAGAAGAAAGATGTCAAAGAACAAAACATCATCTTTTCTTTACTCACTTGTGATCGAGAATCACCTGGAGGCAATTCTGCCACCTCCCTTTGAGAACAATCATGAGGCTGCTCTCCCAACAGTGTTTAATGTACAAACGCATCATGATTAAGTTGAATTTGCCCGGTACTTTCAAGATGTCATGCATATTTTCTAAGAAGGTTTCACGTACACTAATTTCCGAGGGTGTGTTGCCTGTATAAATATATGTGATTGCCTATGTCAAATAACAGGTTAGGCCAATAACTACAGATGTGTGTGTCAGGGGTGTGTGCTTGTGTTTGTGTGTGTGTGTGTGTGTGTGTGTGTGTGCAAGAGCTAATGCCTCCTCTCTTCTGTTATTTCAGATAAATACAGGCCGCGACCTACGTCATTAGAGGTGAGTTTTATTGAAGTTTTACCCATATTCAAATGATCTTTCTAGAATCCATCAGAACTGCTTAATTATGTTATGTATGTGTGTGTGTAGATGTTGTGGTTGAGGTTCAGTATCACAAAAACAGAAAATTGCAGAAATATCACTTGCATATACACCTAGAATTGACAATATAATGAACATTCTAATGTTGCATTTCTCCAAAACAACAATTGTCCTTGTAGGGCATTTGTGCGAGCATATGAGTGCTCTATTGTTTTTTTTCCTAGTTTTGTACATGCTTAACTCTGCTGACAACTAAACGAAAGCTAAAATATTGTCAATGCTTTTTGTAATATCTTATTTTGCGGTCAGCAGTCACACCGGGGCTGACATGTGACCTGGAAAAGTCAAGTTTGGTCTGAAACTTTCTCTGTAAAAAAAAGGCGAGGATACAGGAAGTCTCATCATGTGTACACAGACTTGATTAAACAACAGTGTGGTCAACTCCGTCTGCTGCTATGTTTGTTCAAGGTCGTGTGATCGAAGGCGTGCTCATTATCAGGCTAAAGAAAGGCTGATAAAATTCCTTCTAACCAGCTGCCAGACTGGGCATTAACATTTTTATTAACATTTATTTCAGGGATTTGGAATGAATTGTGTGTTCCAGTCAATTAAGCTTGAATAGCAAGTGTTTTACCTTGTGGTAATTACTTAAATTAGTGTTGCATAACTATATGATGATGCTAATAATAATTGCCTGTGTCCAGCCTGCCACAGGGCTAAACCTAAGGCACACCCAAAGCTAAAAACAGCCCTGTGTGTATTTATTAGCAAACAAACATTAAGGATTGACCACAGACCTATCATGTGAAATATTCAGTTTAAGATGCAAGAATACACGTTTTACTGTGGGGATTTTTAAAATGACTATTGTTGGTGAAATTACTAATGACTAACGGTGTGCAAATATTGTATGTTAGTTTATCCTATAATACTGAGGCACATCATTCATCTCGCCCAACCCAGTTCAGCACTATATACAGATTACCTACTTGAACATAACTTGACATGTAAGGTAATGTTTATTTTTACTCTTTTTCTATTCAAATATGTGCGCGTTGCCTCCAAGTCTGTGTATATCCTCAGAAACGTTCCACTGAACAACATGCAGTGTTTTGGAGCCGCACACCGACTCTAAAGAGAAAGGCACATGGTTATCCTGCTATCCATGACATGCAGTCAAAAAACACAATCTAATGCTTTTTTTTTTTTTAAAGTCTTAATTTTTACATGCATGATGTATTTATTGCAGTCAATTTAGAATATTGTATGCATTTTTTTATTAAGGACATCTATCATACCCCCTGTATTTTCCAGTATGTATCAATATTGATTGTCCCCTGAACTTGTATCTTAGACTTATAGACCATTATACCAGTTTTCCATTGACCTTATTGCGTTACATTGTATTTTGCTTTTGTTCTAGTCAATTTATTGATTTGCTGACAGTTTCACTAAAAAGCCCTGGTACAGAATTGGATCCATTCCCTGACGTACATTTGGCCAGTGCTCTCATATGTGTTGGGCGTTAAAAGCATGAGAAATACAATATATATTGAGTAAACTGTCTTCGTCGACATGTTCTAAGTATAGCTCTGACTATTCTTCCTCTGTGAGTTTGTTGGCGTCCTCTTTCACCTGTCTGACTAGCTTTGAAGATGTTTTTTGCGTCCACACTCTGCAGAGCCTCTGAGACGGGGCATCCACTGCATCCAGCTCTGGAAGTCCTCCACCGTTAGAGGCGATTATGTAACTGTCTGTGATGATGCTTTGCTCGAGTGCTGCAGTAACTGCTGACGGCGGCTTATCTGACTTATGATCTCAAGGGCCACATTGAGCCTCGGGCTGTGGACACTGCAGGGACAGGACTGTCACCACATTTGTAAAATCACCACAAGAGGTTTAGGGACTTGCCTGAAAGGTATTGGTTTGTAGCTGGTTTTAGTGTAAATGTCATTCATGGATACAATCTGTTCTATGGTAATATATACCCGTTTTATTCTGTAACTCGTATATGAACTAATAGAGAATAGCTGGAGCTGCATGGTCTTATCACACTGCCTTAAGGTAAAATGTACAGAAGTTGTGTTCCACGATTTTAAAGTCGTTTATTTATTTTATTATTATAATGAACTTTAACGAAATATACTCTGTGTAATACCCAAACTACACAGGTTGCCAAATACCTTACATACATTTTTAGACTACAAATACATTTAATTGCAGATGACATTTTAGTTCCACTTACAACACTTTCAGTTTCCTCTTCCAGCACCCTTTCTCCAACCCAAAACACACAATTATGTCAGTAAATATGAAAAATGCCCATTGACCTGGAAGAAGATTTAGGGCCACAGTGCAAATGTTTAAAGCGTAGAAATATTTAGGTTAAGATAATTATCTAAATACTGGTATCAGCACTGGTTACATACCAGTCTAAAATGTATTGCTTCCATCGTAACGACAATGCCGTTAGTGACCATTGATAATGGTTGAATGTTTTGTCGTTGCACGACTCGACAACAGCTCATATAGTCTTGACTTCTGTGCGTTTGTGTGAAAGTGCTGCTGCGCTGTAACAAGTGGCCCATTCTTCGTCCATCTGCGCAAACCCTGACTCACTGATGCGTCCACGGTCACGGTTCGCCTGTGTCTATCAGACTGTCAGTCCTGTGTGTGTGTTTCCCTGTTGTCCTTTTAGCTAGACTCTTCATCAGTCAGCTGACTCCTAATGAGAATGGTTTAGTCTTATGTAAGAGGAGTTCAAACTTAAGAGGGTAAGTCATCACGAGCCGATTGAGGCTAATCAGAATAAATTGCTGATCTTGGCCGTGACTTTAAACATTCATGATAGCAGCAGTGTGACCCTTGTAAGAGCTTTAAATCATTTTGGTCACATGAGACACTATGCTCTCTCCTATCCTATTATAGCATGACACACATGCAGAATATATACATATCCTTTAATGTATTTATCACCCGTTATGACCAAATATGATTTATCTCCATTTGAAAAATATTTGTCATGAACATAAAATGCCGTTGATGCTTGTCATTTACGTCTATTGTAATCCTACTTCCTTGTAATATGAGATTTCTTGGTTTCTTTTCTGTGATTGTATGAGCGTTTAGAGCTAAATGCTTTGGGCGACAAAGGCATGTAATGGAGTGGAGTTATATTTTCTTCTTGACAAAAATTACCCTCCTCATTCTTCACCAGGGATTTGTTTGCGACTCATTGTACTTGATGCCACTTTTTCTGGGTGGAGTGGACCAAGGTTTCATTGTTCCACCCATTCAAAGCACTAGTATTACAGACCAATATTTTAGCCTGAAACCCAATGGATTTAGTTGCCTGTCTAGCTGCATACTTTTCCCTATTTCTTCCTCCCTCAGCTCCTCTGGCTCTGCGCTCTGAGTCACTCTTCTTTAAATAAGATTGTGGTGTGTAATTGGAAAACTAAGCTGTCCTTTTTCCCTATTTCCTGTTCAGTTTCACAGTAGGAATCGTCCTCGTTCTTCTGACTAATAGTTTCATTGGGTAGACGTAACTATGGCGTAAGGTGGTTGACTCATAATCACAAAAATTCATACACTAATTAAGTAAAGCTCCTCAACTTTCCATTTTAATTTTATTAGCCAAATACAGGATGTTTTATCAATCTTTACGTTCTATTGGCCATTAAATATCAGCCAAAATAACTCCAAAAGTAAATGATCTGTCTCAAAATGTCACTAAAAACAGTTTCTGTACTTTTGTGGGTAATTTTACTGTCCTTTCACATTTGTTTAATATGTAAACGTCAACTAATACATACAAAAACATACAATTTAGCACATTTCTGTTGAGTCACTCTTTTTCCATTATTTCCCTATTCCCAGTGTTTTTAATAAGATGAGATCAAGGACCACACAAACACGAAGATGTGCAAATAACAGTTATTTATTGATGTGAGATGGACGCTGATGATCCTGGGCGTGTTGAGAGGACAGGGTCAAGCTGCTGGGTAATAGAGGTTAACATATTAACTCCATTTTGAAGTAGGGATGTCATGATATAACATTGTAATGTTACGATTATTGTGAGAAGAAACATGATTATCACTATTCTTTGCGATCTTCATGATTCAAAATTTTCGTAATGAAAAAGTAATGATATTGACACAAAAACGCATATTGTTTTTACAATTTTACAGATTAAACAGAAATTACTCATTGTTGCTGCCTAAGAATGTCACATTTCTTTTTTAGTTAATCTTGACATCCCTCTTTGAAAGTCAGGCTTAAACATGCTACTGCCGTTGACTTGGTATTCTGCCCACTGCAGCGGCTCGTCCTGCAGATGGATTAAAGATTACATAATCATACGAGGACTAGGCTATTTGTTTTTGCTCCGGAACAGGATTATTGGCCCCGCAGAGGTGGTTGATAAATTATTGGAATTGTCAAACATCAACAATATGTTACTGCCCTGCTGCTTGACATCAGTTGGCAAAAAACAATATAACACACTTTATACAACAAAACATAACATTTCATGAAAATAACAGGGAGATGGGAGTAGTTTTAATACAAATTTTAGGAATTGATCTTTAAAAGGCAGTTCATGTGAAATGGTGACACAAGTATGTTATTCAGAATATATCATTTAATTTACGGTTCCATTGGCTCACCTGCTGCTGTGACAACACCCTTTTATGATTGTCTGTGCTGTTGGACACTCCCTTTGACCGCAACACTGACAGTGCATTTAAACGGCATCAGAACAAGCGCGTCACCCACTTGAATCCACCTTTGTGTTTGTACCAGAGCCTGTACCTTGTGGTAGGAATGACTCAACTAGAATAATACGTACGAAAATGTCACAACATTATTTCATGTGCATTGATATTGTGTTCAAAATACTCTGTGATGAACGTGTGTGTCTGTGTGTGTGTGAGTGATAAAAACAACCTACTATTATATATTTCTCCACAAAAGTCAAGTTTGTGGTGAAACAAGCCCCTTCACAGTCAGAGTGCATGTTTTTTCAGTACAATAAAAGCACCTGTAATTATTGAGTAATTGCATTTATTTAGGTCTTATTTTTGGCTGAAATCTTACAGGGTGGGGTTTTAATAAATCTAAATTACCTAATTGGAATTGAAAGCTTCAAAACCAAACAATTCCTTGAGCCGTCATGTTTTGTACTCCTTTACTTTGAAATTCAAGGGTAATCTCTGTCTGTTAATAAGTGAAGCAGCGGCGTTAATCATCCTTGTAAGTGCGTCACTTTTGAGTTGAGGATGTGAACTGTGCTTGAAAGTAGGTCTGCTGCAACAGGCCAACAGGGGCTCCAGGGACGCGCCCATGTTGTTATCAGCTATGTAAACAAATTAGGGTGATTTTAATTTCAAACAGCCCCTTAAGAATGTCAAATAATCATTAGTTAGAGTGGTGATGATAATGGTTAAGAAATGTAGTTGTACTAAATGCTTTATGTCATTTTATCAGTCAGCAATATTAACACGAGACCATCTGCTTCACACAGAGCTGTTGAAACGGGTTCTCACCTTTTCTATAACTGATAATCAGAAGCTGTTGAGACATGCTGAGTGCTGCTATCGTGAAAATATGAGAAAAATACAGAATCCGCCATGGCTATTTAATAATGATCTATCTTCACTTTTTGTCAGTGTTTGTCATGTGCCCTCATTGTTTTAAATAGTACCTTTGAACTTGTAATTGCCATATCCTCAAAATATAATTTTGTTTCGCAGGTGATTGACTCTCTGGGCATCATGATCTACAAAGCTCTGGACTTTGGACTAAAGGAGAACGAGGAGCGCGAACTGAGCCCGCCTCTGGAGCGACTCATCGCCATGATGACCAACACGGGGGAGACGGAGAGCGACTCCTGTCCTGACGAAGGCTACGAGGCCACGGAGGAGGAAGAGGATGAGGAGGAGGGCGAGGAAGAAGAGGATGAGGAGGAGAAGCCGGTATCTGTGACTGGGGCCAGTACTGTGAACCGAGTGCAAAGTTATAAAGACATCCTCATGGTGGGTCCAAATACTGATCTGCGCAGGGCATTTCCTTAACAGACCAACATGGAACGCACTGCATTGTTTTCATATCTGATCAACGTAACAAAGGAATGTGAACGTGATGGTGACAAGAAGACAAAGTAATAATGCCGAGAATGTGGTGTTGTGTAAAGACAAAACAACACACAACCTGTAGGCTGATGATTTACCATTGACGGGTCAAATTCAGTTCAGAAGGGCTGTAGTCGACACAATAAATTAATTTAATAAATTGAAATGTGGCATGGTAAAATCTGTGAAAACCATTAAGTGTCTCAATGATCTGACCAAATATTTGACCCTAAGTGCACTCACAAGACACACAAGTTATATACACATTTTGGTTGACCTTTTTTTGAAGACATTCATCAACTGATTAATCGACTTAACGACTAAAGACTCAGTCCTGAACCTGAATCTGTGAGCTGCTGTGGCTTATGCTGTTCTGATGAGCGACAGTACATGTCAGTCGCAGTAATGGGCTTTTTTGCTTATACATTTGTGCTCTCTTGAATTTTTATTTTTTCTCTGAAGAAAATCTTAAAATCCAACAAACAACATATACTCATACTAAATAAATACCGGTAACATAATATTACAATATAAAATGATATAACTAACAGAGTTGGTAAACAATTGTTATATTGTCATACACATATACCCAATGATTTATGAGTTTCTAAGACACCATTACCAAAAACATATATGTGAGCCCTAATGATTTTTAAAAACATTTAGGTGCTGCCTCTTACCCTCACATGCCATGACAGGTTTCACATTTCTGCTTTTTCTGCATATTTTAAAGCCCAGACTTCAGTCACTTCAGTCTTTCAGTCTGTGTATTCAGAGTTAGACATTAGAATTGTCACAACCACCCTAAATAAACTCTCCAAAGGAACTTATCGCATTGTAAATTCCCCAATGGCCTCTAAAAATTACAGAGTTACATTGGTGACTGTCTGTAGTACCCAGTGTCAAAGGTTTTGAGTTGTACATTTCGAGTTTAGTCGTTGTGGGCCCCATATTCCTGAGTTTGATTTGATCAGTGTGCATAACCGTGGCCTGTGCGGTTCTCACAGTTGTTTGGTGAATTGGAGCTGACTCGAGACGACGGGACTCACTGGTTCAGCATTACGTAAAGACCTCCTGAATGAGCTGGTGAAGTCAGATTTGTCTGCGAATGTAGATTTAATTTTTTCTCCCCTTTTTGTTTCCCATAATTAGGGATTTGACGATATACATTTTAGTGTTAGAATTATTGTGAGAAGAAACATCCTTCCATTTTCTTTCATTAATTTAGTCTAACAGTTTGTGACCAGTTTTATGAAATTTAACTTTCTGAATGCTGAAAATTAAAGTTAATGTGATTTTACTTTATTTACATTTAGATACATTGTTTGACTCTAGATTGAAGTAAAAAGACTTAATTTTGCTTCCTAAATGATCACAATAATCTAATCAATCAATCAATGTTTATTTCGAAACACTTACAACTTTAAAAGCCCAAAGTGCAGTACAGCAAAGTGCAATAATACATATACACAATTAAAACACAAAGTTATTAATATAATGACTCCGCTCAGTTCATGTTTTGAATGGCCAGAGAGAAAAGGTAGGTTTTTTTTAAGAGTCTTGGAGAGTTCAGATTGAGACCAAAATAAAGAGAGTTGCAGTAATCGAGGCGTGATGTAATAAATGAGTCAATCACTCTTTCAAGGTCCTTGGCAGGTAAGTACGGATTAACTTCAGCCAGTAACCTCAGCTGAAAAAAGATGGTTTTGACCACTGCACTGACTTGTTAGTCCAGTTTAAGAGAAGAATCCAGGAGGTTAAAAGAAGACAGAGGACCAAGAACACTGTCCACCCCTCCTAACACATCTGAATCACCAAAAACAACAATTTCAGTTTTCTTCTCATTTAAATGTAGAAGATTAAGAGTCATCCAGTCTTAAATGTCTCTGAGGCAGTGAATCAGGGGCTCAATTAACCAAATAATCTTGACGTCCCTGCTCATAATGTTATTAAATATATATTTTTGGAGATCAGATTCTCTTTAGGGATTGCTAGTAAATAGAGCCTGTATCTCTGCTTTTAAATGATCACAATGTTGCTAATAAAAGAAAACTTCTTCAAATAAACTCTTTCTGTTAAATAGCTTACAACAACTTCATAATCTATTCTGCTCAACATCATTTTTGGACCAGTATTTTGAAACGCCAGACAATATCCAAAGAGTGTACATAAATACATACAACCAATAACACTTCTCAGTCCAGTTTCAGCTTTTTTATAAAGAATGGGTTTCTTTCCATACGGATCATTGATATTATCGTTATCACCACAAACATGACGAGGCATTTTCCAAAACGGTGAAGCCCTCATGCCATTTTACGTGTGATTTCCCCAGTGCAGTTGCTGACAGAAGCTCATCCCACATGCCTGAGACACACCCTGCCCTTTACAGAAGTGAAAATATGTCATTAGTCTGGTTTTCTTCTTTGTGTGTGTTCTTTGAAATTATTTTGGTCTCATCCTTTATTTTGATGGCAGCTTTTCTTTTCACTATTCAGTACATAGTTTGTGAATGCTCCACAACTGGTACCTTTCTGTAACATTGTCAAAATGGCAAGATTAAGGGCTCCAGTTTGTACTCCAAAACAACAAATAAGAAAAGTACTCTTAATGTTTTTTTAATAGGACTTTTATATGGCTTCTGCCTGGACATTTTTACTTTATTACAAGCCTCTAAAACTAATTTAGGTGAAATTACCTTCAAATTCTAAAGAGGAATTGACAAAACCCAACAAATGCCCAGCTAGTGTCAATCAGACCTTCCTCCAGACACCAGCTTTACTGTTCTTTATATTTACCAAAGAAAATCTTATATTCCTCTGTGCAGGGATTGTTCACACTTACAATAAATCCGACATCAGTGGCCAAAACTGCAGAGGGTCCGCTTCACAAAGAGTCCAGCCAAGTGTTTGCCCTCCAAAGGGTTTAAGAACAGCTTCAGTTTGAATCGGGGCTCATTTTAGTCAGGCGTTCTGGGAAAAAGTGGCCCTCATGGAGAGAGAAACTGATTAATTGACTTCCTGTTCAGAATTGATAGTGACATTTCATCGTACCAAGCAGCAGATTTCCATTTACATGTTTTTATTGTTGAGAAAAGGCTATGTGACATTATTGAACGCTACATGTATGACCCGGAGAATACTCACAAGAAAGTACAGAGCTGTTGGTGAGCAGCCTCGAATGCAGGACAATACAGGATTACTCAAACATGCATGAATAAATCGAAAGGCCACTCTAATTAAGTTTATGGTTAGGGAACATATTGCAACATCTCATAAAAGTCAATTTTACATAATATGTCTCCTTTTAAGATCAATTCAATGAAATTTATAGGCTGGTTATGCAACATTTTAATAATTAATCTGTATTTCAATTCATTCACAAGTTCCATATCGCCTCTATTTACAATACATAACTCAATGCAGTTGTTTCTCTCATTGCAGATTTGTTCCTCTCACCTCCCGAGCCCCTCAGATGCCCCCAACCACTACCAGGCTGTGTGTCGCGCTCTGTACGCAGAGACCAGAGAACTGAACACCTTTCTGGAGAAAATCAAGAGTGCCAAGGAGGTATGAAGCGATCAACACAAACATCATAAAAGCAGCACAAAATCTCAAACGCAGTTAACCTCGTTACCAAATGTTTACAGATATGGACACATAACCGGAAAAAGTAAAAAGAAAAAAGTCTGTCGAGCTCTGTTGCCCTAAAAATACTCTCTCTTATATGGCCCAACATGCTCTCATACATTATTGATACGGCTTCTCTTAAATGCCCACAGTTTCTTGCTAGCTTTCAAAAATAAAAATGGAAGTAAAAATGTGACTTTAGAAAGTACCAGGTATTTTGCTTCCAGGTTTGGGTTTCCCCTTTTTGTTTGGAAAGAATTTGGAACGGTCGCGTGAAAAGAAACCTGAAATAACCCCATCACTTTTATAACGACAACACTAAAGCTTATTGGACTAATGGTCTGTGCGTTCAGACCATGTCCCGTTGCAACCCTGTGTTAGTCCAGTAGATGCCACTTTATTTCATACCGGTTTGGTGACACTTTCTGATGCGATCTGGCAGTCCATTTGCCACATCAGACAAGCTGACATGTGACAAACGGAGTTAAAACGCTTTGACTTGTGTTTGATATGAGAGATTTAATCAAAGGCTTTTGTAAAAGGGCAAAACTCTGGAGTACGTTTAAGCAGGAGATGAGTGTATTTTTATGTTGTCAAGCACTAGAACAGTCTCTAGTGTTGTTTGAAGGGGATTCATGTTGAAAACCTTGTGTACTAAACTGTTGAAACACAATTATTGTGGCCATTTAAGTAGCTTATAGAGTGGGCAACTTTGACCTTTTAATACATCACAATTATAGACTGTAACAAACAGCCATTGCAAGAGAGATTTGTCTTTTATCCATTGATTCAGGTTATTAATTGCAAAGCCTTGAGTGAAATAAACATTGTGTATGAAATAGTTTTGCGGATGACCTGGTTCTGCGCTTTATCTATGAGCTTAAATCTGTCATCGAGAGATATTCCGATTTTGTGTAATGTTTTTGAGACTAAAGATGTTTGATTAATGCTGTGTCGTGTTTTAAAAGCCGTATCAATTCAAAATGATAACCAGGCCTGTCACGATATCATTCAATACATGATAGAAAGAACAGTATTTATTGTTTGTACCTTTTTTTTCTCTGCATTTGTGGGGAATTTTTGGTAGTACAAAAAGGTGTGAGCTGTAGAGTGTGAAATAAGTTACTTTTAAGTGTGTTTTTTTTATAACAATTCTGAACATTTAAGACTTTAAGACTGTTACATAAGACAGCAGTTTTCATTTATTATATTTAGTTGACTGTCCGTCTGGTTCACAGTCAATGCAGGATGAGCTAAATAGTCTCCAAGTTCATAATAATCATTGATCTTTTAACAGCACTGGTGAAGTCACCCTGCTTGTTCACATTGGGTCAGTCAATGCCATAGTGATTTTTAAATGGGTGGTGATTGATGTTATTTTTCCACTGTTTCTGATTAGAACCTCCGGAAAATGGGCGAGACACGGGCGCAGTCGGTTCAAGACCTGGATGAGTTGCAGAATGCAGACTGGGTGAGATCACCAACTAAATTTACCAAGGACTTTTTCTTGCCTCTGTGAAAAGTGACTTGTAGTGACTTGTTTTGCCTCCAGGCCCGATTCTGGGTCCAGGTCATGAGAGATCTGAGAAACGGTGTGAAGTTAAAGAAAGTGCAGGAGCGACAATACAACCCACTGCCCATAGAGTACCAGCTAACGCCTTACGAAATGCTCATGGACGACATTCGCTCCAAACGATACAAGTTGAGGAAGGTCATGGTAAGCTAAAAAAACAAAACAACATATCTGTTCTTTTCTTCTTTTTCACATCAAGGATCTGGTTTTGTGCTGAATTGATTTGCCTTTCATTTCTTTGCAGGTTAACGGCGACATCCCTCCAAAGTTAAAGAAAAGTGCCCACGAGATCATCCTTGAGTTTATCAGATCACGGCCTCCTCTCAACCCGGTGAGTGTCAAAAGATCATATCCCCTAATCTGCTCTAATACCTCCCCCACCTGCACCACATTAAGCTGTCGCTCTATTGGCCAGGGACCTTCTTTTGGTTAGATAACAGTGCTCACTACAAAATAATTGTATCTGCTACAGAACAGAGGACTGTGGGAATATTACAGTATATGGTGGTAAAATGTGCCAAATCTGCGAGCGCAAGAGTTATTTAGCAATGAACTAAATGTATCTCAGTGATTCATTTTTCAACTTTGCTATACTTTTAACAATTTCAATGAAAATATGAAAGAGACATTGTAAAGAGTCAAGGATCAAATGTCAAAAAGTTATAAAAGTTATATAAAAAATTATAAGCAAAATCAAAATATTTTCTGGCCACAGTTGAGAGGCATTAGCCAAAAAACAATTTCAAAAAGTAAACAAAAGAGCCATAGAATCTCCCAATAAACTTCTGTGTCACTGTTGGAATATTTTTATCCCTAAATATTGCCTCAACACTTACAAACGCTAAACTAAAAGTTTAGTATTTAGCATCTTAAAATCTGCATTGGTTTAACGTTAGGCCACATTCTGGGCGGTTACATGACACAAACCCGATCTCTAGTCAACATTTAGTTCTTTCAGTAATCTGATTTATATTTTGTTAATTATTATTTCCCCCAATTTTGACCACTTAGTTTGTATCTCTTGAGCTTAGTTAGTCATTATTAATTAGAGCGTAATGTTTCTGTGGCTTTGTTATATTGTGTTCTCTTGCCCCATTTTCTATTTTTGTTAATTGATAATATTTTCCTCAACCATATACCTCTGCGTGTAACTGTCACTGACGTCTTCGTGTGCGCTGTGTTGCTCCGGTCAGGCTGCGGCTCGTAAACTGAAGCCCCACCCTCCTCGTCCCCGGAGCCTCCACGAGCGCCTTCTGGAGGACATTAAAGCCGAGAGGAAGCTTCGACCCGTCTCGCCTGACATGATCCGCAGACATCGTTTGGGTAAGGCCACCGGGACGCATAACGCCCACGTCTATATTTTTGTAACAAGCTCAAGTCTACCAAATCATATTATGAACAACCACAGACGCATTGACCCTTCTGCGTTCTTCCTGTTTGATTTTGCTCATTCAAAGAGTTTACAGAAAGATCACTCTATTATTAGTCATTTCCGTTTGATTATTGATGTGTGGCCCACCTTTGACCTAGCATTTCTTTACTGAGGGTTCAAATAGGCATATGATTTTTCTCTTAAGCTGTTTTTCATGAGCTGTGGGTAAATGGGAGGTAGATAATCTCTATGGTATGCAGACCTCTTAAGTTGCCAACGTCTTAAACCACATTATAGCTTTAATATTGCTAAGTCCATACACTGTAGCACTGATTGGGTAAAGACACAAAGATGCCTTTTGTTTGGGAACGGCATGTTACATAAACAATATGTGTATTACTACATGTATTGTTTACCCTTGTTATGGACGTTTATAATCGATCATTTGATAAAAATATATATTATTTTCCCCACAATAACAAATTAAATCACTTCTTTGTATTAATTTCCAAATGTGAAAATGATAGTATGACACACTTGTTCTTTCAGTCACAGATTTTAAAGGTGCATTATGTAGCTTTTCCAGTGGAGGGTCTGCCACCTGCTTGTCTCCATGGAGATGTTGTTGCTTTGCTTGGAAAAGCATTAAACTTGTCCATCTTGCATTTCTTCAACGGCAGGTGTTTTTGTTGCTACAAAAATACTAGGCCTTGTGGCGTCACCTGCTTGTTTCCATGGAAATAAGTTTAATGCCGTACTGTGGAACATTCCAGGCAAATCAATTACTTCTCCGTGAAGACAACCAGGTGGTGAAACCTCCACCAAAAATGTTTTTTGTAGTGCAGCTTTAAAGCCATAATAAGCCTAATGTGTTTATTAGTACTGCATATTCTTCCTGACTAACATCTGTGTCGTTCATACTGATTCATTTTTTTCCTTTCTCTCTTTCTAACCTGGGTGAATCTGTCAGTCATGCGTCCTCTTAGCATGTCTTTCAGTTTTGACTCTTCAGGTAACGTCTATCTCTGTGTAGTTAAGTAAGAATTGTAAATCGAGGTTTTTTTTAGGTGTAGGTCCTGCTTCTGTGTGATGTCAGCGCACCTTCCTCGTCACCTCTTGTACTCTGTGAATGACACGCTACTGTCACATGCTGGTTGTTGCAATTCAATTGTTCTGCACAACATAAGTTATCTCTATAGTATGAAATGTCTAAATGTTAAGGGTGCACACTTTAGTTCGGCTTCTGTGTTTTATCTTTTTAGGACTGCACAATATGGGCAAATTATAAGATGTGTTAAGTATGATTTGGATTTAGTTTGGACTTCTCTGTATTTAATAGTCGTTGGCCAATTAAACCAGAAGAAGAATTATTATTATTATTATTATTGAGGAATTATTAACATTCATGTATAGTAGGGCCTCAACTAACTATTATTTAAGTGGTCGACTAATCAGCTTTTCTTTCGATTAATTGACCATTCAAGCTATTATTTCTATTGTACATTGAGACATTATCAACCAACTAAATTTTTACATATTCAATATTATTCAAATATAATATTATAATATTTAAAAAGTCAAATTCGATGCACTGAGGACAAACTGGGTTGTACACATGACACCCACAGACAAAATATTGGTGCCAAATATCAGCTACATTTTCAATATCTGACTGATACCGACACCTTGGGAAAATCCTCATTTTATAGTCCGTAATGTCAGGTAACGATTATAAAAATGTGACGACAATATTTTTTTAAATACTAGACTAGTCACAATTGGTTCATTCATCGTTGCAGCCCTTATGTATAGTGGTTTATTATAAGCTAAGCAACAATATTTAAACTAAATCATTTATACTAAATCTCTCAGTTGGTTCGACCATAATATTTTTGTGTAATAATTAGTCTGAACCAACACCAATATTGCATTTGCTGACAACACAGTGATAAATCCGCTAATTATTGTGCAGCCCTAATATGTTTAAAGGGAAATGGTAGTATCTGTCCACAAGGAGATGAGCCACTGAGTCAAAGCCGGGCACTGCGACCCACCAGCACCACTCACAGCCCTAATCTGCCTGAGAAAAATGACATAAGCCCCCTCTAGATGCATAGTTGTATATGGCAGATGACAGTTTGAATGTGGGGCATCATAATCTCATCTGCTGTACTGTACGAGAGTAGCCCTTGCCTCAGTGTCTCTGCCTGCTCCCCTGGCCCCTGCACCCGCCCCCCGCCTCTCCCCTGGGCTTAACAACCATGCACACTTATCACTGTACGTCAACGCAACCACGGGCGCATTCTCTGTGTAAATACTCTTGTTTTTGTACCACTTCTTCACAGGTGCAGGAAAGAGCATCAGCACTCCTCAAGATTTGTTTCGCAGTTCAGGTAAAGAGCTACTTAATGATACTGTTAATTTCTAACCAAAAAACATACAAAAATAAGGTCCACTCTCTGTTAAAAAATAAATATATATAACAGTTAAAGCAAGTTCCACTTAAAAGAACTTTGATACGTTGAATAAGCCCGCTACATTGTAAATGTAGAGCTTTCATCCATAGACACCCCGGACGCTCATAGGAAGATTGCTGGCAGTACGCAATCTCTGACGAGCGGGACCCAAACCCCAAACCAGAGCGGAGTCCAGCCACTGTCCCAGAGGAAGAGGCTCCTCAAGGCTCCCACCCTGGCAGAACTGGACAGCTCGGAATCTGAGGTAATAAGTCTCTGTCTAGGGCTGCATGATATTGGAAATTAAGCTAAGTGTAAACTGTAAATTGTGTGTATATATTCAGTCAAAGTATCTAGTCTTTCTTTTTTTATTTTATTGAGTAAATCCTTATTTTTGTGCATGCCTTATTTTATATATTTGCTATTATTTTGCTGTTATTTTTGTTGTTTCATTGCCGCAGCAAGTTTCTAGTTTGTGAATATCTTGTCTTCTCTGACTATGGCAACAAACCTGTTTGTGATTCTGAAGTGCTGCAACATCAATATTACTTAATGCATTAGACAAACTTAATCAAAATTAATAATGAGATTAAATCAATGCTAATTTAGACGGAAGGAAAACAATGAATACAAATCTGTCTTCTTCAGCATGTCATTAAAAGGTAACTTGTCAGTTGGAGGTGTTATGTCTTTAAAGATAATATATTCATTATATTGTGGTGTTAAAAACAGATAATTTTGCTCTTCTAGGAGGAGACATCACAGAGCAGCACCAGTATATTAGAGGAAAAGCCAACCTCAATCACAGAAAAGAAAGGTACTTTATGTTGTCAACATCACTCGTGTTTCAATTATTCTACCTGTCTTGTTCTGCTTTGATTGTTTATATCTTCATTTATATCCCCTTCTACAGCTCCACCCAAATTTCTTCCAGTTTCTGCGTCTCCACAGCTGGACAAGCGCCAGGCGTCTCCACAGCTGGACAAGCGCCAGGCGTTTCTACAGAGGAGACATTCAATAGAGAAAGAGGCACCCACAAGTGTACGCCCTTTCGTACCTCCATCTAAACAGAGCTCCAAGTCTTTGGTATGTCCGCTTTCCCAGCTAATTAATAATGTTAATTTAAGGCTAAACTGTAAGCGTAAGAAATCCTATTTGTGAGCCCAGCCTGAACCATTTCAATGTTTACTCCTTATTACTGAGGATAAGTTGCCCAACAATCCTGGCTGTACAATATGTCCGTTGACTTTGCCCTCGTCCTGTGACTGCTCATTTGTTCGCCATGAGGTCAGTGTTTGTGCGAGTCGTATGATTCTGAGGCTGATGGATGTAATTGAAACCACAGGACAGGCCACTGTATGAAGGGAATAGAGAACTGCCCCATTCTCACCAAACGCATCTTTAAACAGCTGATACTTGGCGCCAAACCAGGAGTATTTTTATTTTATTTTTATTCAATACATTTTTGTATTGGAACATTTCTGACCCTCATGTCAAAGTACATCCTGTATAACAGGTTAGACTTTTTACTAAAACATACCGGTAGTTATATTTAAGTTTTGACCAAAAATGTGCCTATATTTTCTCAGTTTGTCAAGTTTCTAATTTGACTTCCTGTTTGGACATGAGCAATAAATATGACATAGAACTGTTAGCTAGCAGCCATACTATAAACAAGAGCCAAAATCTATATAAACAACAACAGTTATGATTGGACAATAAATATGATCTGATGACACCTTTATTTTGTTGAATGATCGTTTAAACTGTCAGAAGATTGTGTCAGTTGTGTGTAAATTGTCTGTGTTTTCAATGGCATGTCGCATATTGATGACATGGATAGAGGGATTGTGTTGTAGCTCTACATCACGGCTGTAAAACTATAATAAATACAAGTCCAAGGTGGATTCTCCTGTTTGACCACTCAAACCTTGCAACAATCCAGCTGACAGTTTAGGATTAAGTCAATAGTATGTTGTAGTAAAAGTTTTTGAATGTGTCATTTGCCTCTTATGCTGGCCAGGTGAAGGGGGCCAGCGCCGCTCAGGGCACGGTAGGTCTTTGCTGTTACTGTAGATGTGTTTCATGTCATCGTTTGGGGACTTTCATTTCGGTGCATGTGTGTATGCCTATAAAGAGAAGGAGATCTGTGGCATACTTATGTACAACAAATCGAGCCATACAGTACATTAGATGTGTCTGTTGACTGTACAGTATGTTGACAAATCTCCTTCCAGCACACTGATGTCCATTGGTACAATATCAAATCACTAATTGTCAAAAAACTTGCACATGGGTGTAATGGGTTGTGGTTATCATTTCTTTATGTTTTTTGGTGTTTTGAAACCATTTGTGTCACTCATGATTATAGTATGTCTTTAGCTCGCTCTGACATTGCTTTGGTGGTGTTACTTGCTGTATTTCTGCCCACCAACTCTAAGTAACTAAACGTATTAAGATGCATTTCTGATTGAAGTTCATGTCTTTCTTTTTCAGGAGGAGTTTTGTTATCCGGTTGAGTGCCTCGCTCTCACAGTGGAGGAGGTCATGCACATCCGCCAAGTTTTGGTCAAAGCTGAACTTGAGAAATTTCAGCAATACAAAGAAATCTACAACGCACTGAAGAAAGGAAAGGTATCCACCAAAAAAGCGCTCTCTGAAATGCACTTTTGTTGTGTTTTTTTCTAACTCTGTGTTTTCTTTGTAGCTTTGCTTTTCATGTCGGACAAAGAGGTTTTCATTCTTTACTTGGTCATACACATGTCAGTTTTGCAAAAGGTAATTTATAGTACTCTTGTTAAATCTTGACTCGCACATGTTGGTGTAATGGCACAAGTATAATCATTAAACAAATGAATTATATGTTTCAGGCCTGTGTGTTCTCAGTGCAGTAAAAAGGTAAATGACTTAATCTGTGTCGTACTTTTTCAAGTTTTTCTAGATGCTTATGTTAAAAAGTGTTTATATTTTCAGATGCGACTTCCCTCCAAACCTTATTCCATGTTGCCCATTTACTCTTTGGGTCCGAGTTCTATGGCTAAAGATGAAGGATCGACAACAGCCCCCGACACTGACAAACAACCTTTTGGACAGCACCGCCACAGTCTGCGCCGAAGTGTTCACAAGTATGACACAATTACAGTTGGATTTCTACCAACAGCGTTATTATGGTTTGGTTAAGTTTATTTAGAACATTAAACAAAAAACATTGATAACAACATATACATTGTAGTTGTAGATCAGATATCTTCAAGAAAATAGTTCGAAAAGGGAGTGTGTAGAAGTGCAACATTATGTAGACCCACCCGCTTTCAGGACAGAGTTTACACTGATAATTGGCACGTGATAATTTAGTCATAACAAACACGAATTACAATTTAGAATTGACAAATGAGTTCACCGTTCAATGACTATACAATACTATTTTTAACTATTTCTGGTACCTCAACCCTGTAACAGTATTTTTAAAAAGTACTATGAATTGATGAACTGTGGTACAGTTATTGCGTTCGAGTGTGCACTATGCCCTAATAATAGTACATTTACTATTAGCTCTGACATGATTTAGATCCAATTGTGTTTGTACTTTTGCACAATGCTGAAGTGCATAGACCAGGCATGTCCAAACTACGGCCCGGGGGCCAAATGCAGCCCTCAGACCAATTTTTGTAGGCCCAGAGGCTTCCCGCCAAGTTGGTCCATACAACAAAAAGTAGTAATTTTAACTTTAAAATTGGAAAAACTCCAGCATTTTGATGTTATACCAATCTAATATTAATGTTCCAAGTCTTATTAAAGGTGTGGAGGCCCATCGAAACTATGTCAAATGCAAGATTTTGGATGATTCACTTCATTGTCGGGCTGTCTGTGGCCCTCTGCTCCGTATAAATTTCAAAATGCGGCCCTCAGTGAAAAAAGTTTGGACACCCCTGGCATACACCATAAAAGGAATGACAAAAGTGTAAAAGTTTCACTTAATCACATTTTGCTCCTCTCCAAGCCAACATTTGCAAACATTATTATATATTTTTTCTCACACGTTGCAACCCTATGTGAAGGTCAGTGAATGAAAGTGCATATTTTATCCCTGGATTAGAAGAGCCCTGGTTTGAGTCAAGTCTGGTCATTACAAAGTTCAAGCATCAGTGGTCTATTCCTGTGCATCTGCTGGTTCTAATCCTTTACTGTGCGTCTTGCTTTAGGTTGTCCAAGCACACCAGCAAAGACGGCAAGTCACAGGATGATCTGGAGCTTCCCAAGGAGCTGACGGAGGACTGGGTGACGATGGAGGTGTGTGTAGACTGCAAGAAGTTCATCACAGAAATCATCTCGTCAAGCAAACGCAGTCTCAACGTTGCCACCAAACGCGCTCGCCTCAACCGCAAAACCCAGTCCTTTTACTTGTCGTCATCAGCATCAGCTAACTTCAGACAGCTGGAGCGCACGATCAATGAAGTATAAACCAAGACAGGACGGACGATGCTTTTCAAACGGACATTAGCCTGAGGACAATACTGTAGATCACACTTCGAGTTAGTAAAACGTTGTTGCACCTTATCCTTCCACTCAGGAAATGTTGGCACGCTAATAAAATGTCTTGAAGAAAAGAGTGGCCTGGACTTCTGCGTTAGCGGCCGGATGAATAAGGAGCCGTGTATTGGAAATCGTGATTATTCAAGAGGAACTATTGTGTAAACAGGCACATGTCAAGACATTTGAATATAGTGGAAGTACATTTATTTATTCAATACAAAAAGTGTCTTATGTTGACCATAACGTTTGAAGTATAGACAGAGTTTATTGTCAATAAACATAAAAACAAACTCCAAATATTAGTTGTTTATCACTAGCATATGAAATGTTTGTTTATATAATTATATGAACTATTTTTTTGTCCACAATATTCATTTGTTCTTACATTTGCCTGTAAGGTCAAAGATATAATATACTGAAAGTCATATTTTGAGTGAAGTGTAGATATTTATAAAGGCGCATTCCCCAATATTAGCTATAAATAAATTAGTTCGAATTCCTGTTTACTTTGAGCACTCAGGAAAACAAGTGATTGTCTTTTGACAGAGATGCACTGTAGAGACTCGTGTCAGTCTGCCACACCTCACACTTCCAGCAACTATTAATATGCCAAATGTTACTTGATTCATTTTATAGTTCATCTCACAAATGCTATTTTTTTCAGTGTCATTGGGATGAGATAAAGAGCAGTGATGGGACTATATTTTTCAGCCTGGGGCAAAGGGGTTTGGGTTTATGTAAAGTATAATTCTGTGCCTGGTGCCAAAATTTTAATGTTTTTTGATTGCCTTTGTAATTGGTGAACAGCTGTACATATGTGTAATTGAAGCAAAGCAGGTAATGTATGATATGATGCCTTTTTATTAGAAGTGTAGAAACGGTGTACATTGTATTTAAGATTAGGCATACATTTATTGCAACAAAAGTGCAGTACAATTTCGATTTTATTATGTTCAAGACTACAGTTTCAGTTTAATCTTTTCCTTACTTAGTTATTGTTTATAAAGATCTATTTCTATGTATAGTTTAATATATTTAAGTATTCTAGTTGTAGCACTTTTACCAGGCCAATGAATTGTTTTTTGTCTTATTTTGTTTTACCGAAATACCTATTTCTTATTGCCATTTCTCAGAATCATGTCAATTGAAATGTGAATGAAAAGCCGAAAACAGTTACATTCACTACAATGATCCAGCTTGTTTTCAGGACTTGTGTTTAAAATGCATCTATTACCAGCTTTTCCTCAAGGAATGTGTGCATGCATTTTTCTGTTTTTATTAATAAACAGATAATAAAAATGAAGATTTTACACTTTAGTCTTGTTTGCTCTGTTTGCATCGCGCAGCAGCAGATGGCGATAAAAACACTAAAGGAAGCCTGCTCAAACCCGTTATTATAACAGATCAATGGCTCAAACGCTTTCCGGTCCTGTGTTCTGGGGACCTCTGGTGGTAGAGTTGTAAACTGCAGGTTTAGTCTTTCAAAAGAATCCCCAGATGTGCAGTTGTGGTAAAATCACTGCAATGCAAACATAATTGTGGTATTTTGATACAATGTGATTATCTGATTATAGACCAAAGACTGTATGTATGTGGGGCTTTCTTTTCAGCCTCACACCAAATCCAACTTTTATTGTGTTTTATGAGGAATTCTTCAAAATAATTGCATTTTCTAACATATCCCTAAATCCCTAATTCATCAACATGCTCAAAATAAGTAGTCACAGGTCACAGGAACATAAATAAAAATGCATTTACAGTGGTGGAAATTGGTGCATAGTGACAATTCATGTCCTGTTCTTCACACAGGGGATAGTTTGGCCCTGTTGCTGGTGATTTACTGATGGCTGGTAACCAAGACTGAAAATAGCTTTGTAACCAACAATCTCCCAAAGACTGACCCCTCATCGGTCTCCATGGACCCGACTACAAGCAAACACTCCATAAACACATCTCCTCCAGTTGAGTATTTAACTATAAAACAATCAGTCCATGCACTAAATACTAGAGCTAATGAGAGTCCTATACCAGTATCAATGACACCGGAGTCTTTCCCCACTAATGGCCCAGGATTAAAACATTGAAGTGAAATTGGATATGTTCTGCTAAGTGCATTCACTGTATTATACTCACATTCTGTACTAATGTCTGCAAATAGACAGAAACTAGAGATGGCGTGAATGAATCACGAGGTGAATGGCCCTGGTATGAACATCTGTAAGTCTAGAACATGTCTGTCATACTTAGACATAAACATGTGTGTTGTGGTAATGCAAGAAAAACAGCACTATAAATACATGGGGCCATTGGCTGGACATGTGGTGGCAGTTAGTGATGCATGTGTGGCAAATGGGTCACCTGATAGCTGTTAACATGTCTCAAAACCTGCGCTGACAGTTATTCCATTGACTAAGATGGACATGTTATCCTCATAGTGGAAGCTAAATAAAATACAGGAAAAAGATGATCAAAAAGTATAATAAAACTACAGCAATAACAATGAGACATGAGATAAATTTGCAAGTATTAGCAATCCATATAGAGATTTAATTATTTATGGGTTTCAAGCTATGCCAATGATCCTCCATCGCCATAGTGATCAACATATTCTATCTTTTCAATTTGGAAAGCCCCTTTCAAAAATAGAAGGAAATATCTGCCTATCTTCTTCGCTTAAATATCTTTTGTGTTGCCAAGGCCCTAGTAGTTCCTATGGTGAGAGGACACGTAAAAATGGCAAGAAAGTGTAAGCCAATAAACTCTGTGTAGCACTTTTTGAATTAAATGTATAATCAATTTCTTCAGATTGTGATTAGTGAAGGAAATTGCATGTAAAGGTTTTCTTTATGAACTATTCCTTCCTTCTGTTCACCTCTCTAAGGTCATTGCATCCCCCACAAGTTCCTCAAAGACGCAAAACGTCAAATGTATTCAAATCACAAACATAGATGAGTTGCCTCAAGGTTTTTCCTATCCATTCTTTAGTGGTTTGTCATTCAAGTGTAAAATAATCTCATCATCACAGTATCTTATATAGTGAACAGTTTTCATCAATAAAAGAATAAAAACAAAAATGGAATGTACTTTGTAAATGTTTGTTGACTTCGTACTTTATGCAAACACATTACATTTAAAATCCAAAACCTTTAATTCTCTAATTTGGTTTTGTTTTGTTGTCATTCACTGTATTAAAGTAATGGTATTATAATGTCTTTAGTCAAGATTAACACCATGGAGATGCCATAAACATTTGTCACACAACTATCTCCGTTTACTTCAGGGTCTCTGGTTCACCTCACCCCAAGTGCCTTCACAAATAACACCCATGCATGTCAGCTTGGGTCCCCTTTGAAGCTTATGGCCTGCGCTAACATGCCACTGATCAGCAGCATAACCCCGGGTTTGTGAGGGAATGCAAGGGGGTCTTTCATAACAAAGAAAAATGGGACAACATGCCGTAAGGACATCACGGTGGGTTAGGTCTGTTGGTAACACATACGAGAGGCAGTGAGCCGTGGTCGAACAGTTTGTAAGGTAAAGAGCCTTTCGAAGTCCATACATCAGTTTTAGGGTCGTAACACTCAAAGCAATCAGAGTCCTCAATGATGTCATGTGCATTGAGAACGCGTCCTCCGGTGATGAACAGTTTGTTGTTGATGACGGTGGCGCTGTGGTGCATTCGGCGTTCCTTCAGATTCTCACACTTCACAAACTTGTTGGCCTTGGTATCGTAGGCAATCATACGCCGAGTGTAACCTGCACAAGGAAACTTATGAGGAATACGCAAAAAGATGACAGGTTTTTGTTTACAATTACTTTACCTCCAATAATGTAAATCTTATCTTCTATGACAGCAGCAGGTGCACACACATTTTTCACAGTTCTGGTCTCCAGTCTGCACCACAAGTTACGAGAGATGTGATACACCTGTTCACAAGTCAGGACAGTCAATAGACAGTATTTCTAATGTTTCATTCAGCAAATGTTCTATACCAGGGCTATTCAACTTAATTTTGCCGAGGGCCAGACTTTTCAGAGGGCTAAGGCCTCTGGGCCGGAGGTGCACATTTAGGTCCCACAAAATATCCCCAACACTATTTCAATAAATTGAATTAATACAATAAAATAACTACTGATAGATTCGATGTTTGTGAAAAATAACATACAAACTGCTTTACCAACATTGTTTGGCAAAATTGTCCATCTAGTTCTGAACCAGAATTAAACTAGGACTAGACTAGAACCAACCAGGCCTGAACCAAGACTAACCCAGAATCATAACTGGTTTAAAGCAGAATTAAAGAGGGAGTAAATTAGACCAAACCAGGTCTAAACTAGTACTAACCCCAAATTAAACCAGTAAACAAGATTTTTAGTTTAGTTTAGTTTTATTTATTTAAAAGATTTTTGCGGCCCGTAGGCTTTATTAGACAAGAGGACAGGGTGAAATGGGTAATGAGCGAGAAAGGAGGACATGCAGTAAATTGTCGGAGTCGGGATTCGAACTCACGACACAGCTGCCGGCTTCACAAAAAAAAAAAAAAAAAGAAATTTATATATAAAGATAAAGAGATAAATCAAAAACTTGTTATCGCAATTGAAGACAAAGACAGAAACATCTACTGTAATCTCCCAAACAAGAGTAAAAGAGAGAACAAGAGACACATTTTAGCACATTCCTGATGCTATCGTTATATATGAAAATATATATAAAATGTTGTCAAAACCCATCCTTATGTATGTTTGTATTTATTGTATTTTTTGTATCCATCTTATGAAGCCATTGGCACATTTCTGTCTGCGCATGTGTACCCCAATAACTGGATGTTCTTCACTATTTATGTTACACTTTATGGCATTTTGTCCAGCAAAACACATACTGTATGTATACTATTGCACACTCTACTGTTTATGTACTGAATTACAAGTTGTTGTTTACCTGAACCAGTCTGACTGGATTCTGCATTGCATCTTCTCCTCCAAAGACATAGATCTTTTGGTCATTAGCAGCAACAGCTGGATGCAGGACGGCTGTGGGCATAGGGGCCATGGACTCCCACTGGTTAAACATACTGTTGTATCTCTCCAATGACAGAGTTATTTTCTTGTCCACACCTATCCCTCCTAAAACAAAGATGAAGTGTAGGTAGGAGACACTCTGGTGGGCATAGCGTGGTTGCAACATGGGCTCTGCCGTCCTCCACTGGTTGGTCTTAAGTGAGAGAGTGTAAACTGTGGCACTAACTGAACTGTCACCTGAAGCCATGCAGAGGCTGAGTCCTCCCAGGACATACAGGATGCTGTGAATGCACACATAAGCAGCTTTGTACAGCCGCAGTGGAAGCTTGGCCAACCATTGCCAGCGGTGAGTCCTCTCATCATACAACAAAGCTTCTCGAGAAGTCTGTTCATTGTTTTTTCTTCCTCCAACGACTACTAATGTTTCCCTGCAGGTGTAGCGTCTTGGTGTAGTCCATAATGGTTTGAGCTCCCGGCTGCATTTAGTGCTGACAGAGAGCATGAGACGACGCACAGAGTCTATTATCTCAGTGCACAGAGTAGAAGACTGCACCAGAGGGTCATTGGCAATGAACTGGAACAGATATGTGGGGTGAATGTAGCGCAGACGTACCTTCTTGAAGAGGTCGTGTATGGCGCCGCGTCGTGAGAAGGGATCATGATGTATCCATGCCAAAAGAGTTTCAAAAACCTGCTCCTCTTCAGCACAAAGCCGGTCATCCTCTAAGTACGACATGAGTTCAGGGAGAGAGAGCTCACAGAAGTCCTCAGATGCAGCAACATCAGAAAAACTCCTCACAGCCATCTCCTTCGCCCGCTCCTTCAGACTCTCGCAGTGTAGAATCTCTGACAGTCGGATCATGCTAAGGCAGTTTTCTGGACTCAGTTGCTCCTGGAGGAACAGGGAGCAGGCCTCAAACAGACCCACGTAGTGCAGCATGGAGGCAGCCTGCATCAGAGGAAGCACGTTCTCCATAGTGATGGTAATACAACCTGTGTATACATAGTCCACGATGCTGCTGAGGACAGAGGAGGAGATTCCCTGGAGGTTGACACACGCCTGGCTGCTCTCCAAGAAGTTGCTGCAGAACATGGCTCTGAAGTATGGGCTGCTGGAGACCAGGACAGAGCGGTGACAGGGAAACTCCTGGTCCTCACTGCAGAGGAGAACGTCTGTCAACACCCGGCTTTGCCTAAGGCCGTTCAGCTGTGACAAGAGGTGCACTGGCAGCTCCAAGTCTCGAAAAGTGAAGGAGTCTCGTGGCCGACACGCCATTCTGGAGGCCAGATACAACCTTTTTTACATTTAATAACTCTATTACAGTATACAGTATATAGAATACATTTATTATTAGTCAAGAAAACAGTAAATAATATTTGCAGACAGTAGGGTACTGAAAAAGTATACACGCTAATGTCCTCTAAAACAACATAAATGTCCGTCCTATTAGTGACACTAATTCTTTTATAAGCCCCATGGCAGCTACAGATTTACTCCCACTTAAGAAGCCCTGTGCGGTCAGATATATTTGTAGGATCACTAATCATTATTGTACATTATTAAATGCCAGCGACTATGAGTGACATTTTACATTATTTGCTCTGAAGAAACTAATCAATCAGATAATGACTTTTTTAAATGAACTGAATATATATGGTAACACATGCTTACAAACTCAAACCATTTCATCAACACTTACTTTATGCTCTAGGTGGTTAAATAGGCAAGCAAAAATGTTTAAGCCCAATAAAAAATAAATATTTAGTCCATGGTGCGATAGTGGGACATCCCGTGAAGACAGTGTGAGAATAGGAGCATGACACAGGGAAAATGATGGAGTCAGGGCAAAGGGGCTCGCCATGAGGCCGCTGTGTACATTCCTTAAGAGGCTAAGAATAGTGTCCTGGGCCACTGCGACTCCCCGGCCAGGCCCTCTCATGTGACACAAAGCTGTTCGGGACCCCGTTGCCAGCTTAACGGCTTGGGCAGAGGTCCAGTGGAGAGATGCAGGGAGAGTTTACAATAGATGCTTCGGAGGGGTCCTGTATCGGCCACAAAGCCCACCCAGGTTTAATGAAAGTGTCCCATGACAGCTAACCCTTGTCCATCCCTGCGCTGTTTAGACCCTCCTTTCTCCATCAAGTGTAACCCAGGATGAGGTAAATATAGAGCATTGCTGATGGGGAGACTTGATGTTGTTGTATTATGCACATAGCTACCACTGTATAAGGTTTGCGATGATATGCATACAGCAAGTTTGAATGCAGTCTTTGAACAGGGATAAATACTCATTTATATCATCTTATTTTTATTGATGAAGATTGGAGAAAAGGATTACTTTTTAGGACTACATGCACTGTTGCCTTTAAAGATGGAAAAATTCAGTTCTTATTGCATTTTAAAGGGGACATATTATGCTAAATTAACTTGAATGAGTTTTTAACCTTGTTACAGTGATGTTTCCTCATGATTATCTTCCTCAAAGTTGTATGTTTATTTAGCCATGCGTTTTTGAGTAATCCTGTATTGTCTTGCATTCAAGTCTTCAGAAAATTCATGTTTTTACCTTCCTCCTATGCCTGTGCTTAGTTGAGATTAGGCCTATTAAAAAAATGAAGACAGAATGATACATGAATCGTTCTAAAATGTCACAAAGCCACTTTTCAGAAATAAAACAAGTAATGACAATTTGCTGCTTACTACAGTGAAATGCTACTATGAAAAGGCCTATCAGTTTTGAGGTTTTGAACAGGAAGTCAATGGAACTGTTTCTGGAATCAAGCTGTTTTAGATCAATATTGTGGTTTGAAAAGAATAACAAATGTAAAATGATGATCTATATATGTTATCGTTCTAATACTACGTACCTGAAAAAGCACAGTACATCTCCTTTAAAGACTTACAGGTCAATCTTCAGGTGGGCCAAAAGTTTTGTTTGCATCTTGGTTGTTTCTTTTCTTTATTGCATTAAATAATTCGAGTAAAATCTACTAGTACTGTTCTTCCTCAGGTCTCCCGCCTTCGAGACATCCAGATGAATTATAGCTATGTTTGCTTGACGAAACATGACAACCAACTGCTCTTACATGTGGTTGGATTGAATAACATAGCTGCAAGAAAGCAAGCTGACAGCCAGTGAGATTTTATGATGACATGAGAGCAGCCTGGTTGTTAGCAGTGGTCATCAAACTTGACATCTCTATCCTAAAGACATTTTCTCCTGCTGGAAATCGTTTCTAATTTGATTCAGCCTTAATTCATCAAACCAAGTCAAGTGACGGATTTGATATAGATTTATAATTAATTAGCTATAATGCAAATGAAACAATTACAAGCATGTCACTGTTCATTCCCCACAGTTAAATTTGCATGAATAATGCTGATTTGATTTTCTCGTAAAGAAATTGGAAGGCTTCTCTACACTTGTAAATTTGAAGCCAGCAGGCTTATAATGTAATGACTGCACAAACAAGGATAATTAAAAACCCATCACCTCTGATGTACTTGCTTCATTCATTCCAATGGTCACGCCTCGGCCGGAAGTGACGAAAGTGTCCGCGAGCGTGACGAACAGCGCTTTCGAAAATACAACAAGGAAGTGGACGTTTATTCTAAGGCAAAATAACATCGGAGGCGATACATTTCATTAACTAGGAGCTCTTCACTCGATAGGTTGGCTTTGTGGAGTTGCTGTCATCGTGGACTCCCTCGAGGACCCGCTTTTTCTCGTCTCCGGGGCGCTGCTGCGGCTGTTAGCTGCTGCTGCTAAGTGCTAGCAATGAACACGGACGTGGAATTTCACATCAGGCAGAACTATCCCTGGACCAAGCTCCCCGCTAATGTCAAACAGGTATCTGGTTTGGGCTTTCTAAACGCGGATGAGGGGGTGAAAGGGGAAGGTGGCGTGTCTTGGGGTGAACTTGTCAATGTCACTGCGGTCCGTGTGTCTTCAGGCAGCAGCTGTCAGTGTGTCCTCCTCTGCAGCTTTCTCCATTCAACCAGAGAAAGAGCCTTAGCTTTACCATGATTACATTACAGCTATGGAGAGAGCGCTGCCTCCGCTGAAACTACATCAGCATCACATGACACATTGTTGAAGAGGTGCAGGAATTATGCTCGCAGCTACTGGATGTCGCCTACACTTTTGAAATGACTCGGCTGGGGGCAATGTGTTTTGTTCTGTAACAGTCATAACAATATACGATACTATAAATAGTAATAAATCCCTCCCCCTTCACATAGGCTCTACTGTGGCTGTGCTGTATGTGTTTCTGTTGATCTCCTTTTAAAGCACCAGTATGCAACTTTTAATCCCAAAAATATAATGTATAATAAATGTATGTTTTTTATTGCATTGACAAACATCGGAAACACGCATCCTTACTGTGAGCGGGGTGCATCTCCACAAACTTGACTCGTACTTGGCCTGCAGGAGGCTCCACCTGCTTATCTCCACGGAAATGTTTGGCCATTCGCAGTAATATTCCACAGTATGACATGGGGAATGTTCTGAAGTATTGTTTTAACTTTCTATTTTCATGGAAAATCCGTAAAGGTTACACAGTGTTGCTTTAAATGGTCTTCTCAAGTTCATCCCACGACAAAATTCAACAAATTACATCATGACAAATTGATGTTAATATTGTTATTACAATGAATAAAGGCTTACTGTAGATTCCTTTTACATTTTCTTTTTAAATCTTGTATTCAAAAAACTTTATCGATGTTTTGCAATTAAATAAACAAATGTAATCCATCTTTGCAATAAGAAGATAATATTTGAAACATATCAGTGTAATCCCTCATTTGTCCAGGAGTGTTCCATTGTAGAAAAAGATTCAGTTGTAGTCATCTGGACTCTGGTTTGGAAAAAAAAAACGTTGAGAGTCAAAACGTTTGGTTTTTCTAAAACAGAGTCCAGATGACTACAACTGAATCTTTCTCTACAATATTTGAAACAGTTGCCCAATTTTTAACTTTATTAACAATGAACCTTTCTACACCTTACCTGTCCCTGCAGAGTTTGGGGAACTCACAGCGTGAATATGAGAAACAGGTTTTATTGTACAGCATCCGCAACCAGCTGCGATTCCGCAATAACTTAGGTGAGTTCTTCTTTACTAATACATGCACCCTCTTAATACAGGAAAATAAAATAATATATAATCAAATAGTCATCAAATCTTTGTCTTAATCTTTTTCTTGCATTGATTGCATTTCATTTCATTTGACATGATTATTTTTTAAATAGACTGGTAATAATAATATATTATTTATTCAATCAATTGTACCATTTCCCTTTTGACCTTGTCTGATCAATTGCTCTTTACTTTGTCTGAGCTGTCTCCATTGACTCTAATGAAACTGCTGTGTGTGTTTTATGAGCAGTGCGTCACGTGAGGAAAGATGAGCGCAAGTATTATGAGGAGCTCCTTAAGTACAGCCGTGATCACCTGATGCTGTACCCCTACCACCTGTCTGACATCATGGTCAAAGGGCTGCGGGTCACTCCCTTCTCATATTACATAGGAATTATGGAGGTAAGCCACTGTGTAACAAAACTACAATGCAAGCACCACTAGGGCAGTACATCTTATTGTCATTGTGAATGAAAATCTATTGCTATACTGACTGAGATACTGCCAAATGCATGATCTTATCAAAGAATTTAACTCATGTTTTATTCCTTTTGTGTATTCTGAGTAGAACACTTGACTGCTTTTGTCAGTTTTGGCCTTGTTCAGGACTTGTAGAGATGAAGAATCAATTAATTATTTGTGTTCATTGACCTTTATGACTAAGTACGTACTTAGTAAATTGATCCTTTAAAAGTTTCTGAGCAAAAACATTCTAAATTCCGGAATGGTGAAGTGAAGTGGAACATAATGTAAAAAATCAAGATGGTTTTGGCAAATTAATTCCACTCCAATAAACAATATATCGGTATAATAGATTTGAAGACATTTATAATGTAACATTTGTATCTTACATTATTTGTTTATTTAATGGGGGAATATGATTGACACTTGACATTTTTGATGAAGGCAAAATCATAATTTTTAGGTTTTACTGGACAAATACTCACAGAAATGTTGAGCCCACAATAGGTTTTCATGGTATTTACAGTTTTACATACTGATAAATGATATATTTTTTATCGAGGCTAGAAAATATTATTTCTTCTGTGCATTGTAATAGAAAAACTAAGTGACATTTCTACCCTGGAAATTCTAAATGGCTGAATACTTAAAATTCTTATTGTTTAGGCCTGATATCAGTTAATCTTTGAAAATGTTATCTATTTCACTTTGCCTCCATTGTGGAATTTGGAACATTCTATTGCCATGACATTTTAAAAGTTGTTTACATTTGAAAGTCAAAGTTTAAAGAAACTGTACATCCCATATATTGTCACATAGAGACTTTTTTGGGCTCATCCCAGGACAAACAGACCCATAAAAGTCCAGTGTTTGTCCTGTGACCACTTCAGTTTTGTCCTCTTCGCTGCTCCTTCAGTCTCTGATAAGACGACAGGCTCCTGCTGAGCTCCAGGCGAAGCTGTGACCTGTGCTTCACCTTGACTCTGCTGACAATTAGATTATCGAATTATGTTTGTTTGTGTGTGACGTGAAGGTCACTTGGATGTTGTTATTTAACCTTACAATCCAAAAATCAACACATGGGTGGCACAGTGGCATAGTGATCTTTCTGCCACAGAGCAAGAAGGTCCTTGGTTCGATTCCCTCAACTATGGGCCTAGTCTGTGTGGAATTTGGATGTCAGGATATATGCTCAATTAACCACCATGTACTGCCTAGAATCAGAGCAGTAAACCTGCAACTACAAGATCCGATTATTTTGCAATACTATAATTTACTTGTCACTTGTTGCTTTTAGTTACTGAATTGAAAATAGGCCAAATCAGCATAATACTGTGGATAAAAAATATGTTTGTAAGACGTCTGTTTCCTGTTTATCCCTCCAGGATATTATGAACTGTGAAAAGAGCTATGACTCCCTGCCCAACTTCACTGCTGCTGACTGTGAGTCAAATACATTTTTTTTTCATTTTAAGAGCTTTGTGTTTATCTCATTGATAAAATCTTATTGTGGTGCTTAATTTATATTTACCAACTGGATGAAACAAGCCTGATTCCTGTAGGATTTTGAAAAATGTAATCGGTCACGTTAGAGCTGCACGATTTGAGAAAAATATCCAATTGTGACTTTTTAATAATATAATTCTGTTCCAAGTTTACATATTAAACATTTCCAGGAGAAGTGACAAAAAGACTGTGTAGGCTTTTGAACTGAAAATCAAATAAAAGATTTCAGAACATGTTTGTATAGATCCAAACTACAGAATAACACAGGATATTTTGTTGTTTTGTTGCTAATTGCGTCCATTCAAATTGGGATTTTAATTCGATTGTGATTAACTTGTAGCCCTAGTTCACATACATACAACAAGAAACTTCATTTGCATGTATAAATATTCAGAAGAGTCTCAAGGGCAGGGCTCTTGTCTGACTTTCTATAGTCGTGTCCCTGTCAGTTTGGGGGCAGTGCCAGAGCCTGGTCCTGGCAGTACAGGACCCTCTCGCTGTGAGGACAGAAGGCTGACTGTGGGCCGTCCTCTGAGCCCCTCTCTTGTCCCGGAGGAGCTGTGAATGTGCTTGTGTGGGCGGACGTTTGTGTGTTGTTTGTGTCTCTCGCTGAAGCAGCAAGAAGTGTCTGTGGGACACTGCTGCTTCAGGAGACGAGTGCATCACTGTTTTGGCTGCTATTGTTGTCACCATCGCCTGCCCAATGAACAAAAACTAGAGACATTCTTTACCACTGTTATTTACCTATATTTCTCCTTCTTACAAAGGTTAAGCTTTAATATCTTGATGTGTTAAGGATTGTGTTGTGGATGGAATCGGCTGTTATGTTGGTTAATTTTGGATTGTGGATGAGTCGTAAAAAAAAAGACGTAAAAAAAGATTTTGCACAAAATGGAGCGTTATAAATGTAAAATGCCATTTTCATGTTTTCACAGGTCTGAGGCTTCTTGGCATTGGCAGAAACCAGTACATTGACTTGATGAACCAGTGTAGGTCCTCCAAAGTGAGTTAATCTCAAAGTACTTAGATGTTTATTATTCGTTTTTACTTGCATATCTAAATCGCTTTTTGTCAGAAATTCTTCCGCAGAAAATCGGCGCGGGACCTGCTTCCCACTAAACCTGTGGAGATCTCAGTGGAGCCGTGGTGGGTCGCACAGACGGGTTACATCACAGAGGACGACATCAGGGTAGGAGGACGCTTTTCATGCACACTCATATTAAAGGTTCATTTAATATGCATTACGTTTTTTCCATTAGTACCGACTCGACTCAGCCCTGCTTTAGTGCATTTCTATTTGGTGCTACCTCCTAAAACCAGGTCATTTTTAGTACCCTCTTCCCCCTTTGGGCCAAGTCGAGCCAAGCAGGGACTCAACGTGAAGTCCACAGACCGTCAGACGCTGATTGGGTAAAAGTGTAAAGTTTCTTGATTTATAGATTTATAAATGTTGAGACATAAAATGCAGATCACAGACATCCAGAGAGTGTTATACCATCGGTATGACCCCTCGGGAGCAAAGACTGAACTATCAAGGCAAAAAAAGACGGCACACTTTACTACGATAATTAACAAAGCTAGCATCAGCTGTTTCCTGCCCCGAATAAAACCTCTCACTTTGTGACAACAAAGAAAACAATCAGACTGCACTTCTTGTTAAAATGCATGTCCAAACTGTGTATTTATCTCTTTTGAAATGCGTTGCCGTAGGGCACATTAAAGATTTGATGATATTAATATCAATGTTTTGTGGACTGGACTTCATTGAATTGGGGAGGAAAACATGATCAAGACTTGGATGAGAACGTTGTAGTTTATCTTGAGCTTCACGAGGTGAGTAATAAGGTTTTGCTCTGTTCTCTATTCTCCGTGTTTATATCCTTCCTCTGTGTCCGTAATTCCATCTGCTTTGCTCTGCTTTATTGGCAGTTACTGACAGTTTTGCTGATGTTTTATGGTTACGATATCGTAGCGTTGCAGTTGTCATGTGTTGTGGTGTCTGTCAAGCAGACTGGCTGTTTCCACGGCCAGTTTTACACAGCACCACTGAGCACCAGTTGTAATGGAAATGCAATCAGGGCTGAACGAGGCCACGAGCTGAGAGCTGAGCCGAGTCGAGACAAATGGAAAAACTTTAATAGTGGACCTTTAACTTGTCGTTTGTCGTCAGTTTCTTCTTTTCAAAATACAAATAAATAATCTACTTAATACCTGTTGAATGAATGTAGTTGCATAGTACTTGCAGAATGTGTTATTAATGTGTGTATGATTATTCCAGGTCTGCTCTACTGCTGAGAAAAAGACTATTGATAAAATGATCGACTCAGGTCCTCAGCTCGCTGGGTCAATGGAGTACAATGTGGTGCTAAGTGAGTTTTTATTACAGCGATTCTCCTATGTTCCTTTGTATTACTGTGTATTTTACATGTTAATGTGTTTAGGCTTGTACAATCGAGGATTTATCTACCTGGATGTGCCCATATCTGATGACAGCTGCATTTCAGGTACAGTAGTGTTAATTTACCAGTGTTTGACATTAAGTAGACATTTTATTTTCACAAACATTAATATCTGCAGGTGAGTTCACCTGCAGATAACTAGTAAAATAAAATAAAGGGTGCACACTATCATTTGTATGAATGTGTTGACTTGATGTGTTTCAGTGCCTCCGTTGGAAGGCTTCGTCATGAACCGAGTCCAGGGCGATTACTTTGAAACTCTACTGTACAAGATCTTTGTCTCCATTGATGAACAGACAAATGTAGCTGAGGTAAGAACTCTGCACACTGAACACAATATGAGTAAGTGTTCATTGACCATTGTTGTTCATGCAGTTTAAGTGAGTCCTTTGGAAAATGTCCTTGTGTTCCTCAGCTTGCAAACGTGTTGGAGATCGACTTGGACTTGGTGAAGGTGAGTTGAATCTCTTTGTGTTTCAGAAACTAAACCGTGGCATTCATAGAAGCTATGAATATTTATTTTATTTATTTTATGATTCAATTGTGTTTTGCATAGTACTAAAGAAGACTGAACATGAATCCCTTTTATTTCTAGTATTTGATTTTTCATCTCAACATGCTTTATTGAGACAAAATAAATTTATTTATTTTGAAGTCCAAGCCTTTGGATTAAAGGAGAAACTACTCACATTAGAGTGAGATGGCACCATTTTCTTAGTTTGAGTTTAACACTAGAGCATTCCTTGTTTCATTTCATGTACATGAGTTATGGCAACTCCACAGAAACATACTATTTCTGGTTTAATGCTTGTTCAATATTGAAAGCGTTATGAAAAATAACAGTATTGTGCCACTTAGTGAGAATGACAGTCTTGACACTTGCCAAATTAAAAAGGGATTTTTTTTTTTAAAGCATTGTTTACATCTCTGGATGCCTGTCATTGCCATCTTATTTTTATTTTGTTTAGACTAAATCAAAAGTGGTGATTAGTTGCAAAAATAAAAGGGAGTCACTCAGTGCAGTTGCCAAGAGCTGTCCAAAAAGCAGTGTTAATGCCAGATTCATTAACTTGAAGAATAGTATAAGATTGGTTGTTTTGACAGAATGCAGTATCCATGTATTGTCGGCTGGGCTTTGCTGTAAAGAAGGGTCCGGCCTTCTGCTCAGACCAACTTCACCCGACCTGGAAAAACGCTCCCTCCGTCAACAGGCTCAAGTATTTATTTGCTCCACATTTTCCATGTATCTTGCAGTGTATGTTTTTCCCTCTCGTCTCTGACCTGTGATGTCTGGTCTGTCAGGAGCACCATGGACCCTCAGAGGATGCTGCTGTCCTGGGAGCAGGGCAGCCCCGTGATGGAAGGAGGCTCGTCGGCCACCGACACTGACACCACCAGTCTGGAGGACCAAGGTCTGACTGATGCACATGTACACACACTGATTTATGCATATAATGTCATTTCTGAATGTGATGTGAAGTTTGGAAACTGTTCTTCATTAATCCCATGGAAAATTATTCTCTTACCAAAGATGAATACACAAGTTTTGGACAGATGTTAGTCTAATTTTGGCTAATCAATATTAGGTTGGCACCACCATCTTAATTTCTCTTGTCTTGTCAAACTCTTTTATTAGCAGCAGACACAGCTAGTGTTAGCAGTCTGAGCATCCCCGCTGCACCAACCAAGAGGATCGCTTTTCTCTTTGACTCCACCCTCACAGCTTTTCTCATGATGGGCAACCTCTCTCCGGTCAGTGCTTCAGTGAAAATACAGTCTATAAAAATGCTTTGTTTACTGTAAACATATACATAATTGTTTTTTTAGAACTTGAAAAGCCATGCAGTGACCATGTTTGAGGTTGGAAAGCTGTCTGATGAGACTCTGGACAGTTTTCTGGCAGAGCTCGAGAAGGTAAGCTTAAACAAATGCGCTTTAATTAGCTTTAATTAACTAGATGTTCCTACTACGCCACTGACAAGTCACAATTTTATGTTATTTTCTTTCTTTCAGGTGGAGTCCACAGCTGAAGGAGAGGCCCAGCGTTACTTCGATCATGCGCTGACTCTCAAAAACACCATTCTCTTTCTGCGCTACAACAAAGAACTCACTCAGGACCAGGGACCGGACATCCCAAACATAGGTGACACATTCTTAATTGTAGTGGCTTTCAAACTAAATAACAATGGGGTTTTTATATTGAAGTTCTGAAAAGTAAAGCTCTTCTTTCTTTTTCATCGTTTTGTGCCTGCCTCGTCCTCTAGGTTTCCCCTTGGACATGCTGCGCTGTGAGAGCCTGTTGGGTTTAGACCAAGCCACATGCAGCCGCGTTCTTAACAAAAACTACAAACTGCTGGTCTCAATGGCACCACTTAGCAACGAGATCCGGCCCATCAGCAGCTGCACGCCTCAGGTATGTTGTCTCTGGTGGGAGGCCGGAGTGGATTTAGAGCTTTGGTTCAATGTGTGGTTTGGTTTCATTGTGGTTTCCCTGTTGCTGTGTGTGAATACTCCGCCTGCTGTTGCCCATGACGACCATGGCACACAAAAAGAAGGATGAGGCTGGTAGTAACTGCTCTGCTTGGCCTCAACTGTTTATTCTGAGGCTCACTCTTTGGGGAGCTCTCTGTTTCATGTTGTTCAGAGTTTTTAACACTTGCCAAAAATAACTAAATGTGCCAGTGTGCCACCCAATGTAGCAACGATAGGGTCGACAAGATCTCCTAAACTTTATTGTCCATTTTTTGTTTTTGTGCTAAACATTTAAACGTATAATGATTTTATGTATTTTTTTCCATCTGTACAGCATTTATTAAAGCTCTGATAGTCAATTACATAAAAATAAAGTGATTCTTTTGTCTATGCCTGTGCCTGACATTTGTACCCTGTCTGCTGGTCTTCCTACAGCATATTGGTCCGGCCATCCCCGAGGTGAGCTCCATCTGGTTCAAGCTGTACTTGTACCATGTGACAGGCCAAGGCCCGCCGTCTCTGCTGCTGTCCAAGGGCTCCAGGCTCCGCAAACTGCCAGACATCTTTCAGGTTTGAATAATCCTTCATCAGTGAATTTTTAAAAGAATGTAAAACATTTAGTATTTCATTTAGAGAGAGAGGAGATGGAAACAGGCTTAATGCACCTGGCACGTCATCATCAAAGCCAACGTTCTGGTGCACCTGCGTTGCACCTCCGAGGCTTCCTACAGGCTTAGGAATCTCAGAAATATCCTGGGAATGTGAGACAGTTAACAAAAGAGATTTCATGTTTGCAATGCTCAAGGGAAGTTAGTAATATCATGCAAATGGGTCACTTTTGAGAACACAGAAGTATGTGGTCTGCTAAATCCTTCTTCAGAACTAAACTTTTGCTGTCATAAAGTGAAGTTTGGACAATTTCATTATCGGTAACCAAACTGGAACATTTACTGAGAAACTAATCGAAGCAATTGTGTTTGCTAAAGTGTCCTTTGTTTTCTGTTGGCGCTCAGGTCTATGACCGGCTGTTGATCACATCTTGGGGTCATGACCCTGGCGTTGTACCCACATCCAATGTTCTTACTATGCTCAACGATGCCCTTACTCACTCAGCTGTACTCATTCAGGTATGTTTTGGTTCTCAGATAAATGTCATTGTTTGGCTGTGCTGTTAATAAATGGTCTTGAATCTCAGGGTCACGGGATGCATGGCCATGGAGAAACAGTTCATATCCCATTCCCGTTTGATGAGGAGGATCTAAAAGGAGGTTCGTCAACAACAGCTGCAACTATTTTTACATCTACTATATTATTATTATTATTATTATTATTATTATTATTATTATTCACTTTTCCTTCCTGTGCAGAGTTCTCCTACTCCAACATGTGTGTGCATAAAGCCCTGCAGAAGCTCAAGGACTTTGTAGACCTTGAGCACCAATGCGGTTACATTACAATGCTCAACTCAAACGACAAACACCGACGCAGGCTCAGCGACGGTGGGGAGTGCAGGGGTAAGACAAGACTGTACATTTAACACACAAATAATCAACAAACTTAACCTTATTAAACCATCAACACTGTCCTTCTGCCTAATTGCAGTTTAATGTGGCCATGCAAATTAGATAAGATCACAGACTACTTTGTTCGAAAGGATAATAGTCACTGTATTGAGATTTGCCTTTCCTAATGGATTAGTATCGAACCATTTTAGCCATGTAAATGTATAATCAATAATGGTAATTGCCTTCATTATCAATATACTGTACATAAATTGGCTATAGTTGTCTAGTACAGGAAATGGACAATGTATCGTGCATGATGTAATGAGACTTGTTTAAGGTCACCAAAGCGTCACTTTTCTTAAAATATTTTTCTCTTTCAGGAGAAACTCATCTCGGTGGAGCTTTGGACACTAATGGCAGCACAGAGTCTTTTGAGCTGGTCACAGAGGAGAACAACGGAGAGAGCAAGTCCAAGACGGACAGTAAGCATAATTATTGAACATCTACGTGATTCTACTTTGTTTTAATTCAGCTCTTTATGTTGCTCTCTGATATGTCACATAACTTACTGTATGTTAAGCCACTCTCACCCTTTTGTTTCAGCTCTTTCGTGTGAGGACAAGTGGGTCCCTCTTGAACTGTGCTTTGGCATGCCCCTCTTCAGCTCAGAGCTCAATCGTAAAGTGTGTCGGAAGATCGCCTCTCACAAACTCTTCAGCTCTGAGAGGTGAAGCCAAAACAATAACAGACTCAGAAACATCCTGAGGACTGCATACTAACTTTTCAAACAGACACTATAAATGCTTTAGTCAAACTGTGTCTTAATGTTTTTCAGCCTCCAGGAGCTGCTGCACTCTAGCCGAAAGCTTTCACTGAAGGTGCTCAGCTTCGTTCAATCATTCCAGGTAAAACATTTTATGTCAAAAACACAAGGATCCAAACCCAGCCAACATGAAATGGACATCCTTGATAAAGTAGAGTTTTAATTAACATCTATAAAATAGGATCCGAGTTAACCAAACCTGATGCCTGAAGCCACTTTACTCCTTTCTGACTCATGAATAAATGGTGGAGCTGTTTTGTTGGATGGTTAAACTTTGTATGACATCAGCTCAAACTCTCATATCTCATGTTTTTCTCTTTTGACATGTCTCCTTGTCCCACATATTTCATTGTGTGCCTGGTGGGCTCTGAACTTTGCCATTTGCCCCGTGTTGGCAGGATAGCGGCCTGGGCACTGACCAGGACAGTGGTGTGTCAAACCCTCTGAGCCAACCCCCGGCAGAGGCTGGCGTCCCGCTACCCGCCCTAAACCTGCTCTTCAAGGACGGACAGCTGAAGGAATGGAGTGGGCGGGCCCCTCCTCCTTTGGACATCTCAGCCCTTCAGAAGGAGCTCACATAAAGTACTTCAGTCATAAGGAATTCACCACTCGATGTAAAAAAAAAACTACTGTCTTATCGTGTTGCGTCTGAGAAAATGAGTTATTGAGGTCTGCATATGTGTCACAAGGACCACCTTCTAAAACCTCTTTGAGTAGAACACAGGGTGAAAGCCCATCTGCACTTTGTCTTTTACTGACTGTGTGAGCAGACACTGGCACCACCCCTGCCTCTTCCTTGTGACGCATCCTGTCCATAGCAAGGCAGTGTTATCTGTTGGAGTGGTGCGATCTCAGTATAAAACAGTGATGCAGCTAAAGCCTATATTCAGTAACTGGATCAACAAGCGCTGTTCTGACTCTCAGACCCTGCCCTTCTGTCAGTGGATGTTTTGTGACCCTTGAGAGTGGAGCATATTGTCTTTAATATTGTATGTGTTATAACAATGACCCAAAAAATAAAACCGCAGTATTGAACTGACCTTTTCAGGAATCATTTGACATATGCATTTAGGGCCTCGTCTCTGGACCTGGTCGACTTGGGGCTAAATCCAAAAGTCGCTGTGTTTCATGTAAAGTGGTCTAATGCATGATACTGTTGCACAAATATTCCATAAGAAAACTAGACTTTTACTTGTGTAATTGTTGTTTGGGGCATATTTTGATTTGCACTGAGCAGAGATTCTCCTTGTAGAGAGTGGTCTCATGTTTTTAGAAGTTGGAGAAAATGAAGTCTGCACATAATTTTAAAACATGATGGCCACAAGAAGGACTTGTTAGATTGAGTTGAAACTGCTCATTTTATTTTGCTCTTTTTTCTTTTTTTTTTTTTCTTCCACATTTAGACACCAAAGACCAGTTTTCTTTATGTATTTTAAATTTTTTTATTGCCTTACAATTATCTGCCAAACCTCTGAGCTTGATTTGCTATTGTTTTGGAATTGTGTTACCTTTTAAATGCAAGTTTATTAAATTTATTTTATGACCTTTTGATTTCTTTCTCGATATATCATAAGCTAAACTGGTTTACAGCCTATAGATACATTTGAGTTAATTGCATTATATCTTGGTCAAACCAGCAGTGCACCAAAACCCAGGCCTGTTGCCCTAAAGGACTCTGTTTACTATGGGTTTTGAAAAATGGGTTTGTAGTCCGGTATGTCGGCTCGGCTGTGATGGCCCATGGGACAAAAATGCTAATGTGTTGCCCAGCATCTGTGAGCAGTGATGGCCCAAAAACTGTCTGAAGCCTGATTTTTGTATTTTATTTTTCTCTGTGAATCAAAATGGTCTATTTTGTTTTCAATCAGTTGACAAAACCCAGAAAAAACTTTTTTTTTTTTTTTTTTTTTTTTTTTTTCCTCTCATATCTGTGTTAGACAAAGTCTACAGTGAGGTGTGAGCATGACACCTGTAGACACTGTTGTGAGTATGTTGTGCGTGCGTGTAGTGCGCATCTCACTTTTAAATGTGTTAATCATGCATTCACACTAAGACCCTCTGTTTGTCTGGTATCTATAGTAGTTTCAATACCCAGTCCTCCCTCGTTATACAGCCACCACCACAGTGTTTGAATAGATAGACTAGTTTTATAATATGCCCATGTATACTTTAGGAAATCTTTGTTGTAGCTTGTTGGGACTGTAAACATCATTGACTGAGTTATTTCTGATGTAGTTTAATGGTTTAAATAGATGAATGTGACATTCCTTCAACATGATCTACCATCTTTGTTCCCTTTTGCTCCAGACATGTTATTTCAGATAAATATGTAAAAAGTATATGAAAATATAAATAAATATGTAATAAATGCAAATCTTTCCTTCACTGAAATAAACCTTGTGTTTTTTGTTTTGTTTTTTGTTTTGTTCTGAAGCCAGGTGTAACAGATGGTGTGTGGGTTGCAGAGGTCCGGATGCACTGTCCATCTGCTTTAAATACTGTATCTCACTGTGAATTTAAACACACTCAGTATCCCAAATGGGTAATGGAGTTCAAAGCTGGAAATTTAAGTATTATTTTGTTATGTTCAGTATCAGTGTGTGTCTGAATTTACCAACCATTCACTGATTCCCTATATGTCCCAGAGTGATTTCCCAGCAGCCCACATTACAGTGTCACTGGGGGGCACCAGGGCAGAAACTGGGTCATGTCACCTGCGGAACAGAAACCCTCTGAAATAGGCTGCGGTTTGTCACACTTATTACGTTCTGAACACCTTTTAGTCTGAACTGATGTGGAGCTCTGTACCTGGTGAAGATGCAGCCTCGTTTGACTCATTAAATGACCAACCCTGACCCACTGTGTTGTACGACTGCGCCCACCTTGTTCTCCCGACAATGAGGATCGACCTGTGGACTCATTTCCCCAGCGACATTGAAGGACAGTTCGGATATGAGGACAGTTAAGATTTCCCGACCTTAACCCACACAAGTCAATGCTTAACAAATTCTCCCTAACATTGTTTACTAATTATATTGCACTTTATTGCCCCTATAGCCCTCTGCACCATTAGGCCATCAGTTCAAGAAAATTAGCTGTGTATGCTGCAAAGACAAGTGACCTTTAGCCATTTTTTCCCATTCTTTTCATTGCTTTCTGCAAAGTATCACATGTTATTACTTTGCCTTGAATGTTCCACTGTATGGCATTAAACTTAGATTGAATCTGTGTGTATTCAATTACAGGTGTGTTTATTGTAAAAAAACTAAAACAATTTGAACATCTGAGCGCAGTCACCTCTCCACTGGTACTTGGCCAGGTGGCGTCAAATGCGGCGATGAATACGTTTAAGGCCATACTGTGGAACATTTGAGATGACTTTAAGTATGCTAAAAATGTGGGTGATAAATTAATTCCAGATTGACTCCAGATAGAGTCAAATGACTTGCTTGACACACATTTTCTGTGCAAATTCTTTTGTTGATAATAAAATGGATTAAATTCACGTAAAATCCAGGATAACCTAGATTTAAACCAAACAAAAAAAGCATTCACTATGGATTACAGAAGGCAGCAATCAGGCTTTGAGATCAGGCTTGGCCCACTTCATTAATTACCTTAACGCTGGTATGAGAGGGCTCAACCACCTCTGTACGCCACAGCTACATCAGAAAAGATTCTTCTTTCAGATTGAGCTGTTTGTGTCGGCTGCATGGTTTCACTGAGAGTCTGCAATCTGTGTTATCTAGCTGCTGAACAACTGAAAGGTCAAGTGGAGAAAAGAGCTCTTTTGGTTTATGATTTGGAAGTGAAAATGCAAAACATGTCAGAAATTTGCTGCAGTTACAGTGTTTCTATGTTTCTATACATTTTAACCATATGAGATTCTATAATTGACCATATCTGTTTAGCACAACATTAAGATCATGACAGATGAAGTTTGTTTCTGCATTATGGAAAATATTATTACAATATGACATAATGACAATTGGCATATTGTGCCAGGGAGTGAGCATTTTGTCTTCAAAGTTAGTTTGTATAAGCATTAGAAGGGATCAAAATAAGGATTTAAATTTGACTGATGATGACTGATAATTGATCGATAACAGGATCCGAACATCCCAAAACTGTGGCTTTTGAGATCTGGAGTCCTCAAAGTGCTTCAAGGAGGGAACTGAAGGTAATCTGTTGCCATGGGTTTTTGTGATAACCAAAAGATGCAGTTGGCTTTACTGCAATACTCTGAAAGCGCACATTTATCTTTTATTGTAGTTTTCTTATATTATGCCCCAACATCAACCTCTCCTCCAGCCTCACTGACACTTGCAGGACAGATGCTCTCTCTAAAAAAGACTGCCATTTTGGGTGCACACTGAGCACATTCTACTCTCCGTTGGGACATGGTGGTGAGAAAATAGCCCATAACTGAGAAAACGAGTCAAGGCAGGCCACAAACCAGTGCCACGGAAATTCAGATTTTATTGCCCCAGTAGGAGACACAAGGGTGCAAATGACAGCGCTGCCTGGTTCACTCAAGGACGGACACGTGCTAAAAGCAATAAAATGACATATACCTCCGTTGGGTTAGACTCACGATGAATTATCGACTGATGAGGCTGGCGGTTTGTGGTGGACTTTGTCGAGGATAATTTTTCTCTTAATTGTCTCAGACTCTGGTTTAGAATCGAAATGTGTAGGTGAAGGATAGTCGCCTCTTTAGTCAAATTGCCACTTGTTATAATACGAGTAATAATTAAGTAATAAGTGGTTAAAGTGGAGGCAGTGTTCCTCTGAGCCCAAGCCAAACTTAAAATATATTCCCTAAATGTATTTGCATTGAAGACAATTAAAGCAATAGCTGATAGCATTCATGTCGGTGTATTATCATCTAAGATTATTGTTATTAATAATATTAATATTAATATTATTATGATTATCGATTCAAACTTCATTAGGCTAACATTTTGTTTAATAATTAGCCAACTAAATCCTGCAATATTGGCAAACAGGACAAGAAGGTGTGTTTATTGAAGGTAGGGCAGTGGATTTTGCATGCACTTCCGCTTTAAATAAAGAGCCGAAGCGATGCGGAGCCTGGACCATAAGTCCTGTCTCCAATCGACGCACCACCACTAAAGCGCAGCGTTACACTCAGGATTTACCATGATCAAATTACCTGGGACTGTTTTCTCCTCTCAGTTCCTATTTTCGTGCGGAACTACAGCAACATGTAAAAGCGCGACAGAACGTCAGACTCCGTGAACGTGTGGAAGCTCACCTCCACTTGTTGATGTTTAGGCATTTCGTGCGTAATTTGGTTCGAACGAATGCGCCACGGAAAAAAAGAGGAAAGTTTAAGGTGCTTGTCTTGGCTGACATGTGGTGGTGATGTCTGTTGAGTAGACGCTTGTTTTTAGTCTCGCGTTACACGTCGCTCTCACGACCGCAGGTGCAGAGCCGTGAGCGCGCTGGAGGAGACGCAGGAGGCGGCGGAATGGGGAACCAGGTCGACAAGTTGTCTCATTTAAGTTACGCTGAAGTTCCCACTGTGGACCCAAACGGCGTAGACACGGAGGACGGACCGCGGATCGGCGTTTCTTATATCTTTTCCAACGATGAAGACGAGCGTGAGGAAGGCTGCGCGGTGGACGGCTCGCAGAGGGACCCAAACCAGGAAGAGAAGCCGTTCAACCCGGGGGACGAGGTGCGCTGCGTCGTCTACTACAACCGAGACGAATGCATCTACGAGAAGAGCGCCAAATCCACCAGCCTGGACGTGTACTCCCCAGAGAACCTTCTAAACAAGTGCAAAGCCGGGGACTTGGTGGAGTTTGTGGCCACGGGCCAGTATCCGCACTGGGCCGTGTACGTGGGGGACTTTCAGGTGGTACACTTGCACAGAGCGGAGATCAAAAACAGCTTTCTGACTGATGCGAGTCAAGGGAGACGCTGCAGGATCGTGAACGACTTTTATAAATTCAAACCTCTTGGCGCGGACATGGTGGTGCAGAACGCCATGGAGCAGGTGGGACTCAAGGACCGAGAACTGAGTTGGAGGAACGCGGAGTGCTTTGCCGCGTGGTGCAGGTTTGGAAAGAGAGAGTTTAAAACTGGAGGAGAGATACGCATCGGGAAACAGCCCTACAGATACAACATCTTTGTATCAGATAAACTCTCGCACGTGTTGGAGTTTCAGAGCCTGGAGGACATGGTCATGGAGAAGCGCAGACACGACCGTCAGGGCAGGACAGCCGTGTTACAGGAGCTGGCGGGGAACCGGAGCAGCGGCAAGGGGGCTCAGAGTCAGCCTGCCCATGACGCACTGACCCACAGTCAAATAGGTCTAACAGACTTCACCAGCTACTTCTGATCTGTAGCAAACCGCATTACCCGGACAATGTGTTGCTGTTTGCATATGTGATTGTATTGCCTTAAAGTATCATCATCTAAAGCAGTGGTCCTCAAACTACAGTACGCACAAATATGAATCAACCACATCCTGTTTCATCATTTTTGAGCTTTCCAAGTAGTTTAATTCTACACCAAATTCAGACATAGGGTGTTTTCACCACATCAAAATTGAGAATAAACTTGGACTTAAGCAAGAACTAAACCTGGACTTTTACCAGGAGTAAACCAGAACTAAAGCAGGATCAAACCAAGTCAAACCTATTAACCATGTATAAACGAGAACAAGTCAAACCAGATTGTAATTAGGAGACAGGAAAACAGGAATAAAAGTCTCAAAGTCAAACAATTAACGTACTTGTCATAATACTACAATTTCAAACTTGATTTCCATAGCCTACTAAAGATGAGACTCAATACTCGATTCCTCTTTTTGTACACAATAAAATGTAATTTTCCACACAAATAATAGAACCATCTTAATGTTACCTGGTGATCAGATCTGTTAAAGCTCAAGATCATTCAAAAGCTGTTCAGGAAAAGTAAAATGATTAATATTCATCCATTAATTTTCTAGTGCTTGTTTCCGTTAGGGCGCGTCTGTGACTGAAGCCTATCCCAGTGACTTTTGGCCTTAGGCAGCCTAACACATGCATGTCTTTAGACGGTGAAAGGAAGCCAGAGAACCCAGAGAAAACCCACGGTAACATGGGAAGGACATGCAGACTCCACCCAGAGATCATGTGATGTTGGGCATGATCTCCTTATTGGGAAGCAAGAGCCCCAACCACTCTGCCACCGTGCACCCCATTTTATTATTATTACTCTTGTACCCTGTTAACACATGCTCAAATGAGTAGCCTATCTAGCTTAGTATCGGATTTTAGAAACTCTAGAGCAGGGGTGGCCAAACCTTTTTCACCGAGGAACGCATTTTGAAATTTATACGGAGCAGAGGGCCACAGACAACCAGACAATGAAGTGAATCATTCCAAATGTTTCATTTGACATTGACATTTGACATTTGGCCCCCGGGCCGTAGTTTGGACATGCCTGCTCTAGATTGTACTTCAATAAGCCTATAGACTCTCACTAGTGACATTTGAGAACCACTGCTGTTATAAGTTAAATGGTCTTAGTTGAATGGAATTGAAGAGAACATTAAATCATTTAACTAATTAGTCACATCTTTTGTTCTTTTACTTCAGTTCTTCAGTCTTAGTTCTGTAAGAATTTGTCTGGTGTTTCTTATCCAAACAACACTGTTATAGCTGCTCAATGACTGAAACCAGGACTCACACTTCTAGAAAGAGAAAGCTGGGTAAATTTAGGAAAAAAAGTGGTGACTTTTGGTGTTTTTGTGTTTAATTTTTTTCATAAAAAAAAAAAAATTAAACACATAAAACACAAAACAAAGAAGACGACACAGAGAGAAAGCAAAGAAAACAAGCACAACTTGTCCAACAAATGAGTCATATTTAAGAGACTGTCAAAAAGGTAATTTTTCAAATTAAGTCAGAATGTGATTTCTTTTTCCATCTTTCAAATATCAGTTATAACTTGGGTCCAGTCCTTGATTGTCGTTGCAGTTTGAGTCATACATTGTTTTGAAGATGGCCTTCTTTCCTGCTGCCAGGAGTATTCTCCAAAATATCCATTTATTGTGTCCATGGCAGTTTTGAGTTTTCAAGTGGGATGGTGGTGTCAAAGACAGTGTAGCGCTTTACTGATCTCAGTCCAACATTTTTGAGCAACAAGACGATCCCAAAAATCATGGCAATGGTTCTTCGCAACCGGGTTTTCCAGCAGTTATAATTTCCTTGTGAATAGTGAGCACTTTGACAAGGTGTTATGAAGAAACATGTTAATTTTTTTCAAAAAAAACTCCCTCCAAATGTGTGATTCATTCATTGAGATGTACACACACTTTCTCATTCTTCATCTGTCAAAACAGAATTGCCTTCTCTGTCCCATTTATTTTTAATATATATAGAATGGCATATATATATATATATATATATATATATATATATATATGTGTGTGTGTGTATGTATGTATATATAATTAACTCAATAATTTTTTAAGCTATTTGTAATCCATGATTTTATACGCTGCCATTCAAATGACTTATATTACCTACCATTGTATATGACTTATGATCGCTCATGTCCTTCCCGTGTTACCGTGGGTTCTCTCTGGGTTCTCCGGCTTCCTCCCACCATCCAAAGACGGTAGGTAAATTGGCAACTGTAATTTGGCCCAAGTGAATGAATGTGAGAGTGAATGGTTGTCTGTGTGTCTGTCTCTGTGTTAACCATGTGACGAGTTGGCCCCTGTCCAGGGTGTACCCCGCCAAAGGCCCAGAGTCACTGGGATAGACTCCAGTCATCCGCGACCCCTAACGGAAACAAGCGGTAGAAAATGAATGAATGAATGAATGTATATGACTTGATGCAGTATTTGAATATAATTAACAAAGGATATGTTATTGGTTTGCTGATACTGTCAAAACAACGACCAGTCTCCAGCTCACAGACAAAGACCATTGAAAACAGATGAATTAGCAGAAGGACCATTTGGATGACAAAGCTTTTACACAAGCCCTCAATTACTCTTTCATAATATACAGCTCGGACCATCTGCCTGCATTCAACAGAAACAAAGACTGTGATTATAACTGCCTTTTGTAAACAGAGACTGTATCATACGTATTGATGCACATACACGTAAATGCAGTATTGTGAAGTTAAACATATTCATAGCCTTGGTGTGATATTTTTGAACAAAATGACTAATGCTCAATGTCTCAAAGGACCTTGACTTTCTTACTCAACTGTAAAAATACAGTGGATATGAATACTTTTTGACAAAATTAATAATATTCATATACTTGCTTGTTATAGACCTACAAAAGCACTGTAAGAATATTGTGTTAATGAGGGATTACTCCGACAATATTGTGTTAAGACTTAAACAGAGAATAGTCTTTTTCAGGGATTAACGCTTTATGCTAATAATATGCCATAACAGTAAAAATAGGCCTCCTCTTATTTTCTAAATTAGCGACATTTCCTTTAATTAATTACAGGTTCATAACATTGACTTCACCTTCACCAGGACATTTTTTCATCGTGTAGAAGTCTATACCTGTGACTTGGCTTGGTCATGAATTGTTTTATGTCTGTACTGGTTGTAAGTAGGTCCTGTGGGTCTTAGTTGATGAAAATATATGTATTAGTCAACTAATTATATTTAGATTTTCAGGATTCATATGAAACACATATAATGTGAGTTGGAGTGAGTTATCTGAAGATTTGGGAGTTTAATCTTACTAATGATTTGGTAACTTCAGCCTGTAGCCCTGCACAGTAGTCCTGCATATTAAAATAAATGTTAATTTAATTGTCATGGCAAAATTCTGATAAAAAGTCCATACCTGGATATGCATTTTCTTTAGTGTATTAGATGCATTTACACTCATGTTAGCAGATTGTGGAAGCCGACGTTTTTTTCTCCTTTTTCTCAAGAATTTGATGTAAAAGCCTCGTCTTGTTGCCCCACCCCTTCTCGACACACAAGGCCAGTCTGAAGCGCACAGTTGAAAACCCCTCTCAGACGACTGCCCACTGATGTCTCACCGATGTGTATAAATTGCTCTTTTTCATGGCTCCCTAAAATGTATGAGAAATCCTCCCTGTAGCATTTCTGCGGCAAACTGAAGGAAATATGGAATGGACCTTTAATTGTTTATTTGGATTGCTGTCGGCACATTAATATTCCTACTTGTGTACGAGTTATAGCTCTAGGAGTTGCAGTCACTAATTGGGATAGTTCGAATTACATTTTCTATTCATTTGTGATTATTTATCCTACAGAGCCTAAATAGATTTACCCATATCATACGTTGGTGTTTTGATGTTTTGTCAGTTCTATTTTTGCAATAACTGATCTACTTGGTGACTGCTACCATCAATCTACTTTGAGCAAACCACTCATGTGCCACTCATGTTGGTAAGTGCTTATTGACAGAGACAAACCTTATGTAACGGCCGTTAAATGTTGTTTTCTACAGGCAATCCCCACAAAGCTATGCACTCACTTTGTTCCATCATACATTTGGAAGATGTGGTTTGATTTGATTGGGAGGGTCCAACATAATATCAATATTTTATGTTCATGATCATCTTTATAAGTAACAAAATTCCCCTGGTGCACAACACTGTAATACCTATGTATGTTTCTAAGCGCGCTCAACTTAAAACAACAATTCATACCTTTCTGGAAACTTACTGTGAAGATTAGCAGTATTCATAAGTGTTTGCTGTTTTAGAGGCGGGTTGATTTCCCGGTGAGACCAACACAGCAGTAATAATAGAGACGGTTGTCTGATTGCACCTGCCATGTGGTCTACGAGTACCTGTGTGCACAATGGAAACACACTGGCCTTTTGTGCTGCAGTGATGCCTGGAAACTCCCCCAAAGCCCCAAGCGCTACGTGCAATAATGATGCTGTCATGTAGTCGCAGTAGTAGAAATGTTGTGGAATATCAGACGTGCCATCAGGACCACCTCTTTAGTGTAAGTCGACCTTTCTGTCAGAACTAATATTGATTTTTTTAAATGCGTTGCCTGGAATGTTCTGCAGTAGGGCTGGGCAATTCATCGAGAGCTTGAGATTCAGTCATATCTAATCATCAATGGTAAGGTCTTTTGAATCGAGAAGTCTACAGTCAAGCCTCTGTCAGTAAAAAGATGTGGTTTTCGGAGAATTACTATTTTTTGTGTTAAATGGCACTGGATAGAAGTCTGTAAGCTTATGTTCATGAAATCATTACAAGAAGCCAGTTTTATGTCGTTTTTTGAAAAAATGAACTAAAATAAAATCCAAAATTGAGACAAAAACAAATTATGATTTATTTGTTCCCAATCGCCCAGTAAGGCAAGGCAAGGCAAGGCAAGTTTATTTGTAGAGCACAATTCGTACACAAGCAATTCAAAGTGCTTCACACAACAGGAAAAAAATGCATTAAAATCACAAAGACATGGCAGAAATCACAATCTTAGTTCAAGACATAAAAAGAAGAGTGCAAAGAAAAGCATTTCAGTCATATGCACAGCCAAACAAAACAGTTTTTAGTTTAGATTTGAACATTGCCAGAGTAGCGGCCTGTCTCATCCTCAGGAAGACTGTTCCAGATTTTAGCTGCATAAAACTGAAATGCAGATTCCCCATGTTTAGTCCTGACTCTGGGCACCAGCAGGAGGCCGGTCCCTGAGGTCCTCAGAGTCCGAGATGGTTCATATGGCACTAACATGTCCGAGATGTACTTTGGTGCTAGGCCATGGAGAGACTTGTATACAAGCAGAGCTGCTTTGAAGTCTATTCTCTGAGCCACAGGGAGCCAGTGCAGAGACCTGAGCACAGGACTAATGTGATCGTACTTCCTGGTTCTAGTCAGGACCCGAGCAGCGGCGTTCAGCTAGACTATTCCACAGTATGGCTTTTAAGATTTCTATTACCATGGAGACAGACAGGTGGCACCACCAGACCTGGTTACAGGTCAGCTCTGTGTAGAGATGAAGAAAAACATGCCTATACACCTATCATTTAATAAATGCAAGAAAGTTAAATTCTTCTCAGTGCAAATTCCAATACCTGACATTTTGGGTAAGTCTATTTTGTAGATTATTTGTGGGGGTTTTTTTTTTGTTAGTGTGAAATGAAGGTAAAGAGTGGGAGAGAGACATTCAGGAAATACTCTTACAGTGACGGGTTCTTCAGCCTGAATCGCATTTTTTATGCGCACTTGGGTAAAGTACTTCAGGTCCTCATTTGCCATTTTTCTCACTTACACACTCACACATGACCTTTGAAAATGTGCACATGAATGTGTTATACATAGGTGAATTCAGTGGTCATAATGTTATGTCTGATTACTTAATTATAACTTTTGGTAAAAATTACGGTAAGTAAAAATTACTTATCTGAAGTAATTTGCCTGCCTGTTTGGAAAATTTTTTTGTGTTTTTCTGTTTTACAATGTATGTTTTGGTGTGGACGTTGCCGGGAGCAGCGGTCTCTTGTTTGTGGCACAGCTGAGTGGCTTGAGACACACAAGAGGCAGGTGGCTTCATTGTCTGCTGCTGATGTTGCTCTTCCCCACGGCAGCTCTTTTTTGGCACCACTTCTGAATCTGCTCTGGACATTTTTCTTGCTATTTCGAGCCAAGATCACATTCATTGAGTTGTTCATTACCGTAGCTGTGTTGTGATGGGATGATAGTTTTTTAACAGCAGCTTTCTTCCTGTGGGGTGTTTAGTTTAGACCGTGTTTGTGGTGTGGGAAGCAGTGAGTCACTTTGAAACATAAAAGCCACATTACCATATTGTAACCTACCACTGTTAACGCACCATTAGGCAGCTAAATCAGAGGACGCAAGGGCAGGGCGCTGGTGATTCAGAGGACACACACAACCGAGAGCTTCATTCTCTCCTGTTTGTGTGTGGTTACAAAGATAGACAATTATTTTAATAAGTGATTACATTTATTCTTTATAAATGCCACTGGGTTTAAGTCTATTCAGTCTAACATTACAAGGACAACATCTGATTCTTTTCATTAATATACTTGACCTGCGTGATTTTAAAGGTGCACTACATAAGTCAAGTACATAATAGTTGACTAAATAGAGATGTTATGCTTTGCCTGCATGTTCCACAGTATGACATTAATTAAACCTTTCTATTACTGTGAGTGGAGTCGTCTCACCACAGATATGAACTATAACTTGTCTCTATAGAGATAAGTTAAGATAAGTTTAATGTTGAGATGGAACAACAGGTGGCCTCCCCTCCACCCGAAGCGTTACATAGGGCACCCTTAATGTGTTTCTTTATCGCCCTCTGTTTACCTTTTAAAGCTACAGGCAAAAGACCAATACAATAAAAAGTGCACACTGAGAATGCTAAGGGAATTTCTCGTGAAATTAAAATGTTCTCAGTTTATTATCCGATCACACATCTCTTTAATGAAGCATTTAGCAGATTAGTAGACCTCCCAGTGTAGGACCACTCTCTCCTCCTCGGTACAGTATGTGCCCTCTGAACACTGTGTGCTGCACAGTTCAACCAAACAAGGTTGACAGCAAATAAAACTAAGAAGTGTGAGCGAGGTGCTCCAAATTGATTTCCATTCTGTGTTTTGTCATCGTCCCGCTACAATTCCCCTCATAAACAAAAAAATGACAGCAACTTTCAGGAGGATGCCAGAGTAATTACTCTTCAATTACTCTGTCATTGTTCTTAAAAAAAACACAAAATTGTAGCATGCAGTGTTGGCAATTTTCAGTTATGAATGCATGTAGAGATTTTTAATGACTGCTGTCTGCTTATGCTGTTATATTCCAACAGGGCTGTTTTGACTTTGTTCTTTTATCAAACGGAATGAATATGAAGTACAAGACAATAGTATGTATTTATCTGACATGACTTAAATGTCCAACAAAGAGTTATCTGTTATCTTCATATTGAAGAGGCTTCTGCAGTATTTGCAACACTGTCCCACATATACAACATATATTCTCCCTGTATTGGAGCAGAAAATGACATGATGTAAATGACACATAATGGCGTACTCTTGGCTCGTCCTGATAGAGAGCATAAGTGTGGAATCATTTCAGTCCGGCCACAGAGCAGAATGTGCAGTACACACAGAGGTATTGTGTCTGATGGACACTGACTGGCACATGCCATCTGTCAGAGACTGGGTCTGAGGCCTTGAGTTCACATCACTGTTGTGCTGTTCAAATGGATCCATCGATCACTGTATGCCACTTGTCTCAACAGGAGCTAAGGTCCTGTCTGAGAGCTGAGGTAATCAAAGACACACATTTGCAGGGTGAAACAAGCTGTATTTGGGTTTGGCCTGTTCTCTGCTGGGACTGTGTCCCCAGTGACTTAATCAGCCTGAGCCTGAGCCTGAGTTGTGTGAATGCAGCACCAGCTCTCTCACCTGCCTCTTCACACAGCGCATTTGCTCACACAGATTGTCAGTGTGCCCTGCTTCCAGTGCTAATGATTCTCTGGGAGCTGTCACCAACTCTGCCGTGGAAAGGCACAAGTGACTCCTCTGGAAAGCTGGACAGCTCAGAGCTGGCTGCAGTCAGGTCACATCCACATTATGCAGTTATTGTCTCTTTAAAATCTGAGTCTGGGGAACAAATTAGACCAAATGAGTACCTATCAGACTTCTGCCCAAACAGGCAGATGCTGAGTGTGACATGTGGACACAACGCTGTGTGAACGTGACCTTTACACTTTCTCTGATTAGGTGATTCTGTACTGAAAGTTTAATTTCTTCTTTTTTCTGTTCCCTTGTTAAATAACTGTGGGGGAAATTAGAAAGGGACGAGCCTCATTATTTTACACCAAACTGTTGCTGGCATGACACAAACGCTGTTGGAGATTGATGCCTCCGGAGACACAAACGCATGCACAGCCCTTTAGATCCTAACCTTGAAACGCACACACCCGGGGCTGCTGGGTCTGGCTCCCTATGGAGAAAATAGCTGCAGGTCAGAGCTGAAATAAAAGCACAGAAAGAGGATATATGCTTCATGAAATCCGACAATTCCATAGGAACTAAAACCATAATGACAAGAACATCCATATTCTTCCATTAATGAGGCAAATACAAATTTGCCGTCTTGGCTCTCAATAAAACCCCTTACGCTTAGTGCGTCCCACCCGTGGGACTTTATCTTTATTTATTCCATTTTGTCCACTATTTTATAAAAGAAAACTCTCAAGCGGCTTGATATGCTGAACATAAAAATGAAGCTGTAACCCTCTTATTTCCAGTCAAATCAATCATTCTGGGAAGCATCAGGGTCAGTTTGTACTCCAAACTCACAAGTAAAAAATTACCGAAAATGAAACATAAAAAATTAATGGGACTTTTATATGGATTCCGCCTTGACATTTTTGCTTTATTACAAGTCCCTAAAACAATTTTTTTGTGAATTTACCTTCAGCTTTAAAAGAGAATTGTCAAAACCCAAGCCATAAGTCCATGTTCCTGTTCCTGCTGCTGCTGCATGAATATGGACTCAGTCTTTCACCTGCTGCACATTTGTCCACAAAGAACTATTACTAGGCTATATATAAAGCTATTTATTTCTTATAGTTTTTATTTTTTTCATTGTTTACATTATGTTTGGCCTGCGACCCAGCCTGAGCATCGAAATTCGGCCAAATGAGTTTGACACCTCTGCTCTAGTGGCCAGATGCAGAAACAACAATCAATTTCTCACTGAATCCATGTATTCTATGTTGCAACTGCAGTATATTAGATTAACTATAACCACTTATTTGTTATCATATATTAACGTTTGGACCCAGCCACTCCATGAAGAGGAGATCATCTTTGTAAATCACCTCAGCTGCAGTGGCTCTAATGTTACTGGTGGAAGTTTGCCAATTGACTGTATTCTGCCACTTTACACATCTTGCCTCTAATTTATTCCCCACTATTAGAATAATCACTTAAAGGTGCACTATGTGGGGCATCTGTCACCTGCTTGTCTCCACAAAGATGTTAATATTTTGTTTGGAATGTTCCACAGTATAGCATTAAACTTGCATTCATTATGTGCTTCATGTAAGTGCTCTTATTGCTCAAAAGTACCGTGAAAAACATTTTCTGTGCTTGCCTCTCCGCAGATCTGAGCTGTAGCCTGTGTTATCTCCGTAAGTTTAATGCTTATTTCAAGCAATGGACCACTCCTGGACGAATGAGGGATTACACCGACATATTTCAAGCAAAACAATAACATCTCAAAGGAGACATTTAGGTGGTGAACATTCCATCAGAAAAGTTACATACTGAACCTTTAAGTAAAGTTTTTGTGACATAAATCATCCTGAATTCACCTGATGAGGATGAGATAAGGACCTACAGCGTACTAGTACTTAGTTGTAATTAAAAGTTCTATTTAAAGAGCAAAGGCATAGGCAAAGCATAAGACATTCGAGTTTCTGGTACCAGCAGATTGTCTTTGTTGGGACACTGGTAAGGACCATGTGATGTCACTTTTGTAGTAAAGTTTGTAGTACACACACTCAGTGCTCTTCTATCACTCACCTCCTGTGTGTGTCAGAGCCCTGCAAATCCAGCGTTTGAGGAAGTTGATTACAATAACAACAGGAAAACAAAGGCTCACTGATTAGTATGGATGGTTTAGCAGCAGTTAATAACACAGTCATGCAGTGGTACACTTAAAATAATCTATAATTACCGTAAGGCTGATTTGAGTTCATATGTGGTCAATTGGGATAATAAGTAAAGTCAGTTTTCAGACGGTGGGGGGTAGAATTTAATAAAACATGGGGCAGATGGAAGTAGTCAATAAGAAGCATCCAACTAATGTTTCTACAATTATTTTTAATCATACAAATTGGATATACACAGTGTATTTGTGCTTAATTTATCATTAATCTGTGCCCCTCACTGTACTTTATTTAACTAGAAACAAGGTTACTTTATGGAACTTTGTGTGAAGCAAAAGGATTCCTACTGCTATTTTACAAAGTGCATTCACACTTGGTTTGGTCCTGGTTTGATCCAAGTTCATTGTCTTAATGTATCCTTTATTTAACAAAGTAAAAACCATTGAAATTAGAAAACTCTTTTTCAAGGGTGACCTGACCTGGCCTTTGTTTTGTCCTGTTCCAGTCCTGGTGTGGTCATGGTCTACCCACTGTGTAACCAAGTCAAAAGTAAAGCAAAAGTAGTTTCTCTTTATCCTTGTGCTAGTGCCTCAGTGCAGGTTATACACTTTTGTTTGGACAACAAACTGTCACTTTGTTTACATCCTGTGTTTTGCAGAGCGGCAGAACATGTATTTCTCACACACCGTTTGCCTCGGGGAAGAGGTCTGCACTATTTAAACTGAGAGGCAGAAAAACACATGCTGCAACTCAAATAAAGGTGTCATGTCATGGTCCTTATAACGGCAAAAGTCATCTCAGTGTGTTGAAAGTATAGTAGGCTCTGCAGAGTAGGTGATTGGTGATGAATTAATGGTAGGCCTGCAGATCCAAGTAGTAAATGAGACTATAATTGTGCTGGTCTAAGAGGGTTTGGTAATAACGATCGTTGTTGTGACATATTAGTGACTTAAAAATCCTTCTTGTGAGTAGTGATTTTACTGCTGGGAAAACTCAAGGCCAGTCCTGCGGTTGCCTGGAGACCAACCTTTGTCCAACAAGGATCCTGTCCATTCAGCGCCTTCGTGCAGAGATCAGTGCCATGGGAATCTAGCAGCAACAGTGTTTAGTTTTCACAAAGATAAATGAGTACTTAGGAAAATGTCAACAACAAGAGTTCCCAACAGTAATATGCAGTTATTTGCAAACATGGGTGGACAACAAACAAATATTTCAGTGTTTTATTGGATTATCCTGAGGACATATGACACTATAAAATACAGAAATGGTCAGACAATAATGTAAATGTCATGATTCAGGTTCAAGTATCACACAAAATTAAATTATAAAATAAATCATGGAGAAATATCACAAAATATAGTATCATAGTTTGGAAGATTATACTGTATATTTCTATTCTTGTTTTATTTCACTTTTACATTTAAACCATAATGAATACGTTTTCCTCATTGTAGTGTCTTACTTCTTTTCTACATGTTGCAGCGCAGGCTCTAAAGTCTACAGCATTGTGCTCGCAGTAACCCGCTGCTCTCTGGCACAAATGTAATTACTGGCTGACAGTGGGCTGGGGCCCAAACAAAGGGCCAATAATCAGCAGTTAGAGTCAGAGCATGAGGCTTGTGACCAGACAGAGGCAGTAGTGCTGAAAGTAATTAAAGTCACCCGCAGTGAAGAGCCATGCAAAGTGCACACTTCGGCATGATGCTTCAACCTCCTCCTCTTCTCTCTCTCCTCCGTCGTCTCTCTCTCCTCCGTCGTCTCTCTCTCCTCCGTCGTCTCTCTCTCCTCCGTCGTCTCTCTCTCTCCTCTGTCGTCTCTTCTTCTGTCTCCTCCTCTCGTCGTCTCTCTCTCCTCTGTCGTCTCTCTCCTCTGTCGTCTCTCTCTTCTGTCGTCTCTCTCTCTCCTCTGTCATCTCTCTCTTCTGTCGTCTCTCTCTCCTCCGTCGTTCTCTCTCTCCCTCTGTCGTCCTCTCTCCTCTGTCGTCTTCTCTCTCCTCTGTCGTCTCTCTCTCCGTCTGTCGTCTCTCTCTCTGTCGCTCTCTCTCCTCTGTCGGCTCTCTCTCTTGTCGTCTCTCTCCCTCTGTCGGCTCTCTCCTTCTATCGTCTCTCTCTCCTCTATCGTCTCTCTCCTCTGTCATTCTTCTCCTCTGTCGTCTCTCTCTCCTCTGTCGCTCTCTCTTCCTCTGTCGTCTCTCTCTCCTTCCGTCGTCTCTCTCTCCTCCGTCGTCTCTCTCTCCTCCGTCGTCTCTCTCTCCTCTGTCGTCTCTCTCTCCTCTGTCGTCTCTCTCTCTGTCGTCTCTCTCTTCTGTCGACTCTCTCTCCTCTGTCATCTCTTTCTCTCTGTCGTCTCTCTCTCCTCGTCGTCTCTCTCTCCTCTCTGTCGTCTCTCTCTCCTCTGTCGTCTCTCTCTCTCTCTGTCGCTCTCTCTCTCTCTCCTCTGTCGTCTCTCTCCTCTGTCATTCTCTCTCTCCTCTGTCGTCTTCTCTCCTCTGTCGTCTCTCTCTCTTGTCGTCTCTCTCTCTCTCTGTCTCGTCTCTCTCTCCTCTGTCGTCTCTCTCGTCGCTCTCTCCTCTGTCGTCTCCTCTATCGTCTCTCTCTCTCTCTATCGTCTCTCTCCTCTATCGTCTCTCTCCTCTGTCGTTCTCTCTCCGTTCTGTCGTCTCTCTCCTCTGTCGTCTCTCTCTCCTCTGTCGTCTCTCTCTCCTCTATCGTCTCTCTCCTCTGTCGTCTCTCTCCTCTGTCGTCTCTCTCTCTGTCGTCTCTCTCCTCTGTCGTCTCTCTCCTCTGTCGTCTCTCTCCTCTATCGTCTCTCTCCTCTATCGTCTCTCTCCTCTATCGTCTCTCTCCTCTGTCGTCTCTCTCTCCTCTGTCGTCTCTCTCCTCCGTCGTCTCTCTCTCCCCCCAGGGGCCAGGGACTATAACAACTGCACTTTCTTCTACAGGCCTTTATTTGTCCATTATTCCTAAATAGTTTGTTGTGTCTGGACCACTTTCACCTGTTGAGGCGCTGAAAAGGGAAACTCAAACATATCATATATGACTCATTATTATATAGAACAGCTCAAACATTTTAATGTGTTTCATATTTACTCTTCAATGGTTGGTTCATTATCTATAGCAAGTTGCTTTTCGAGAATAAGTCAAGTTTTTAATCCAAGTTTGGGGACTCTATTGTCTAAAGCAAGGCGTTTCCCTCTTCATTGGCATGCTGAGGAGAGATTGAGCTTATCTTGAGCTAAATCTTTGTGCTATGTAATGAAAGATTATCCTGTTCACTGCTCTGCGCTCACAACCTCAGCCCTGAGCCCACAGGAGAGCGAGAGAGAGGAGGAAGTCACCAGTCACTCGATCCACCTAAAGTCTCATGTGTTTTGTTCATGGTTCGCTGTCTGTTCTACTGTTACTAATGAAGCTCTTATCCAATTGATAATGGGGAAAAATAGGTACCTGGACTTAAAGGTACTACTATTACAGCTAAAGAAAATGTAATACTGTCAACAGGACAAAGTAGTACATTTTCTTTTGCTGACCTATCTGGACGGCTGAGGGATTACACAGATAACCACTATTTTGTATTTTTGGCATTGAAACCAACAGTATGATAAGTGATACCAGGGCCGGCTCACACACTTCTAATTGGCACGTTTCCTCCATGTTGTGGTTCTTTTAACATTATACCCACCACCATCAAAATGCATTTGGTGAATTTGTAGCTCGTCTGTGATTGAATGTTTGTCTTTCCTTTTATGACACTGTGATTAACAGGCCACTTCCCAGGTGTACACTGCCCAAAGCTCATAATGATGATAAGATTTAGACAGCAAATATGACAGAATATGACAAACCAACACATGTAAACCCTCCAACTTTAGACTAATGTGGCGATGGCTAAAAGCTGCTTTTCAAAGAAGGTCAGAGGCTTGACATCTCAGAATGCTGAAATCTCTGTTTAAGGCCAGTCCACAGAGTGCTGAGTGAAATGGTTCAAATGAAGTCTGTGTAACCTGTCAAAGTTGATGAGCTGCTATTCAGATAACAGACTCTGCAAACAAGTCCATCATTTATTTGAATTCTGCAATGGGCTATTTGAATTTGTTGCAGAAGGTGTCCGCTGATGAACGCAGGGTTTTAGATTTACCTCTTTGGTCCACCAGTATCAGATCAATACAACACACAAGGCCTTTTGTTTTACTCAATGAGACACAAAACTTAAACATGTAATATTTCTATATCAAAAATAATAGTATCAATTTAATATCCACTGTTCTTCCAATGTCTGCTGTGTAAACATATCTGAATCGACAACAGTGGTACCTTTAGTAAATGTGTGTTTAAAATGCACAGATTGAGTATCATGCAGCCCATTTGCGGAGGTTTCGGAGGTGCACTAACAGGTAATGGACCTTCTGCTACACATACATATGTACTCTGTATGTGACACTGTGGCGGAGCTCTAATGGCTCCACTCTCCTTCACTGTGGTGTTTCTTACACAGACATGGCATTTTATCAGCCCACTGGCCTTTACGTGGGCCCATTTATGTGCAGTGAAGTTAAGAACAGTCTGGCTCTTTTCCTGGGTCCTTCAGGCAGGATCTGGTGTTTGGTGTGTGGCCAGAAAAGACGGCTAGGCTTTTAGACAGATGATTGTCAGAGTTTTAGAGATATTGAGGTCTACAGGGCACTGAAAGACAAACGTGTCCTTTCATCTTTTTTATTTGTTTATTATAAGATTGTCAACAAGAAAAAGGACATGAAGCAGCTCTGATTATTATTTATGTTTTGTGGTAGGGAGACATACCGTGGATGTGTCCAGAGCTCAACATTTATATTTCTTTAGTCAGTGGAAAAGTAAAATAAATATATATATACAAAAATAAATCGAATCTCTCAAACCAAACACTGCCCTCTAGTGGACAAACACTCTATTATATATCGATGCGTTCTCAATAACTTCAAGAATGTGTCTTGAGCTGATGCTGACGATTTAAGCTTTCCTAAAATTGTATTAAATATCACAGTGACTATTTTTTAGTACAGACCCAGTTGGAATTCTGTGGTCGTTTTGTTCGTCTGATGTTTTTGCTCATCCTTAGAGTCTATAGTCCCAGTTGCCATTGTCTGAAATATTGCCAAATGTTACTGTCACAGCAAAGACTAATTTGTCTCTGTTTTTTTGTGTCTCAACAGCAGTGTAACTGAGGATAAAGCACTGTCTGGGGGTCCTCATCACTAACACTCCTTCTGCTGTCTGAGCTGGAGACACTGTTGACCCAGAAATCACTCACATCAATTTACCTCCTGCAGTGGTCCATGGAAGTGTCAAGTGTGCAAACTCACAATGTAACTGGATTCTATGATTTTGATGAATGATGATGAAGAATTTCTAGGCTACTTATCTTCCTAAAAGAAAAAAGTAGTTCTTACTGTGATCAGGGCCGCCTCTCCACAGAGCTGACCTGTAACATAGCCTAATAGCATCACCTTCTTGTCTCCAAACAGATAAGATGAATGCCATACAAAGCACTTTATAGAAGTCTCTCGTGTCCATAATGTGATAAATCAGTTCCTCTTTTGTCCACGAGGGCGCAGCAGAGATCTCGTGCCGTGCGTTCACTTGAGTGAATCTTCGGTATTTGTGTCTGTGAATACGTCAGATCAGAATACCAGCCACTTTAGAAAGCGTTTGCATTTTTCTGAACCACCGTGAGACCTCTGAGGGCATCTGTTTTCCAAAATAAATCTGGCCACAGTTGTTTAAAAGTGGAGAGTTTCCATTACACCAGGACATTGTTTGGATGTCAGTGATTTCAGGGAAGTAATAACAGGTGCAATTCATCGTCGTCTTATTTCAAACAATATATTTATAGTCTTAATATAAGGCCATTTTCAGGCTCTGTGAAAGAGGTGCGTGTGGGAGAGAGAGGACTAAACCATGTTTACGACTTCTGAAAGTTCATTTGTTTTATGGAATATTGGAATATTTTTAAAGCACAGCTGATTAGTAGGTTAAGTGTAACATTAAAAACTGCATTTGAGAAGCTTCATTTTGTCTTGTTTTCCACAATATCACATTTTTAAATGGTCACAGACTTATGCCAGATCATTATTGTAGTCTTTGTAGAAAATAAACTTCTATAGATCCCACAGTATAGGAGTACTTGGTAGTAGGTGGTACGTGGCTTTGAGATATATTTATTATGGGCCACTTTGACCTGCTTGTGAGTAACAGTGAGGTCATATTTACTTATGTCTCTTTTGTATGTGTTTTAATGGTTCTGAAAACACTTAGACCACTGTAAATGAGGGAAGTACAGAATTATGTGAACACAAATGTGTTTCAAAAAAACGGGGAATCTACGTCATGAGGAAGTCCATCTCTTGTAATGGTGAGTAAACTGCATGATGGCGGATGACACAGAGTTCTCACATTTTTTTCATTCTTTTTTTTTTTTAGTTTATTAGTTTATTATTATCAGGGACAGTGCACATACGCTAATTTCCACCTGCAGTCCCTGGACAGGTTGATGTCAAAATGGCAATAAAGTGGCAATAAAATACAATAAATGTAGGGTATACTAGTATATAAGTACAATCACATCCAGTCATTCATTTAGTAAAACCAGTCCCACTCAAAACACTATCTCACATCCATACAATATTTACATATTTACAACTCATGTTCTGCATTCATGACGGTTCAGTGTGTACATGTTTGTTTCGTCAGGCGTGTAAACATTTCATAATTTGTACATGATATGATTTTACGTGGGGGGCTGTTCCAGGGGGTTATGGCTCTATAGGAGAATGAGGACTGACCAAACCAGGCTCTGCAGCTCTTGGCATGTTTTCTCGGAAGTGAGCACAACAAACTTTCTTAATGGGCAACTCAATTATTAATGATTTTAAATTGATTTGTAATTTCTTTTCATTCAAGCAGATTTTCATGGATTTTTAGGGCCCTTTTAAACAATGTTTCAATTGGGTTTAAAGATGTTTAACACGCCCGAGAACAGCTTTGTAGACAATATCGAAGGTGTGAGACAATCTTGGCATTTAGGTATGTATTTGAGGCCTCAATGGTCAACGAGTTTGTAACAGCTTTAAATGGGGACAGAACATTCTTCCCCCGAACACACTGATGCGGTCACTCAAATAAGACCTTATCCAATTTTGAGTGTATGGAAAGGTTGTAGTCATTTAGTTTGTTGAGGAGTTGTCTGGTGCTTTACAATGTCGAAGGCTCTGCGTCATCAAGGAAGACTGCCCCATTACTTTTCCCCGGTCCACGTTTGCCCTGATTGTTTCAAAGAAGTTCTGTCAACATACTTTTTCACATACTTCTATCAGTACTACTGTAGAAGGTGTGAAGTACTTCAAATATAGGTCAACAAATAAATCAAAATCAAACGCAGCATGGCCTGTTTCTTAGGAGCTTGGCTGGGTCGCAGCAGGACACCGGACCCCCATGCTGACACGTAATCTGATCTTTATTTATATTAGGATTTTACATAGTCCAATCTAATGCCTACCTTCATGTGGGGAAAAAACAAAAAAAACAAATATGAGAATAGATACTTGCAGTGAGAGGGGTCGCCTCTCCACAGATCTGACCTGTAATTTGGTGTGGTAGCGTCACTTTCTTGTCTCTAATTGATATGTTTAATGCAATACTGTGGGACATTCCAGGCAAAGCAGTGACATCTCTGAGACAAGCTGGACCCTTCACCAGAAAAGTTACATATTGCCCCTTTAATGCTCTATCAACAACATATTAGTTTAAAGAGGAGCTGTAAATGTCTTTTGTTCATTGTGGATGTCATGTTTACAAAGCAAAGCACGTGCATTCTCTCTGTTCTTCTTCGTGTCCGTAAGAATTAGTCCTATGCCGCCATTTGACTCTGGTATGTAGGCCTTACTTCACTTACGCTGGGATTACGCAAGCCTGGTCCAGTCATGCCTGTGGTAGTCATAACACGGTGAGGGTGGAGACACGCCAAGCTCTTATAGGTCCAACTGTGATTCACTAGCTAACGTGGCATGCAATAAAAACAAGAGGTATTTTTCTCCAAACTGGGTCCAGTTTTTCATTGTTTGACCTATAGAGATGAAAGTATATATGCAGTGTTTTCAGGAAAGGACCATGGACCTCTATTGACATTTGAGTGCATGAAGGGGTAAATGGCACACTGTGGAAAGGTCAGTGTTAAGTGCGGAGATGGTGAGAGCCTTTCTTACAGATTTGAAGCAATGTTACTTTAATATTACTTGAATGACATGTGAATAAAATTCCTCGGAGATAATTCCCTAAACTATAGAGCGGTTACGTGCAGGTGTGGGGGAAAAAGGGGTTTAACAAAGGCAAGTGGTTATGAAAATGTGTTTTTTATTCAACAGAATCACACCTAAACATATGTACATATTTACAGTCTATACAATGAATATACATACAGTATCTTGTGTAACCTGTCAGGACCATGAGCCTCTAGGTCGTGTCACTAATACATATGTCACAGTGCAATAAGAAATCTGTGCACCCGGGTCAGTTCACTCTACACCACAGAGATCTAACTCTATACTGAACAGCTACTGAAACTACTTCGACTACAAATATATTTCCACCAGTTGGTTTCTGTCTGGTACCAAATGCAGATGAAACCAAAGTGATACGTATTTCATAGAAGCAATTCATGTTTGCAATGTGAGAAATTAAAAGTAGCGTTTCTCAGATGTGCCAGACTTGACAGTACCAAAACAAAACTGAAGTCTGGGAAGCTAAACGTCACTGAAACACAACTTCTCGTCGGGATCATGGCACATCATTGTCACTGCGCTCAGAAGATTTAACAGCAATAGAAATGATTATGAAGGTAAATTCCCATTTGGGGGTGAAGTGGTCAGAAGAGACTCTTCCAGCTGAGGTCAGACCACAGCTTAAGTGTTGAGTCACAAGAAACATCGAACAGGACCAGACCTGATTCAGAGTCATGAGTTTATACAACACAGTGATACAGGCCCCACACTCTCACTCACAGCAAAACAGACAAGAACCGAACAACTCCAGTGTGCTTCATATGGACATAAACTATCCACCAATACAATGATTCACTGTAGTATATGAAGTCAGTCAGGTCAGTTTGGTTTACAGTTTCCAAATGCACTCTTTAATAGACAATTATATTTAGAGTTATTTCTGGATTAATTTTCTCATATGAAAACTTGTGTACATCACATTTAAACAGAATTATTCAGTAATATTTCCCTGTGATCAGCAGGCCTGTCTCCCTGGTGTGATTGTTGCGTGTGGCAGTCTCTCTTATCAGAGTCTTGCACCACTCAGACCTTCTGTGTGAGTGTGAGGTTGTAATGCCCTGCTCTGGTCAAACTGCCACACTCTTGGAGTAACACATCAGTCTGTGCGAACAGTTCCTCTGTGTCACAGAGACAGTGTGAGTCAGACTGTGGAGCCTACAGCATCTCACAGCATCCCACTCTCTCTCACCAATCTGCCTCTGTCTGCTCTTGTCAGCTCCTGTCTGCTCCTGTCTGCTCCTGTCTGCCCCTGTCTGCCCCTGTCTGCTCCTGTCCCCCCCTGTCTGCTCCTGTCTGCTCCTGTCTGCTCCTGGTCTGCCCTGCTGTCCTGTCTGCTCCTGTCTGCTTCCTGCTCTGCCCCTGTCTGCTCCATTCCCCTGTCTGCCCCTTGTCTGCTCCTGTCATGCTGCCCCTGTCTGCCCCTGTCTGCTCCTGTCCCCCCCTGTCTGCCCCTGTCTGCTCCTGTCTGCTCCTGTCTGCCCCTGTCTGCTCCTGTCTGTCCCTGTCTGTGCCATCGGTCCAGAGCTGAAGTCTTTCAGACACTTTTAGCACCAAAATATTATAAAAATATAGAATTAGAAACACAATGAAAATCATTGTGAAAATGCCCTTAGAAAGTAACACATACATTGACAAATACAGTACTGTGGATATTTCAAAAACGATTGAGGGTGTATTTACAGACAACAATACACAGGGATCTGAAAAGTGCCCATGTAAAAAACAACAATAGATCCCTGTGAATGAGTCTTTTGGTCCCTATGTTTGATACAAGTCCATCAACAGAACAGATCATCGTCTCTCTCTACGTCAAACGATGGCACTGTCTGCTCCGCTGAACTCACTTCCTGTTCTGTCGGCACCACTTCCTGTAGTGATGGTGGCTGGTGAAACCAGGGGTGAGCGAGAAGCTCTGCTGCGGTCAGTCTCTCAGATGGCTCTCTCCTCAGCAGACTCTGCAGCAGACACTTGGCTTTAGGAGACAGGCCCTCGGGAACACAGCACTGGCCCCGGCGGATCTTAGAGAACAGTGTGGCAGGGTCTGGGTCATGGAAGGGGTAACGGCCGACCAGCATGGTGTACAACATCACCCCCAGGCTCCACATGTCAGCCATTTTCCCAGAGTATGGAGCAGAGCCGCTCAGGATCTCCGGACTGACGTAAGCTGGGCAGCCGTGGGTGTCTGACATCGAGTCATTCTTTGGGTTTTCCAAAACACGGCAGTCATCTAAGCTTTCGAGTCTCACCTGAGTCCTGTAAAAACAACAATATACAATTATATTTCATTCTGTTAAAACATCAACAACAAATGAATAAAAACGACATACTGTGTACAGTAAAAGTAATGTGCTAATGACATAATGTGAAACATGTTCGTACACCCTTAATCTCATCATGGAAAAAACAACTTCCTCTGTTTAGCCCTGAACTACACGTTCGACTAAATCCCTCTCACCAGTCTCCAGTGAGCTCTAGGTAGCTGAGAGTTTGAGACGCAAATCTGTATAAGCATGTTTCCAATGTAAACACACAACAGTACAAATGCAGGACCCCCCACAGCCCCTCCCCATCTCTCTGCTCACACACACCACTATATTTAGAAATGTTAATCACCAGGAGCACATTTAGATCTATGAGAATGAAGGGGACAGACACAAATGTATCTATTCTGCAATTCTACATTGGAAATTTAGCTGGAAATACAGCTTTTGCATTGGACATTTTTTTCTACTCATTGTCGAAATGTATCAAGTAAATTGACTGCCATGAAATAGTTGACCTTGTTCCAATTAAGCAGTGTTCATTAATCTATTTGTAAGACATTGCACAGAGTGATTGGACATAAAAATAGCCAAATGACACCAGAGTGGTAATAACAGAAGATGCATAATATCTGAACATGCAGATAGTAGCGCTGATAAGTGCGATAGTAACCGAAATGGAAGCAGAGAAATCAAGTTGGAGGGTGGATAGAGTGACTCATCCTGGTGTTGAGAGTAGATATCTTCTCTCACTCTTCTCCAGCTCAGGCTATCTGCACCTGGGCTCCACACTAACGGCGCCAGCCATCCCATAATTGCCCTCAAATGGCTGTTGCCACATCGGTGACGCACGGGAAGGCTGGCCCGGCAGCAGTGAAGCAGCATGCCTCACACAGCTAGTCACCTTCCCTAAACTGGCTCCTCGAGTGCTGCCAATGGGGACTCGTCTCAAAGTGCCGTGGCTCAATCTGATGATCTGACCAGAGATGTGCATCTTTGGTAGAGACATTGCATCACCCCATAATTGCTTGCATGAAAACATCTCTGATTGGAGGTAGAAACAAAATCTATGACAGAATATGAGGTCAGAAACAACACAAAATACATGCCATATGAGAACATTTTACTGACGCCAATGCCAGCCTCGAGCCCAACTAAGCGAGTTTCATCAGGACACGACCATACAAATGGACCATCTCTCCTCAATGAGTAAAGTTTGCACCACTGAGACATAAGACCAACAAAACTACCTCCAGCTACAAGAGCTCCAGGCAAATTACGACAAACAAATCTATTTTTACGTTGCTAAATATATTATGTTTAATGTGATACCAATATATGCTACAACTTAAAATGAGGTCAATGGCATGTAAAATAAAAGAAAGGTCTCATAATTTCAGGGTCAAGTCGACACTCATTTACTGACATGTAGATGAATACGGAGTGTCATTTGAGAATGCATGGAAAAACAGCATCATAGCTTTGTGCAATGCGGACACTCATATATGGACAAGCTTTCATTACACACACACACACACACACACACGCCGTGAGTCATTGCTGTGATGTGGGCTATCACAGAGGACACAAGCAACTTCAACTTTTCTCACTGGCTGTCTGCCTCCATTCATCCAGAGAGTGACCCTGCTCATCCAGAGGTCACGGCTGGGGAATGTTACAGCTGAGGGGAAAAATGCATTAGGAAAACGAGGGAGGGAGGGGGCACGCTTACAGGAAGAGTGTGTGACGCAAGGGCAAAGAGACGACAAATAGTTTAGCAAGCAGTGTTTTGTGAGTCCTCCTCGGCACACAGCTCTCTTGTGTCTTTGTGGGAGGAACTTCAAAGTGCATATGAATAGAGTCCTGTTACTAACTATTGTAATGCATATTTATCATGTCACACATGAATAAGTAATAATGACTAATGCAGACATTTCAGAAGTTATAGACAACAGAAGGGCCTGATTGTCTCATTCAGCGGCCTCGTCTCGCAGCTCTGCCAACAGGACACCCACTGCACGATTGCACCAAACCAAGCTACAGATAGTGAGAAATACAGACAGCCACAGTGCTCCTCCATGAGAACCTCCTACTCCAGCAGTGCCTACATCCAAACCTGCACTAGATGGCCCACAAGGATAGTCTCTGATACATATAGACATAGAACTATTAACCACCTAAAACCTGTTTTTGAAAGAATACTGCAAACTTGCTGCAACTGTACGCACAGACTCAGACTTACAAACATAGAAATGGAACAACTTCTTGTGAAAATATGCACAGTAATAACATCAAATAAACAAACTCATAATCAGTATAACCGGACTTTGAAAAATTACAGAAAAAGTAGTAGGTCCAGAGTGACGAGTACTTTGCTTGATTTTATAATAATGCATTTTGGAATACATTTACTTTACTTCGCACTTAGGATGAGTCTGATTATTAATATACACATTAGCAAAACTTTTCCCCTCACCTTTTCTCATCTCCAAAGACAAACTTGCGAAGCTTGAGGTCCCCCAGCACAAGTCCGTTCTGGTGACAGTGAGCCACAGCTAGTGCCACCTGCTGGAAGAGCCTGCAGGCCTGCCCCTCGTCCAACCTGCGGCAGCTCTTCACCAGAGTGTGCATGTCCCCATAGTCTTTGTCCAGGAACACGTAAGCTTTCCTCTCTCCCAGGATGATGTCCCTGATACCAGCCACGTTTCTGTGAGCCGGCAGGATCCCGTAGGCGCGGATCTTCTCCTGGTACATCACCATGTCATAGACCTGAGGGAGAGTTTTATTGAGAGAAGTCAGGAAAGACTCAATGCAGGCTTTTGCAGGAGCATAGCAAATATATTTTGACAGTGTGAAAGAACATTTATTTTATGCACAAACCTAAAAAGATAAATACAGCTGGTCTATTGTGCCATACAAAATTACACGATGAGCTGTTATGAAGTTTGACAATGGCCAGTCCACTCAACTGCGAGTATTTACAATGGAACTACATGTTCCCAGGATGAACGAGGCTATCAATGCTGACTGCATTTATCATTAACAGATACATATTTTAATGTTATAGACTACTTTGAATAGGCAATAGCCCACACTGCCACTGACGTCACACAGGACAGCTCGAGGACCTTACATGGACCGCACAGTGCCCAGATCACTGCATAAATGATGCACTCACTGTTCCTTTAAGGGACCATGACGTATTGTACTGAAGAGTATACAAATAAAGTTGATTGTCCCATAAGCCCGCTTGATTTGTTAAGTGCGATGTGGTTATAGATAAAAATAACTCAGTAGTGAAGTAAGACTGCTGCGTAAAGTATGACACATTTGATGAAGAAAACGCATCGCAGTGATGATACAGACGGGCTGTTGAGCAACAGCCCTGTCTCGAAACACCACTCATTCAGAGAAATTGCACAATGACGATGGATTGCGCATACCTTGCACAGCAGCTCCTCGCCCGTGTCCGTGTTTATGGCATTGTGGGTGCTCTCCCGCTCCGATAGAGGTAGAAGCAAGAAGGGTCCTATCCTGGACGGTCCCTGGTGCGGGTTGGGGGTCCTGGGGCTCGGGGTTGTTGGTGAGGTGGGAGAAGATCCGTAAATAAGACTATGCGCGTCCCCGGCTTCAGTGCTCAGTCTGGGGGATTTAGCTGGAGGGTGGTCGTCCGAGTCCAGCCGCTTGTGCGCTGCGGGTCTCCCATAACGGAGGCACGTCACCGGGCTGCTGCTCCACTGCAAGTTCATCCTGATGGAGCGGTGTGCCATGACAACACGTCGTGCGTAAAGACTTAGAAACACTTCAAAAACGGGGACTCCATTCCTTGATCTTGTTAAAATCCACAAGGCACCAGCCACTCAGAAGTGACTGAGTAGTTAAGGAGAGCTGACAGACAGGAGAGAGAAGCAGAGGCAGAGAGAGAGAGAGAGAGAGTGGGCCCCACACTCCCGGAGCACAGAGAGTGAGTGACTGATGTTTCGGCTCTCTCCCCGCCCTAAGCAGCCCAGTCCACTCCTCCTCCCGGTGACACAAGCGTTGAGCAATCCTCAAACAGCTCTGACTCCACTCCGCCGCTGCGCTCTGATGAAACTATTACCTCTGCCGCGCGCTTATTTGTGTCTTGTTTGTGGCGATGTTGTAACCGATCCGGCGTTTCGTGCAATGAATGGGATATTTTGTGCTGATAGTGAAGCGGAATGAAGAAATCAGCGCGCGGCTTATCACGAGCGTCTAATCAAAAGCACGCGTTAGAAAATCATTAACCGGACTGATTCAACGTCTCCCTCTCATTACCAACAGTTACAACATGGACCGTCGCGTTAAATGGCCCATCTGAGTGATAGATTATTGTCATACGTGCAGCAGGGATCTATTAGGGAGTTTCTAGTCTTGACACACAATTTGAATCAATAACAGTCCCAGTTGTATAAGATAATGCAATCATTTTAGCATCTTCTTAATTAGGTAAAAATACAATTGCAAATGCAAGAATGATATGGACATTTTCTGCTTTCAATAAGGGACCTTTTTGTTGTGGATCCCCGTGCACAGCAGGCGTGTAACAGTGCCAAGAACTATAGTCCTTTTAATCCCCCAGTCCTTATTTAATCAGAGGAACCATCCAGTTCCCCTTGCTCGCGGTCACACAATGGCAGTGACTGAAAGTGATTTCAGTATAGGTGAGTTAACTTAGACCTTTAAATATTGAATTAAATGGGGGTCATTTCCCTTCATCCTGCTCCTTTTGAGCACTGTAAACCTGCACATGAAACTGATGCAAATAAAGTTCAAACAAACAATGACATTTACAACAAAACTCAATTAGTGAAAATGTTGTGCTATTTACTGATTAAGGACTGTATTTTTGGAGCCATGTGGATATGAATATAAAATATGTGTGAATAAAATGTGCCTGTTCTTGGTCTGACTGAAAGTACCCTTTCCCGGGCAGGAGCTAAAATGTCCCCAAAGTGTCTGTATTTTTTATACTCTTGTATTTTTATACTCTTTTATACTTTTATACTGTACGAACGTGAATGGGGAGTTGAATTTTAAAAAGTACCAGGAACTGAAAAAGATCCTTTTCGGATGATCCACAGATTTGTCCCATTCTGTAAATCTTCAGGCTTTCATCAATCAGAATTATGCACAAAAAGAAAATCCTCCAGGAAGTCAGATCAAGACAACTGGCTTGGGACAGTTTACCTCAGTGCAGGTTGTACAATGGGTCAGTTAATCTATAAAACAACTTTCAACAAGGAACCATACACTAATGCATTAGATGTGTGCTGCCTGCTCGTTCAGGCCCAGGTGTGTGACCATATCTGACCCAGCGTTGTATTTTCCCTCCCGTTGGCCTGGCTCTTGCTATGACTCACCCTCATATAAAGCCCTAGTGGAGCCATAAGCAGCATTCACATAAAATATGCCACAGCAGCGCCGGCCTCAGTAAACAACATCACACACTGAACTGCAGTGCCTGGTGGAATGGCAAAAAACAGGGCCAGCAACACCGTGCAATCACTGTGAAAATTGTGCAACATGAGGACAATGTTCGGACTTTATGTGCAGAAATTGACGGGCGTAAGCTATAATAAAGAATTCGACGGTAAAAAACACAGCAGCATATCATCCGGCAGGGCAGAGTAACGGATATGATTTTAAAGTTATTTGACAAGTTTACACTCAGATAAACCTCAAAATGTATATAAAAGTGTCTTGCCCAATGATGCAACAACAGCAGAAATATAACCACTAAACCAGTGAGTGACCTGCTTCCTGTCCCACTTTTGAGAAAACTGAAATCATGAATACAAACTGCAAGAAGTCTCGTAAAACAAAGGTCTCTTTTCATTTTCAACTGCAGATACTTGCAGTTTTCCTTAAATAAAATTTGAACTTTGAAATTTGAAGCTCCTAATTTGGTTGATTAAGTCAAGGCCAAAGTTATGTGACAAAATGAAGAGATGTAGTGGACTGTGGATGGACATTTTGTACCAAACAGTCCCATATGTTTACGTGATGCAGTGGAAAAATAAATTGAATTGAATTGAAGCAATGCAAAAGGTCACCCAGGTTCCATTAGGAAAAGGTGGCGGTTATTTTTAGGCCGTTTTTCTTTGTGAGTGTCCCACGATGAAGTGAGTCACGTCTGATTGAAGTGTGAGTGTCTCTATGAGCTGTGCGCTTGTCATGTGGTGGAGCAGGCCGTCAAACTGGTTTCCTCTGTCACCGCTGCCTTGATGGGTGCCGCTTGGAAAAAATAGGAATTGTGGAAAAACACAAAATGATTTTTTAAATTTGTAAATGCAGATTATAATGTTCATATTAAGTACTTTTAGATGGCTGCAACTTGCTAAAACTGTATTTCAAAGATTGCATTGTCATTATGTGGGTTTCAAAATGTTTCAAACTTGAGTCAGCGTGTGAATTGCTTTTGAAAACTAAAGAACTAATTCATCAATCGTGAGTGTGGCATTAGCGCACACAATGCAGTGGAGGAGAGTAGACCAAAACCTTGTGCATACACGTGGTCACATGTGTCCGGACTGAAACAGGGACACTGGGGATTGATCTGGACGAAGAATAGATCAATCTGATCATCAAAATGGTTTACATTATTCAAAATACAGGTTACACAATGGTTAGGAAAATATAAACAAACAAACAAATCTTCAGAAATAAAATGTTGATGGTTTCTACCATTCTGATGTATGATGTCCATTGATTTGGTTTCAGTGCCAAGCTATTAACTGCACACGATAGCCCTCAGACAAATGTGTTCAAAAATATCAAGATCAAGTGTCTACTGGAGCTAAAGCTCTTCTTCATATTGACGTACATGTTTTTTCAGACTCATATAATGCCAAACAAACATGTTTAGAAGCATGTATTCACACTAAAGTTGTTGCCTATGGATTCCTAATGGATTAACAGCTCGAGATGATTAGAAATGCCTCATGTTTTGAAACAATTTAGCACTTTCTTTCCTGGCCTGCGTCCAAACAAGTTACAACTATGAAAGCCATAGGCAAACTTTTATAGCTGTTATTAATGTCATGTTTCCTGTATATTTTACTCTCAAAAAATCAAAGCCACCCACTGCTTAATGTTGTAATGAAAGTTTTTACGCCAAATGTTTGGTAGAAATTAATGAGCACAACTGTTTCTAAATCCCACTGTGTACAAACAGTGTCCAATGTTTAATAGGGTTATGAGTGAACTATGACCCCTGTTGAGGAATAAGTTAATTTTGGACAAAAGGAAATACTATGTCCATCAAGTTCAGCACTAAGATTTTTATACCAAAAAAACTGACATGACTAAATGATTAGAAAGATAAGCAGCGTGTGTCTGATAATGATGCTTGCCATTATCTGCCAGACAATTCACACAGATGTAAAAGTAAGAGATTACTATTATCGCCTCAGAACTAGAAATTGCACATAATGCCCCCATATGCCCCAACAAATGCTCTTTTTATCAAATTAAAAACCTTAAAATGCTCTTGTTGACCTTAGCACTGCATTTGTGATGTATAAGACACATAACCATATGCTCCCACACTGCATCCAAGAGAGGTTCTAACTGAGAGAGAGAGGGTACAACCTCAGAGGAGCTCGGATTTTTCAGACTGCAAATGCAAGGACTCATTTAAAAACCATGCTTGGATGGAACATTAAACGACTCAATTTACACCTTTAAAAGAAAATGTAAGTCTAATAAGGAAATAAGGAAATATAGGGAAATTGAAAAATGTTTGTAGTCCAAATGCCTGTGCGTGCCTGTGTATGCATGTCAGTAACTGTATGCATCCTGTATGTGTGTCTGTCTATATTATACATATGTGTATATGGAAAAGTGCTGTATGTGCTTGAGTTACTGGATCACAAACATATGTATTTGAGCCATGTGACCAGCCAGTTCAGTTTGAACGCTCAGTTAGTTGATGCGTGTCATATTTTATGTAAATAGAGTTGAACTTCAGCCTAAACCCTTTCGGTCTGTAACATGTTTTGTTTCTGCTTTTTGCACCTGTTTTTCCTCTGCCTTTGACTGAAGAAAATAAACAAAAAAACCTGAATGGACTTCAGATGCTTGTCACAGTAGTAGAGTAAATATAATCTATATTTTCCTAACCTGAACTTTAAGAACAATCTGTCAAGTCCAAAAGAGTTTCATGTGGACAGACTCCAGATTGGCAATGGTCTGCCAAACTATCCGCTGTCTTCCTCCCCTTTTCCCGTATCTGCTCATCACTGTGCCTTTGATGTCTTGAGGTCAAGGCGGGGTTAAAGCTATACTCCACTTATTCTTGGCAACATGGAGATTCATGAGATTCAAAATGGTAGCTTTTCTATGTTTCCAAATACCAGAAGAGGATTTTTTTTCAATGCACATAACTGCTAATTGTTGAAACACACCTACACATTGTTCCCTGTTGTTCTCATCGCGGGGAGTTGCCATGTTTATTCATACTCAACACAAAGACTTCCATAAACAATATCGCTGAAACTTGACCAAAAACTACAATGGTCTATAATGATCTGACAGCACAGTTCAGAGAAGAACGATTAGAGCAAACATGTAGTTAACCTCCATTTTGGAATTAGAAAAGATATGTTGTAATAGATGTTGTGACTCATACACTTTGGTATATCTCCTGACAAATGATGATTGAGTGAAGAGATTCTAATGAAAGTAGCATTTATAAGAAAAAGGTTATGTAAAATTTGATTCAAATAGTATAAAAATGTACCTATTTTTGGTATGTTTTGTACTGACTTGATAAAAAGGTTTTACAAGATAGTGAAAAAAACATCATGACTCAAAGACTGGCGGTTTAATTCAGGGGTTTATGCCACAAACAAGCCACAAAACATTACAAGTAGAAGAAAAAATTAACGTGTAATTTTGAAACTAGAGCAGTAAAATCTAGGGAAAAAAATTTGTAATGGGACTTTACAAACATTTAAAAAAAGAAGAAATCAAAATGTCTGCTTGGTGGTCACTGGGATTTTGCTCGTATTGCAATATAATGTAATTTTGGTTTCTACTTTCGCTGCATCAGAAATAGGAAATCAACAGTCGCAATTGAAATCAAAACCAACACTTCTGGGGAAAAGCCCTTCACACGATGTCAAGTCATCTCTTGCTAATTTCACTTGAAAATGCTTCCAACTTCCTGCTTTATCCCACGAATGGCATTAAGCAACTCATTCTCATTCAGCACATGATTTCACTGAAACACTTTGGCGTGCACTGTCCCATACTTCCTGTTGTGAATGGGAAGTGCAGGGCGATTGTGTACTGTCGCCGTCACACGTCACATTACTCTGTCAGGACCATTTCCTCTTTTACACAAGCTCATCTCTGTGTCCCATGACGTCACTGGGAGAGCAATGTGAAGTCCCCCAACTGAGATAAAACGTAATCATAGGTGACATCACTGGTAAAACAGCTATTTGCAACAGAAAAAGTGAAGAAAAAAACAGAGAATATCAGCAAAGCATCACAATTAAATATGTATCATAATCAGAGTTAGGTAAGTCTGAGCAGAGATGTCGGACTTCTGCTCCCGAGACTCTTCCTCCGGCTCTTCCAGGGAACACAAGCGCAGTTTCTTTAGTATGAATGAAGTTTCCTTGCTTTAAAGCATGATGTGGATATGGTTTATTATTTTTAGCCTGTAATTAAAGGACAAATAGTATGCATTATTTGTATTTTTAAACGAGCAATCTGATTCTGATGATGTCACTCAGCGGTAGGCAGAGTACACAACACAGCTAACGGACTAATAAACAGTCAGTTTTCTCGATTGTAGTTGGGGGCAAAGACATCGACGGAGTCACATTAGCCTCTCTCTATCGGACTGTACGGTCAACAATGCCCTTAGAAACTACTGAAACATACAAACATAACTGTGGTCTGCAGGGGAAATCAGGTGTAATAAAAGTTTGAAACTCACTGAAGAAGCTGCCTTTCTGGTCTAATGGAGGTGGGCAGGAGGAGGCTCTGCACCACTTACCATAAAACTAGCAGATTATGTCCGAGTCTGACTGCTTTTAGACAGGCTTTGTCCTCACACTTCCACAGTCCACATGTTAAAGCCTATTGTAGGTTTGCTTACAATAATAATTGAGTGGCTCTGGTGATAGATAAGGATAATGTGGAGCTGTGTTTGACATTGGAGTCATAAATGGCCCGTTTATCTGCTCACTTTTAAGTTTCTTCAATTTCTTCAACAGAAATGTCGGCCGTAAAACGGCGAAATAACATCCTAAACAGACCTCATGTGTGCGCACCCAAAGTCCCAGACTCACTCATATTGGCCTTTAAACAGACTCTTGAGTACATTTACTTCAGCATCATATTTTAGAACAAAATGACTAGGTGAGATAAACAAATGCAAGCTTTCCTCAACTTGCTAATGTAGTCACGTTGAATTGAACGTGATATGATGGCAAAAATGCTCAGAACGAGTCTGGTGATGATTTATGGACTTAAATACAATGAAGAAGATCTCAGAACCCCACCTATGATGTCACAGATAGGGAAAATTCAGAATGAAGTGTTTTTGACGCGGAAAGGACTTTCTAATCAAGATTCTCCAAACTATTGAATATGGAGCTAAAAACAACTCCAGGGACGTTTTTGATGAGGGAACAATGTTATAACATGGCTAAAGGCTCAAAAAAGTAAATGTAGCATATTTGTTCTTTGTTCACTGCTTGTGGCCTGAGCCAATCACTTCATAGAAATCTGCTTAATGGGTAAGAAGGAGTTCTGGAGAAAAAACACAGGTTGGGCCTCGCTCGCTCTACTTCTTTGTGAGTGGCAGGGGGCCAACCATTCTGTCACAGCGTACTAAATCCTGTTTCAGTGTTAAGAACATAGCTGCAGTTCCACCTTTGGGCCTGCACATGAAAGAGTCATCAGTGTTAATCTAGTATGAAGGGATTGATGGGAGATAAACCCTGATCAAAAGGACATGTTTTTATCACACCTTTTACAAATCCTGTTATGAGCGGTGTAGACCTGTTTGCTTCAGATACACAAGATGAGGAAAACTACCTCCAGCGAAAAACAAATCCACTTTATTTACATTTGTGTTACAAGGCACACTTTCCAAGTCCTTTGCTTTCCAAAAACGCCGCACTCGTGTCTTCATCAAATATGAAGAGTCAAAGGCTTAGCTTCGGAAAAAAGTAATTAATTGCTGGATAAAACCCCATGTAACAGGATTTCAATGAGTGTTAGCGCTGCTCTGCACCAAAAATGAGATTTACTCTTCTAATCCCGTGATGAAAGAAATGGCCAATTATTTCCATTACACGTGAATACACAGGCTCAGTCAAGGCTTGGCCAGCAGGGGCAATAACTATAGCAAAAAACAGAAAAAAACAATAAGAAAGTCTTTGTGTACCTCGTGTTCAGCCAGAAACTGCAACCTGTCACTCCACGTAAATGACCTAACACACAGCTTTAATGATATGATTGCCGCACAACTCACAGGAGGGAGATGAAAGCTAGCGTCGCACCATTAACCAAGCGTACAATGGCTGTAGAAAATTAGGCCCAGTGTTTCTTGGCATTTCATCAGTTTTGAAGGATGTTGAAAATATGGGTTAACGTTGGTTGAAGTTTGTGTTTGATTTTTGACGGCAGTGTGTCGTCATAAAAGAGTACACACCATGTTATTGAAACAGACGCCACATCTTTCAAAGGAATTAATTCATGTGAACATGTCCCCGGTGAGTGATGATGGTACTGAGATCTAATTAAGTGTAGACAGTAAACCAGACAGATGTGCGCTCCAACACATCTGGGAAAGCTCTCCAAAAACATCTCACTGACATTATGGACTCGGCCATTGTGATAAATCTGTATTTCATATCATTTAGAAGCAAAACCATTCATTTTATTGGTTGTAAAAGGATAAAACATGGGAATCTAAGAACAGGACCTCCAATACTCTCTGTATGCTGACCAAAAGCATAAAAAACTATTCATAGTAAAAAGAAGTGACTAGAACTACAGCCCCAATGAAGAGTTGCTCTCAATATGTCACTTTTGACCCAGTGTTTTTTCCACTGATGGACAAGCAGAGACAGAGTATTGGACAGACGCCCATCCTTTGGGGAATAACACAGTGAGGTCTCTGTAAAGTCGGAAATATAATGAAAATGTCCCCCCAATACCTCAATTATGATGAGAATAACCAAATAGTTTACAGATTAAAATAATTATAAACAAAACTGTGTAAAAATTGGGGGAAAAAGATATGTTTCTTTTTCTTGTTGTATGTGCTAACGATATAAAGCATCTTTGAGTTACCCTGAAAAGGGTTATATAAAACCAAGTCATTACCCAGTAAAATACTGTGAACCAAAGCTGCCAGTATTTTTCATGTAACTTTATTTAATAACATTGTAAAACAAGAGGCATGATGTAAATATAATATAATCATGTTGAAAATAATATCACAATTCTCTTCACTTTAAATTTACAGTATTTTAACATATTTTTCTGATTTATTTTAAACACTAGATTGAAGATACATAATGGAGAAGGGGGTCTTGAATGATGATAGCCCAGAAAAGCTCTTGTGAGTGCTGAAAAATATTTACAAAATGTTCTGAGATTATATTTGGCTTTAGCAGTTTTGTTCTGCGGTGAATCATTTCTCTAAAATAAACCCAGTCTGTGTGAATCGCAGGAAGAGGGTTTTTTTTCAGTTCTGTAGCACTTGTGAGTGAGAGCTGAGTCAGTGTCAGTGAGTATGAATGGACAGGAGAGAACAGTGCGTCCATCCGTGTTCAGGGACGTACAATGGCCCAATTCTTGTAGACTTTACATTGACATAGTTTTTACCTGTGATGGACATCTGATTGTGTGCGGAGGTCATTACGGTGCAGCGAAACATGCATTTGATTAGTGACAGAGCCAGTTTGATCTGTCATGTTCAACTGCCTGAAGATGTGTGCATAAGAGCACCGCTCTACCCAGTTCAGTTCTGGTCGAGGATGAATACAATCTACTCTCTCATCTGGACTGGGAACCATTTTTATACACTCTCACTCTGCGAGCATAACAAGAAAATGATGAAAATGGAAGAATAAGCAATTCACATGCAAAAAACATGTGGAATTACATTTTCCATTTAAATTGTAATCACCTTTATTATGAGTCCAATTATTTGGAAGTTTTTTATTTATTGCCTAAAAAATCTCAAAACCTCAAACAATTATTTATGATGACAAAATCTGATGATTCCACCCAATGCTAATTGGCCGTTTTTCACGAAACCGACGAGCTAGTTCCGGTTTCCTTAAAAATGCGGAGCACCACTGCTCCATTCATTCTTCATGGGGAGTTAGCTGAGTCTCACTAAAATAAATAAATAATTAGTAAACACAAAGTGGCGAGTGAGTTACAGATAGATAATCACAGGCAGCATGTTAAGACCTTTACGTAGCATGTAATTACTTCACCTGGGGATCTATATGTTAATACAGGTTAGTGGTTTTGTCTCTAAGCTAATGCTAACATACAATAAATGTAATAAACACCAAACTGAACTAACAAGTTTACAAAAACACTTGACTTTGTACTTTTATGAAGTTTGTCTGTTTTTTTATTAAAGTTAATGTATGTTAGCCTTTAGCTTTGAGACAAAACCACTTACTTTTATAAACACATAGGTTTCTTTCACTGACATACATCGTACATAAAAGTCTTTGCTAATTCCCACAGAGGATGAATGGAACGAGAAGTGAAGATCCTCAGTGCCACGTGCCATCGTGAAAAGGGCCTATTGGCACATGGGCACCAGATTGGCACAGGACACCTGGACTTTATTTCTTATGCACCAAGCATGGCACAAATGACAATCTCATGTGGCTTTTCCCATCTCTTGGTGTCTCAGAGACTATCTAGATTTTCATTTTGTATTCTTTGTCTGGTGGAAATGAAAGGGTTGTGTTTGATTCTTGTTTCCTCTATTTGTAATGGTATATATTTTCATTATTTGCAGAAACATAATATGGAAAGCACAAAGTAATTTAGACACCTCAGACCATGCAGGTGAGTAAACGCTCAATTTAAGTGTCTTTACTTTCAGAATTTTTCAAAAACAGGTTCAAATGATTTACCAGTAACTGGGATAATAATAATACCCCTCAAATTAAGACGAGAACATCCAAATGTCTTCATAGTTTTAGACTATTTCAAACCAAAGCAACAGTTTATTTGCTTGCAGACCTGCCTTTTAAATAAAAAGTGTCATCAGTTTGTACATTTGTTTCTCTATTGCTGTATTTGGTTTGCTCTGGTGGGTGCAGCATTTTGCACTGATTTGATAAAAAACGTGTGGGAGTAATGGAACAAAATAGGTGCTTCATTGACAAATCTAAAATGTGGTTCAACCGAGTGCTCTGAACAGGACATATCCTACTTCTGATAGCTTATGTTTGTATGCATGAGGTCATTTTCTCATTCATTGCTCAACAAAAACAAACTGTAATAGCTGTCTATTGAATGCAGTCGTGACTCCTGCAGCTTGCACTCAAACGGTCTATTTAAAGCTTAGCTGAAGAGGAGATGGCTCTGTTTGGGCTCTGGTAGGAGACAGTGTTGAGGTTTAGGTGTCGGGCGCATTACCAGGCCATGACTCAATGTTTAGAGCTGGTTGTCCCGTACAGTTTTAAGTTATGTCACTTCCCCTAAGGGTGAATTCTCAGGAGGTTGGGCTAATCCGGTGTCTTAATTCCACAGCAAACAGAAACAAAACACACAGAAAGGCAAAAAAAGAGTTGTTTCCAGAGACTGAAATTACAGTAGACAGCAGAATGAGTTGTATTATCCGGTCTGTAGGATGTCATCCAAATTTTTATGATTTTAATTCTGCAGTTGTGTTCTTGGGCAATAATCTTTTTTTCAGCTGAGCTGCCAAGCATCATATTTACCTACATGAGTCTCACCCCTTGCAGGACACTCTGTCTGCTCTTGTGAACAGCTTCAGTGACTGATCCACCCTCGCTGTGTGAAGAAGAGGTTTCGCAGGTCTTTCCTTCCTGCTGCTGTCAGACTTCAGAATAAACACGGTTTGCCCTGAACATGTGTCATTCAGCTTTTTATAATTCATGTGCAATACTGTGACATAATGTCAATCATCCCTGGTGCAATATTTTCTGTCCATATAAAAGCTGTAAATAAGAGTGTTATTATTATTAAGATTATACGAGTTATTTCTAAGTTATATCTGTTTTTATTATTATACTTCTGTGCCTAAGATGTGTTGCAAAACTGGAATTTCCTCATTGTGGTACAAATAAAGGTTATCTTATCTTATCTTATCTTATACAGACGTGGTCTCTCTAAATGGAAGAAAAGTGCATGCTTTGTGTAAAATAGCAGGCTTATTTCTGCACTCAATTGTTACTTGTACTTTCACATCAGTGTTACCAAACAGTGATCTTTGCACAGCATTGCAATACTATTTCCGCGCTCATGGTCCTCTTTTCTGGTCTGCGCAGTTGGGAGCCTCTTTGACATCTCACCTGACGAAGCATTTGCAGTAGCTATAACTGTAGAAGTGTTCAAATGGAATGGAATTACAACTCTATCCAATGCAATCAATGCATCAGCTGAGCCTATATGCAGAGCAAACATTTACTTTAATACCACAGCCCAACAAAAGTTTCATTATTGAAACAAACATCACTCAAAGGGATTTTATGCCATAATGGTTTATCTCCAGCCTCTGCATTGTGTCCTTGGGCAAGACACTTCAGTCACCTGTACAGGTAGTGTATAAGTGAGCGTCTGGTGGTGTTTGGGCCGATAGCACAGATTGAAATCCTTCAGTCTATGCAAGACAGCTGTGGCTACAGACCTATATCAAATATATTGTCATTATCATTATCTATAATCAAATAGTTTATGACAAATGTGTACCATACTCAGCAAATTTACTAATTATTAATTTTGAGAGACTCCATTGAGCATATACATTGTTGGGCCAGGAAGATGACTTTGAGTCCAAACACTGATTATGTCAATGCAATGTTTTGTTTTTCTGTACTAAATTGGAATACCAGCACCAAGTGCTTTCACATGTCTATTTACACTAGTGGTAACAGGGCACACACAAAGAGATGGTCTGTGGAGTGTCTTTTGTTGCTAGGCTGGACAATCTAACAAAGCTAACTTCCCCTGTAACCGAAATACAGGCTCTGAGTCTGGAACAATGCACTTCTCCTGTCATTAGCATTTGTCACTGCAGTACACACAAGACGAAAGGAGCTCCGCTAACAAAACACAGATGTCCTCTTGAACAGTGGAAAAATCGTCTTCATTTTCAGAGTAAATATTTGTCACCAGTAAAACTGTAACTGGAAATGGCAGCACCAGAAACACAGAAAATATAAAATGTCGGCGGGCACAGACCTTTACCAAATCAAGAAGACCCGCTTTCACAGCACATTTGTCCCCTATCTCAGAATTGAACATGTAAAGCGATCACATGCACCCTTTTCACACCTCACTAAAGCTTCTGCACTTTCTCACCTGCTCAGATCTCCATAAAGACAGAGGGTGAAACAAGACCACCGTGATCGCCTCCGCACCCTGATTTTCCCAACGTTTTACAAGCTTTTGGACACGTCTAATCCTGCGCAAGTGAACTCGGCCCAAAAGGAAAGTATTCTGGAGCTCTGTGGGGGTAGCTCTGGTTTCACTAATGAAATCAAGGTTCTTTTCCCCTCACCATGATTACTGTCTATCTCCAAATGTGCAGAAGCAGGGGGGTAGGTACAGGGGCTCGGGGTACAAACCATCTTGGGGGGGTTTTCTATGGTAAATTCACACCCTTTCCTATATTGCTTTATATATATTCCTTTACTCCTCCAGTCCACTGCTCCTGTGTGTAGATGTACAAAAATGTGGATGAATCAATCAGTCAAGCAAGCCATCCAGTAGAGGGATAATTTAAGCACAGTCAAAATAAAACAATAAATAATAACTCAAACAAAGGTTTGAGTTATTATTTATGGAGCTTGAGGAGGTATAGTCATGTGTCAGGGTTAGTTAGAGGTGGGTAACAACCCTCAGGACAAAGGTGTTCTTCCTCTGTGTCCTGCAGTCCAGGCATCACAGCCAGTGTCCAGGAGGAGCCAGGTAAACTCTGGAGACAGGAAGGCTCTGTTACTGTTGTTTCGTTTGGTGATAAAATGGGTCATTCCTTCGAAGTACTTCCTCTGGAAGATCCGCCGCATTTGATGTGAAAAATTCTTTAGCAATTCAGAGGTCCACAGCTAGCTCCAGGGTCTTCATTGATACAGGAAAAAACAAACAAGCTCAATTCACACAATCCCACAGTCCTTGATTGCCCTAGACCCTAACTAACCCCTAACTCAGATTGCAAGCGGCGCAACTGCGGTGCAGAGGCCGCAAGAATTCCCAAGCATTAAAAGAGAGTTGCTCAAATCCCCCTCAGAGCCATGGCCCCAGCCGTCTTTTTCATAAATGCTTAGCTATCGAGGCGAGATTACATGGCCTCACATATACAGCTTTCAAAGTCTGTGACTGCAAAGCACAGCAGTGCTCTACTTTTCATGCAAGAATACCGCTCAAACAGAGCAGTTGCAGTTACTCCGCATGCAGTCTGAGCGGGGTGGCTCATTCACACAGCCCTACACTGGTGCACAGAGCAATTTGGACTGCTCACTCCTTTCTCATCGCCGCGGGTCACGTAACTCGGCAGCCTGGGTGAAATTATTTTGAAAGGCAAAATGTCATCAAAATGTCACCTATAAACAGGGAAACGCATGAATAAGTAATAAAAGCTGTAATGTTATGCACCACAACGCTGCATTGTGCTGGGACCTGTTGCACTGATTTATGGCAACTTGGTAATCATCTGAAATACTTAAGCAGTTTCTTTCAGGTCCACTGTCCCTAAAGGAAGGAAGTCTTTGTCTTCAGGAAAAGATCTCCCCCTTAACCCCTTAGTCCTCCCATCCTGTATCCGCTCACGTCCAAACAAATCCTCTTTATTTCATGGCGTGGACAGGATATAAGCCTATCTGTGTATACTTCAGGATCCTACAGTCTGACTCAATGTCTCTGTAATTTATTTCCTCTATCTCTCTTCCATCCGTCTGTAAAGTCAATGGCATCTGACAAAACATTATACTCGAGGGAAGTTGCACATGTAGTTCGATGATTGATGAGGAGTAATGAAACGCTATAACCTTGAGTAGACACAGTAGTAGTAGATCAAGCACACATCTACCCCAAAGGCTGCAGATATGGTTACATTTAGAATGAACCTCAGACAGATGAAGTAATGGTACAATTGATCCAAGGTGAAGTGAATTTAAACTATCACAGACGGACAAAGCAGCAGCCAAGAATTAAATTGTTTTGTTTTGTTGAGAAGCAGCTAAAAGGGTTTGAAACTCTTTGTTTTTATGATAACACCGTACAAAAACAAATGTTGAAATGCTGGACACCAGGATTCACTGATGGGTTTTAATGTTGAGGTTTGGTGTTTGGTGTTGGCACCAGTTGTGCATTTGATGTTATCTGTCACCTATAATTAACATTATTCAGATACGGTAAGAAATATTTTTTCACTACTAAAGCTATAGTTTTGTAAGTGAATGTGCTCTACTTAACTACGTTTAGCTGCTCTAATAAAAAAACTTAAAAGTTCACCTCAATTTGTCACACAATGGAGACATTTCAGTTCAACAATGTAAGAACAGCTGCTCTTGAATAAAAAGTACAAAAACTTGCAAGATAAATAAGAATTTGAAAATATGCCATCAACCACATTATCAACATATACTTTTGATATTGAGATGTGACATTAACTTACTATACAAATGGGGGCAGTAACCTTTTGTACCATTGTTTATTGACTTTGTAGCTTCGAATCTATGACATTTGTGTAAAAATATGCAGATATTTCACCAGCGGATGAATTCAAGCTTTGTTAAATCATTCCTGATTCACCACTGAACAGAAGGCTGCATACAAGGCCTAGTAAGGGCTGGAAATGCACCATATATTTGTCCAGATAAGATGAAATGTCTGCAGTGTCAAATGCAAGCAATCAGCATATATTCCATTTATTGAAGAAAACTTTCATGTTTGATGTTCAGTCTCCCTTTTATTCTTTTAGAACTAAAAGTATGCATCATTCATGAGTATTGTTAATTTAAAATGTGTGTTTCTGCGTTTACTGTTTTGATGTGCGCTTAAAAGAACAATTTTAATGAAGTCATGCAATCCCAAAAACCTCTCAAAAAAATATAATTTTCTGTGAGTTTGAGTTCTCACTAACTTTGATGTACACACTCCTCTTTATGAGACGCAACTGTGGTTGAAACACGCATGACATTAATATAAATGACAAACTTGCTTGAACCTGAAACATGATTATTAGTCAAAAAAATCCACTCCTCCTGTGTGGTCCAGGTCTCATCCTCCAAGACCACACTAACAAAAAAAGAGGAACATTTTTACAATTCAAATGTTCTACATTTCAAAAGCAGCACTGTCTGACTTGTGTTTTGTTTGGGGGTTATGAGACAAAGAATATGCACAAGCCCAGATGAGTCAAGTGACAAACTGCTGGTGTGGAATCTGTGTGGCTCGGAAACCCATCATTACTGGGAATACGAGAGCCTCACGGACACATCCACCTAATTAAGATCTGACCCTGGATCAGTGCAGTGTGTTAGAGCATGTCGCAGTTCATCCAGACACTGTTTTGCATCATGTGAATAATTGAATGTGGTATATGTGACCCAGAGCACATGGGGATGGAAAAGGTCTTCTAAAGTTCAGAAAAGGGTTAGTTTTGGTTAGTGAGGGAAGGTTAGAGAACTTTTATTTGAAAATTGGTCAAATACTTGGATCAAACTTGAGAGTTAGCATCCCACTGTCAGAGTATATAATAGTATTCCCATAAACATATCAGCCATAAAAAACTGAAAAAATCCAAAACATTACACCTGGTTTGCTCTGGATTAAAATATATTTGAACAGACGCGCTACCAAGTATATTTTGTATATTTTTGAGGCTGAGTGGTTAAATGCGTCTCTCATTTACGTTTTTTTTCAATCTCTTTGACACATTTTGGCCCAAATTCCAAAACTTTCCTCTCAGGGATCAAACACACTGCTTATATATTCATTTTCAAGTTTTAACTCTCGAATCAAAACTACAAAACACTTTTTGATTCACCTAAAACACAATGATCAACTTTTTAACAATTGTAACATGTTCTTTGCATGTTCTACAGTCTGTTCAACTAAAGCCACATCTGCACATCTGATCCAGGACCAGGGACCAAAGACAAATAACACACAAAAGAACACACAGTCACAATATGAAAAAAGAGTCAGACTATAGAAGGAGTAGAAAACACAACGTAAAGACTTCTGTGGTAAAAAACATGTCTGAACCAGGTTTAGAGGTTTGGAGACGCCATTGTCCAAGTCCAAGTCTGAAAGTTAATGAGTTTTTGTTACATACTTGATTTGTGTTATATAATATACATATTTGCAGCATTCACCTGACTCTCAAACCAGAAGAAAGTGTGAAATGGTCCTCTAGGTCTTTAACTCCCTCACAACACACGTCTAAATGTGTCGTAGCATCCTCTGGTCTGTGTCTTGATGATGGTGAAATAAGTTTATAAATTTGATTATTTTGTTATATTATATCTATTTTTTTTTACTGACGGAACAAACAGAACAAGACCAGAGAATAAAAAGAAAAAATCATAAGCAAAAATAAAATAAAATGTCATGCAAATACATATATATATAATATGTCCCTGTAAGTGTCAGTCCCATCTGTCCCAATGTCTGATCAAATTGTCCATATTTAAGTTACAATGCAAAGTAAATCCAAAGTTATTTCTGTCCAGTCCTTGATGATCTGCTCCATCCCTGTGTACATTCCACAGGCCTCCATCAATCATCTCCATCGCCAGAGCCCATCCAAGATGCTCTGTTTTAAAGTCAAATGGAATATGGACGTGTAATCCTTCTAATTATTCACTGTTCCAGTCCAAGGCCTAGATATACAATAGAAAGGGCGTTTGACATAAAATGTGCCAAATGAACATCAGACCACTGCACATTAGAGGTGAACATTTTACCGGGACAAGCTCAGAAACAAACCCCAAAAGGCAGGTGTGTTTACTGGATGCATTTAACACAGAGACCATGTGTGGGCCCATCATCATGGTTTGCACCCACAGAATGGTTCTTGCCACACTCCAGGAAAGAGGTACACAAAAGCATGAAGCTGAGTATAGGTCGTGCTTTTAGGATTTTGAAGACTGGAGTGAAGCTGGTGGATGTGAAGAGCCTGATGGAGGGAGGTGTCTGCAGCTCTGACCAACACTCTGTCATAAGATGTGACCTCAGCAAACACCCCAGTCCACTGACAAAGAGAAGAGCTGTTACGAGCCCTACACGCTGCACTTGAGAGGAAATTAGAATTATTTCTGTTCTCAGTTGGAGTGTGTGGATCGTAAGTCCGTTGTGGTGCAAATATATAGTTTCCAATAGTCAATATTAGATCAACAATAGGGTTTACAGTTGAGATTTTGTTAATTTAGGGTAAAGTTAGTGGGTTAGGATCCAGTGTAATGTAATGTCCAGGCAAAGCATGGCATTGTACACAAAATAATTCAAAGTACAGGTAAACATAACATTAGTTTTGGTTTTACCCTTTTTTTTGTTTTGTTTTGTATTACTCACAAGTTTTCAGTCCTCAAATATAGAAAAGTTATCTTTGCCCAAAGTTCAGATTGAAAAGATATGATCCTTATATGATTATTGTTTCCTTCTGAAGAGTTGTGCACTTCTTTTAGGTTCATTCACTGCTGAATTTTCCAGGTCATCTGACTTTCTCATCATATTTTAAGACGTTTTTTGATGAAGGCTTCAGATTTTCCAGTTAGTTGTATTAGTAGTAGTAGTTACGGAATCACAACACAGTCTATAGCCTTCATAATATTTAGATTAGAACATCTGACCTGATTGATTGTTATTCCCAACACACCCAGACCTTTACCTTTCACATTTTTGAGCAATGACAACAAACAGAGCGTTACTGAGAAGTCTGAGAGAATATTAGCCCCCCCCCCCACACCACAGAACACGCACACATACACACACACACACACACACACACACTCTTTCAGAGCAGCATGCATAGTTCATCGCTGACAGGGTTACTGTGTTACTGAGACATCTGTTTCATCATCTTCAATATTTGTCTTTCAACACAGGTGTTCCGCTTTCCTGTTTGTTGGGCTGCCCAGGTTTTACTGCCAGTCGTAATAAACCTCACAAGATCTGAGTTTTCATTGATGTAGGCGTCGAACATAAGAGTAACATGTAAAATAAAGGAGACGATTCATTAATGACACCACTACTCGGCAAACACAAGGTAAACTTAATACATATTAACATATTAGAACCTGGTATAGGTACAGTTTTATTAAATTTATTAACTATTTGAGGTAAATAATTGATTAATCTGAAGACCTCACATAGCTTGTTACATGATTTCAACAATTATATAGAATTGTTCCTTATTGTAAAAAAACAAACCAAAAAAAAGGGAAAAAAAGACTTTTAGTGGGTGTCATACTTAAAAAAGGGAGGAAAAAAGAAATAAAAGGCTTTTGGTTGATTTCATACTTAAAAAAAAATTAAATAAAATACAATTTAAATCCATCAACATGTTTGCTATGGCAACCTACATGTATTAAATTGTATTATTTGTATAAAGAAAGTAAAGACACAACAATGGTGAGATTCTTAGTAAATACCATTAGCTACAGGGAGGTGAACCGAGCCACAGAGAAATGGTGAAAAACTGATTAAGGTTGAGAGCATTTTTTTGGGTCCCGTGTTGTAGCTCATATTGAGAGTCTGTTACTCACTGCCTGTTACACTGAGGCCAGTACGTTCTGTTTACTGCGGGTAAAAATGACACTCTCTCTTTCCTTCAACAGAACGGCCAGTTTGTCAGCGCCGGCAGACGGGAGGCTTGTGGGTGTACGAGCATAAAATGTTTTCAAACATATTTCACATAATTGTTTCATTTCTAGTTTAGAAAGTACGGCCCTGTAGTGTTTTGAACTGTATTCCCACCTCATTAGGGAGCTGGGATTTCTTCCGTTTTAACAATTTAGGGCCAGTATGAAGCCCATTCTTGTTCAATTAGTTGATGTATTTTCGTAGGCTACATGTCCTGGCTATAGCACGTACCCTGCATTGTACACATCCAGGGTTAAAATCTACCACCATGCGCCTGCTTTGTTGTGACAATCTCTGACAAAAAAGGAGGATGGAATAAATGCAATAATAAACATATAATATTTGCCAAAAGCAGATGTTTTCATAAATATGTAGCATCATTTTGATCAGTTTGGCAATCAGCACAATAATTAGATGCCACTTCTACTTCAATCATATTATTTCCAAAAGTGAGCCGCCTTCTGTTTTGTTTCAGCTATCAGGATGATTTACTTTGTCTTCCCTAATGTTTTTACACAGGCCATTATTTCGCACAAAGCACCTGTCAGCCTGTTTCATATTTGACATTTTTCGTGCAGACAGCACAAGGAGGACTGCTGGCACTGACCTGAAGTCTTGGCTCTGGAGGTTATGGTTAGACAGGAATGTTCACAGACGCACACGCTGTTACAAGTTTAGCCAATAACATTCACCTCCAAAACTGGTGACCTTTACAAATACCCAACAACCACCACGGGCGACTCTTGTCAGATCTATTCCATTCAACTCAAATACTTTCAAAATGCCTCCTGATTCAAAGATGTTTTTAACACGTTTTGCTATGACCTTTATCAGCCTGTTGCTCAATACCAAAATGCAACCAACGCTTGTGCAACCCCTTCAGACGTGAATGACACCAGTGCAGAGCGGAAAAGAGAAATCATCTAAAAATCTACGGCTAATCTCCCTGTATTTCTAGGAACACATGTATTTGCTTCGGACAAACACACCATTGCACAACCAAGCAGCTACTAGGGAAAAGTCACTTTTCATGTTATTGGTGCATTGGTAAGTAATAATGGGAAAAAGTGGTAATGTTTTTATAACTGCCATACACTGGCTAAGTTTAAAGAATCATAAAATGCTTTATGGCAGAGAATAGCCCCGTTCATCTATTCACATGCTCACTGACCTTAAGCATGTGGCAAATTGTGTAACATCAGACAAGTTATGTACTATTTTAATTCTGTTGAGGTTTACATCATTGAAATACTCTCAGGAACATAATCTGCTTCAAAGCCGCACTGTTTATTTACACGTATGAAAGGCTAGCAGGATTAGCAGGTTTTATATCCCATAGTGTAAAACTGGAAGGACTTAAGATATTATTGTTGTGGTAATAGAGAAAAAGAACATATTTTGAAACACGTCTGGACTTTTTCTGTCATTTAAAATATGATCACATTTTATTCCCAGACACTTTTACTGTTGTCAAAACACATTACCAAGGGCATATCCAAGGATTCACACAACAGGGAGTCATCAAATTCCAGTGCCATTTCAAATGTTTTTGCATATTTGAATCATTGTCAATTGTCTTAAAATGAGCTATTGAGCTATTTTAAATTTCTAAGGTACATTCCTTTTTAAGTGAAACTTGCAAGTTTAAGATGTTTTAAGTAAAACAATTACTAAAAAAGGTCTGTTCTAACAAACTTAATGAATTAAAAAGTGATCATATAGGATTGCACTCTGGTATAGTTCTAAGTTGTGGAAGTCCTTGTGGATCATTACAGTTCATGGCACTTTCTCGCTCGATTTCACAAGTATCGCAGTAATACACACACTCAGCTAAACTTCGGCCTAAAACAACTCAGCCACCTCCATCTTAGCGTTCTTTCTGAGGTTACAGAGTGTTGCAATAGCGTGTCTTTGTCTCTCATAACTCCAGGCTCCAGGGCAGTTCTCTCCTGGGTTTGCTCGTCCTGTTTGTGAATGTCCCATGTGAAGGTCATGTGAGTAACCCAAAGCTCTGCCGCAGGAATAATTCAGTTTAAACCAAAGGGTATGACCATAGAGGACACATGGATGGACACTCTGTCCCCTGCATGACTTCTGCGTCTGTGGGAGAAAACCACTAACAAGACTAGACTTAACTCACCACATGTTGCCATTCTGTAAATAAGTGGACATAATCTTTTTTGACTGTTTGGTGAAAGAAAGGAAAAGAAGAAAAATGACTTTCTACATACATATTATTGTATATGTATTTAGTAGTAGTTATGTGTACAGGAAAATAGTTGAATATAAATGATCCTGTTTTACATAGAATTTTATTTGCATCTACAGCCTTTACATGAGGGTTAAGTCAGCTCTGAATACATGAATATATAAGATTCTCTATAATATTTTGTACAGTGTATCAAATGGAATTTCTTTTCATATGCAACTTGTTTTTCTTCGTGTCCGGACCAAAACAAGTTGACCAAAACCATGCTCATGCTGTGAGCTCTTTGGCTGTGCTCCTGCTGACACTTGTTGTTTTGGCCCTGGGATTGCGCTGTATTAAGTCCACTGTGAAAACTTATTCCTCTCATAGACGCTGCATTGAGCTTTGTGGAGCATCCATTGTAAACACAGGCTTTTCAGGTAATGCTGGAGCCATTCTGTGGGCATAGTAATCATTGAGCTTATCCGCCAGCTCACAATCAAATCCCTTCTCAATTTGTAAACTTTATCTCGGTTAAACCTTATCTGCTTCACTTCCTTTAACTTGCTTCAGGCCGTGTAAGGACAAGGCATTGTGGGTAAATGCAGGTTAACCGTATGTTTGATGAGATGTCCAGTCACTGCTGCCGGCTCACATTGTGCAATCAATAGGCTTCACGTAATTACTGCAGATCAAACAGGAGCTCCATGGCAACCACTGCCACTTTTTCCAAAACACAGCAGTGAGGTGACACGCAGTTGCTCTCCTCTGACACACGGGGCAGAAGTGTGCGCGTGGTTTTGGGAGCAGCTGTCAGGGTGCACCGGTCAAACCTGTCACACCTAATAATAACTTCAGCCTTATCATATACTCAATGTGATGTGTAGGTTGTGATTGTCTATACAAAGCTTAGTCATACAGTGAGATAATGAGGCAAAAGGAAAAGGGATGTACTTCATTGGCATTAGAACCCACAATTCAGTTAATAAGACACACAAAAAGGGTTGATGTTCATTGTTTCTCCCTTTTTCGAAGCTTTAAATTACTCTCTAATCTCCATATTAAAATGAAAGCTTTGGCTGTATTATTTGTAATGTACACAGGAAAGCTTAAGGAGTTCAGTAAATAGCTTGCCACTGTAAGGCTATAAAACAGAAGTGTAGTGTTTGTCATCTTTTGCAGATATATGTGGAAAATATCACAGACATTTCAGAAATACCAGTTTTCAAGAGAGGAAATAGGCGAATCAGAAAACATCACTGCCCCAAGCTAGGATTCCAACCCCTGTAGAAACACTTTATTAACTTCAAACTTCTATCCACCTCATATCCTTGGATAGAAAAAGCAATTGCTACACAGATGGTTTTGTTTTTGATGAAAAGTGGAACACACCTTTTCCTATTTTGAACAATCAAATGCTTTATTGTGAACATTAACCAGACTCACGCACACATGAAGTTGTTACTCTAATAAAACTCCATAAACTTCTGGGGTGCGTGCTTGGGTAGTGAAGTCGTGACAGAGCGGGACACCCAAGCTGCGCGTCTATCGTAGCAGCCGGCCCATGCTCCATGTCCTCCCTGTCTGCTTCTCACTCTAGTAAAACTCACTTGTGCTTGGCTCTCACACTCTAATTTAGAGCCAACTTCCAAGAACAAATGTGAAGTGCTAATACGAGTCCCAGATCATCGTAACAGTCTCTCCATCTGTCCAATCCGGCTCTGACCTCGCTAAGTTTCTGTTTACACAATCGGCCGTAATATTATGACCACTGACAGGTGAAGTGACCTACACAGACTCTCTCTCAGCGTTGGCATGAGAGCACAAGTGGATTGAAAGCAGGACAAATGTGCCAATGCATGACAAATTACAATGGTTAGACAATTGGATCAGAGCATGTCTAAAGATGAGCAAGAGCCAAGATTGGTGATCTTTCGAAGACAAAGGTAAAACATGGAGTCAAATTCATTATACACTGGACCACAAAGCAATGACTCCGCACCGACTTGTGACCAAACCAAACTGGATCACCATTGCCATTTCTGAGTGGTCATAATTTCTTGGTGATATTCATATTTGATTACTATTACACTCTGAAATATCTTCTTCCACTGTCTGAAATGATCACTAAATTCCCCAGTGGCCTCATTATGTTCTCGTCTGTTGGAGTGCCAAGCCAATGACCAGTGCTTCTATTGGTGTTGCTCCTCTCGTTCTCGTGCATGTGCCAGAGGGCGAGTGGGACAGGCCCGTCATCGTGAGAGTCCACATTCCTCTGGGCAGCTCTAAATCCTCACGGGATCAACCTCATTAGTGCACTGACTGTTCCCAGGCTGCATGAGCCCTCAAGCAAGCCACGCTACAGTACTCTACCTTTTTTGTCCTTTATGAGGAGGTGCTGTGCCTATTGTCATTTCCTGTGTCTGTACAAATTAAATAGTCCACTTGTGATGTGGCAAACATGATGGACTGAAGTAATAGGAGTTTCACCTTTACCTAACGTTACGGTAAATAGTCATTTAATTCCTTTATAATGGATATAATAACCAGTTGTTTGTAAAATTATGAAAAGTACTCAATAAGTTAAAAGTGGCATAGGTTTTTTCCAGGTACTTAATATTGAACAATACCACTAGTAGATCATTATTTTACATTTTGTTCATTACAAACCTCATTCATTACAAACAGGTCCTTTGATTTCATGTTCAAAACTGCAGAACTGATAAGCCACGCCTCTTCCTGCTGCTCTAACCAGCAGCAGGTTTTAATTCATGTGTTTTAATTTGAGAAAAGTGGCTACATGACATTTAAGAACCCTATACGAATCACTCAAAGTCATCATTTTTCAAATAATCACAGCTGAGCGTGGGGCTAGGGGGTAGGTGAAAACAGGAGTTTTATGAGCACAGTTGTAAGACAATACAGGATAACTAAACATGCAGGAATCCAACACTGTTCAAGAGGATGTATCAAATTATGTTCCCTTTAAGTGTGCAAATTAGCTTTTTATTTATGAGCTGTAGCGTATTGGCTTTTGTAATATTATAGAATTCAAATGACCTCCCATAATAATAATAATGATAATAATCATCATCATCATCATCATCATAATCAAAAATGCATCACTTTGAATCTGTTTGAACTCACTGAATGAATATTTAGAGCCACAGCTTCCCCATTTCTCAGAGCCTTCCCTCTTTAATCTCACCTGTTAGACTCAAAAGCCAAGGACCCTGTAATGTTCGAGTGCACTTATTCTTAAATCGTTCTCATCACTTCACCTTTAGAATACAATCTCACTGACACAAGACTTGACTTTTCCTTTCATTTCAAACCAAGATATTTCCATCGTGCCGTGTTTGGTTTGTGGATTATTATTCTGACTCGCCCGCGCTCCTCACAGTTGACCCAGGAGAGAGCTGACAACGCCTCGTGTCACATCCAGAGGTTCATGTCAGACAGCCTCCACGGTCCGGGGCATGTGTGGGAAATGCTGAGCTCTGATGTGTGTTTTCAAATGTGGTTGCGCAAGAGAGTTGCAGACAAACAGTTTTCCTGCTCCTCATGACCTCGAGCGCTCAGTCAGCTGCTTCGCACGTTCTGTTGAAATATGGCTCACCTGGGACTGCTTTGTGGTACTTCGACTCAATCGATGTAAAAAGCTCTCAGCGGATTATTAGGCGACTTGAGCAAATAAAAAAACAGTTTGCTTTACATATAGCACTGTTTAGAGAGTATAGATTTTCATTGTCACATTCAACCTTTCTAACTCGTTCCAGGCAAACATTAACACATCTATTACACTTGCTGATAATGCAGTACTTATTAAATTACTACTACAACCGCTAGTACTACTACTGTTTACTAGTATGCGCAACAAAGGCACGGGCATCATTGCAAAATAATCATTTATATTAGAGAGTTATTTGAACAGTTTCTTTGATCAAGAGGCATATTTTACTCAGATAACGTCACATACAATTCTAAAAAAGAAACTACTAAAATAGTTTCTTCAAAACTTGTGATCGAGAATATCTCTTGAGTAAAAATGTTGTTTTATGAAATACTATTTGACCAAATGCGCTTTACACAAAATGGCCTCCAAGCACCCAATGGTTTATTCACTTAACAAACACATTTCCACAATTATATCATAAAGTGCACAGCAAGTCACTGTTTCCTTATTGCGTCTAAGATTCACAGCCATAAAAACATGCATTTGATACTGCATAAAAATAACCTGTGGCCAAGGTCCATACTCTGTTTATGTCATTAAAGTTTATAAAAGCAGTGATTTGCTAATAACAGATAAGCTAATGTGTCACTAGTGATGGAGTGCATTTTACCAGGAAGAGCAATGACCCATTTTACAGGAGTCACGGGACAGGTGGAGGACTGGCTGAAGGAGCAGGCCTAACACAGCGCAGAGCAGATTGTTGCACAATTCAGACGCACATATGCATACAATCTGCCTCTAACATTTGAAATCATTAACAGCTGCCATAGGGTGGAATAGACTGATGAAGCTACTCAGCAAAACATGCAGCAGGAGGAAGAAGCTGAACCTTGTGCAAAGCGAAACGTTTAATCGGCAGCCTTTTAAAAAAAAAAATTATATAACAAACATATTTTGAGGTGCAATATGTAACTTTTCAATCAGAGGGGTTAAATAAAGGGCAAAAAAGTGTAAAGGAGTAATATTTTCAGAGTTTATTTGATGTTTTCTGGAGGATTCTGTTTCAGATCCCCTCAGTGGGGTAATATTTGGGGGTTACAGGTACTTAAGTTGGGGTTCAGGAGAGCAGCGTGAGTAGAGTATACAGCCCATATTATGTGATTTAAACAGATCAACAGTTAAAGTCATGTGTGTTTTTCCAGATGAGGTCCAGTGACAGATTTTGTCATCAAAACAGAACATGTCCTGGTATTATCATTTATGTCAATCACATTTATAGTGGTGAATTGTAAACAAATGTATGCTTTCTTTTCTCATTGAATGTATTTTAAGTAATGTTTTTTTTTGGCATGTATAGGCTTTATTAGACAGGACAGTGTGTGAAATGGGGATGAGAGAAGGAAGGACATTCAGCAAATTGTCAATGTAGGACTCAAATTCACATCACACATGGAGCAAGATGTGTGCTACCCAGTGTGCCACCAAGCAGCACTAGATAGATTAATTTAATGTCATACTGTGGAACATTCCAGGCAAAGCACTAACATTTCCATGGAGGAAAACAGGTTGAAGGCTCCCCAACTGTAACAACTTCTTCTGCCCCATTGGCTCAACATTGTTCCTTTTCATTACATAAAACCATAAAATTACAAATAACAGCTCAGCTGTTAATAGCAACTTTATTATGTTCTTTAATGTTATTCCCACACACTCACTTCCCTTTCTTCACGAATTGTGCTGAGCAGAGATATCCAAGTGGTGCCACTCCCAGACTCCAAACACAGTAAATAAATAACAAGTTCCTTTTTGCTTTATGACCGTCACATGACAAACAATTTGAGCTGACATCTAAAAAGTATATGGCTGGACCTTCTGTGGCTGTTTTATGCCATTTCTCTGAAGTGGGAATGCGTGGTAACAGTAGATGCTGCTGGAGATTAGGGGTTACTTACAGTATGTTAACTGACAGATTGTACGCTGCCTTTCAACTCGCCCTATCAATCAGAATGCTTGATGAAGGCTTTTGACTAAAACATGTGACAGAATAGAACATTGGACTAAGTGGCTCTGTTTATTTGTAAAATCTGAGATGCAACGCAATAACAGGATGCAGACATTCCTTTAATGAAACATTGTGTTGCAGTGTTAAACTAGCACTACTCGCGAGTCCTGTTTGCCACAGTAAACAAACCCTCCAGCTCAGCTGTCGTTAGAACTCATTTCCACAACCAAGTGTAATGAGTTTGCATTATTCTTTAATGACAAAGGTTCAGGGCATCAAAAATGCTATAAATTCCACAATGCAAAATAACCCTAAAACCACCTACACACTTAGAGCTGACTCACTTTGCACCTGTAACTGACAAAACTGTCCAGGAGATCAACTAGCACTGAGTTATCACATGCATAGCCGTGTCCCATACGATGTGTTACCCACAGATTTCTAAAGTCTTGTGCTGAACAGTTTGTTAGACCACATCACTCACATAGTTAACATGTCGCTTCAATCTGGAACATTCACAATGTCTATGAAAACTGGCGGTCATAAAGCCTCTCCCTAGAGAAGAGCAGTCTTGATGCCGCAGTACTGAGTAATTACCAGCCCATCTCTAATCTGGCCATTTGGGGCAAAGTCCTTGAAAAGATTGTTTACCAACAGCTCCATGATTCTTCTAATAACACTCATTTGATGTTTCCAGTCAGGTTTTAGACCTCATCACAGCACTGAGACTGCTCTTGTCAAGGTGACAAATGACATCCACTGAACACTGACACTGCGCAAAGCCTCAGTCTTAATTCTGTGAGATCTGAGTGCTGCTTTTGACACTGTCGATATCATGGGAGATCATCTTACAGAGACTAGAGACTGGGTGGGATGTCACTGGCAGCCTAAACTGGTTAAAGTCCTATATCGTGAAGACAGGAAGTACTTTGTTGAAATTGGTAACTGTCTCAGACCACATGCCCCTGACCTATGGGTGCCCCAAGGGTCAATTCTGGGACCCCTTCTGTTGTGATCAGAATCAGACAGATAGAATAGGAAAGGTTTATTGCCATTGTCAATGAACAAACTTCACAGACATAGGAACTTGTCTCCGGCTTAAGGTGCAACCACAAAACACTGAGCAATAATAAAACAACATATATTCAGTCAAACAAAAGGGCATGCATTTAAGGAAAATTTAAAATTAACTATAGTATAAAATTTAAATTTAAATTTAAATTAAAATAGGCATTGCTATAGTACACAAGTTTACAGTTCAAGTTTAAGTTGTAGTGCAAAAAGTGACAGTGAGTGAGTGAGTGATGAATAGTGATGTTAAAGTGGCAGGTGTTTAGAAGTGTTCATGAGTCCAACAGTTGAGGGAAAGAACTATTCTTGTGGCGGAGGTTCTGGTCTGGAAGGACCGTAGCCTCTGCCTGAGGGGTGGTTCAAATAAACCATGTCCAGGGTGAGAAGGATCAGCTGTGATCCGACCTGCTCGTCCCAGAGCCCTGGAGCGTACGGTCTGCAGAGATGGAAGTCTGCAGCCGATCACCTTCTCAGCAGAGCGCACAATGTGCTGTAGTCCTCGTTTGTCCCTGGCTGTGGCTCCAGCGTACCACACGGTGATGGAGGAGGTGAGGATGGGACTCAATGATGGCCGTGTAGAACTGCATCCATCATCTGCACTTCTGTTCAACCTCTACATGCTGCGTTGAGTCAGTTGATACGCAGCAAAAATGTGTCCTATCACAATTATGCAGACGACACTCAGATATTGTTCCACTGACGGCAGGTGAAGGGAGGAGGGATTCACTCTGTCACTGCATCCAACAGATCAGTGTGTGGATGCACAACAACTTTTTCTCCAGCTGAACTCAGACAAGACTGAAATCATCGTCTTTGGCCCTACAAAAAACCTACAAATCAAGTTAAAATCTGGGGTAATAATGGACTCAGACTTGAATTTTAACAGCCACGTCAATCAAATACACATCAGCAGCTTTTTACCATCCAAACAACATTGCCAAAATCAAAAGTATAGTGTCTAAACCAGACTGGCGAGACTTATCCTTGCGTTTGTCTCAGTAGATTAGACTACTGTAACGGCCTGCTCACTGGCCTCTACCAAACGAGCTGTAAAACAGCTGCAGTACATCCAGAACGCTGCTGCTCGGGGCCTGACTAGAACAGGAAGTACCATCACATTAGTCCTGTGCTAGGTCTCTGCACTGGCTCCTGTGGCTCAGAGAATAGACTTCAAAGCAGCTCTGCTTGTGTACAAGTCTCTCCATGCCTAGCACCAAAGTACATCTCGGACATGTTAGTGCCATATGAACCATCTCGGACCTCTGAGGATCTAGGGATCTCAGGCCTCAGCTGGTGCCCAGAGTCAGGACTAAACATGGGGAATGTGCGTTTCAGTTTTATCCAGATCTGGATCAAAATCTGGAACAGTCTTCCTGAGGATGTGAGACGCCTCTACTCTGGCAAATCAAAGCTAAAAACTGTTTTGTTTAGCATATGACTGACATGATTTTCATTGCACTCTTCTCTTTTATGTCTTAAACTGTTTTCTGATTTCTGTCTTGTCTTTGTGATATAACGCATTTTTTCACCTCGCATTTTTTCCTGTTGTGTGAAGCACTTTGAATTGCCTTGTGTACAAATTGTGCTCTACAAATAAACTTGCCTTGCCTTGCCTCTATGCAACTCTTAGAGGTGGGTCTGTCACCCTGCTTGTCTCTATGGAGATGTTATTGCTTTACCTGGAATGTTCCACAGTATAGCTTTACACTTGCAGCCAGGTTTATTTCTTTGAAGCCCCCCACAATAAATCTCTTGAATAAATGCAAGATAGATTTGATGATAGATAATAATGAAAAATATAATAATAATAAATGCATAAATAAATGCATACATATTATTATTATATTATAAATAATAATAATAATAATACAATAATAATAATAATAATAATAATAATAATAATAATAATAATAATAATAATAATAATAATAATAATAATAATAATAATAATAATAATAATGTTTTTTTTTTATGTGGGTATACACCAGCTGGACATTTCATGTCTGTGCAAGTTTTGGAAGTTCACAATACCACGTTACAAAAACATACACATTATCAGACCCACACCACTTTCCTCACTCACACTAGAGCCACGTTAAACCCGTCCATATGAGTTTGCAGTAGTGCCCTTGGAAACTTTAAATTATTTCTGAAAACCCTCAAAGTTACATCTTTCATCCTGTCTGCTCGACTATTAAGCATGTTCTTGTGCCACTGGGGAAACAGTCCAGGGTTCCCAGAAGCCCCTGCAGCACACATCGCTCTCAGAGCAGGTAGTGGCCCTGCTCTCACACACATACAAACAACATACACATGCCATGGCAGCGCTGTCAGTGACTCAGGCTGTGACTCAGACCCGGGCTATGCGGCTTCACTTTTACAGCCTGCACCACATTCACTAAAACTAAAGCTCATATTGCAAACAAACCAAGTGAACTCCAAACGTATAGGCAGATTAACACATCCAAGTTCTCGAGGATGAATAGTTAAGATCATAATGTATGTGTAGGCTTATTATAAAACATAATTGTGTTTTGTGTTGTTGCACCAGCATTGCATGTGATGGCTATGGGTGCGTCAGTCCAGGAAAAACATCACTTCTTTGTTTGCAAAAATCATAAGAGGCTGTGTGTCAGATTGCATTGCATTGCATCCACAATGTTAATTAACCAGAGTTGCGTTAATGAAGCTTTCTAAATAATACAGTGAAATGCTATTGTCAGATGCAAGTATTTATCTGTCACTGTCTCAAATGCACACGAGTCTATGGAAATGTAATCGAATATTAAGGATGTTTGTATTTACACTTAATGAATCGTTCAAAGTGTGGAAAGAACACGGTGTCTCCATATCAGTTTCTCAAAGACCGAGTGGCAGCACTTTAAAATATCTCCCTCTAGTGGCGTTAAGGGCAAGAGCAGGGGAGACAGAACAATAATGGCTACACCAATTCAGAACCATGCAGTTTGAACTCCTGTACTATTCCTGTTTTGAACCGTCTATATACTATAATCCAATGAATGACTTCACATTTATTTACTGTTAGCTATCCATTAGTTAGTTATCTATAGGATTCAGAAAGGAAAGGAATGTTGCCATAGCAATTAACAATTTAAAACAAATTTGGAATGGGAAAAAGTCTTCAAAATGTTGCATGTTATAGGAAACTGAAACCCATGTGCAGGGGTTACACATAATTTGTCTCCTGTTACAGTGGATTACGTAAAGAAAGACATATACCTTAATGTGTTAGACTTAATGTTTGCATTAGGTGTGTATTGATTATAAATTGTACATTGAAATCTTATACAGTGCTACAGGGCTTTATAATTCTGGTGTGGCATTAAGGGCCTGTGAGTCATAGCCAATGATAAGGGGAGGAGGACACGACTGACCTCTATCCCCTCTCTCCTCGCTCTCTGTCTTCACATCTGGTTATTGGCAACAAGGATCTTCTGTTTGTTTTTTACAATCAGTGACTCACTAGAACGCTTTTCCTTTAGCCTTTGTTGCTTTGACTCTGGATTAGTCTTTCTGCCACCACTCTTGGCCTATTTATTTCCTCCTTCGTGACAGGTCAGCGGCCATTGTCCACTCTGGGAAGGAGGAGTGGAGCTTTCAGGTTAATATGCTATTGAAAAGCTTGCTCTGAGTCACTCAAATACACAAACAGACTTTACAGGGATGAGTCACATCTGTGTTGCCATTGAAACCCACAAAGTTAGGAGGACAAGCCATCTAGGACTAAGGGTGCAGGCATACATTTTATCTACAGGTGTTCATTATTACATGGGTTTGAAACTGAGCGTTCCTTAAGCGTGTTATTTAACTCTGTCTACACAAATTGCTGTCTAAATGTTCCTTAAACAGGGATGTGTTGAGTATCCTATGGTAGATCTACAGTGACACAAGCCGCTCAATGACAAATGCAGAGTGACTCATGCGGGCCAGACAGAGACAGACGACACTGACACAATCCATTTTAAGTGATATATGCAAATAAACCAGAGCTGCATTAACATAAACACATAATGCATGCTCTAGTTTACTATTGTGCATAAAGCTCTTTGTTTCACAGTAGCATTTGGCAGCTGTCATTTTAAAATCAAGCTAAAAAAGTTTTTTTGTTTTTGTTAGTTTTTTTAAATACATGAATTTAATAGTAAATAAGACAATTTTACATTATGATGGTAAACACATTTTTTACATTAAGACATTGTAACAATGTTATAAAAGAAACAGACTAGCATACACTGTATAAAATACATTTATGGCTTTAAGTACAAAATTACTAAAATACTGATGACTTTGGCAATGAGTTACTTATATTAAGTTGATTTAAATGCACAATTTAATCATCCTCTGATTCCTCCTCTGACTCGTCCTCAGATTCCTCCTCATCGTCCTCTGCCTCTCTCCTCATCTGTCGAAGATTAGCTCGATGCTGCTGCAACATAAATGAAAAATAAAAAGTTTTTAAAAAAATAATATATATCTACATCTATATCTATATCTATCTCTCAAATCTGGGCATTTAAACTTTGCCAAAACCATGTCCATTTGTGATATTATTTGCTGAAAATGTATGCGTTTGTGTTATTGTGTGTACTTTATGTGTTTTGCATGAAGTCAAGAAAGAAAACAAACTGTAATAAAAAAATTATCCAATGCAATACTACATAAATAGAAACAGTTTCATTAAATGTTAAAATGTATTGGCACTGAGGCCTAAAGCTCAAACTAAAAAGTGTGTTTAGATTATTATTCAGTAGCAATTAATTATCAGAGATAGGATTCAAGTCAGAAGCCGGTCAGTGCGTTCAGGCAGCCGGCTTTTGATGCACATTCAGATGACACGTGTCAGCTGCAATCTGCATCTGCAACACAATCTGTCATCCCCAAAACACTACAAGAGCAAACTGATCTGTCTGTGTAAAAAACAGGCTCGGAAAAGTAGAGTGGCACAAACAACACAGTCCATATTACAAGAAAGCGATGGCAATATTTTGAATGTAATGCATGTTCTTTATGGGATGTTTCTGACATGACCATGCAATGAAAAGACAAAAAACGTATTAACAATTATGCAAGTAATATCAATAAGTGTTAAAAATACACTGAACTTTCTAGCAATATGTAATACATGTTTGAATAAGATTTTGTTAACTCCAAAGAGTCTGTGGTATCTCGGTCTTACCTGTGCGGACCCTGAGGTTCCCATGAAGGACTCAGTGCGATTGAGGGACATTTGGGAATTAGCTCGCACTATGTCTAAGCGGGACTGGTTTTCTGGGGGGCGCAGAGTGGTCCTGAACACCTGCCAAAACAGTAGCAAGCACTGTACTTCTCCTCAAAATAAAAAAAACACATTTGTGTCCACCCAATTCATTGGCCATTAATGCTCAAGTAAATGCAGTTATAAAGTACAGCACAGTGTGTTCTAACCGAGTGAATCTGTGCTTTAGTTACAAGAAGCTCAGAAGAATGTCAGAACTCTACAGAGCACATCGAAACCTTTGTCAGGATGATCCTCATGCCACTCATCGTTTAGTTTTCTGATTAATCTATGCTTTGAATCATGAGTCACTGAAAACTGCTTTATTTGGGAAAGGAGTTTCACTAAAGCATGAATGAAATGTGCGTCATTCAAAGTGGAAAATACATTAGAGAAGGTGAAAAAGCACAACGGCACAATGTTTTTGATTTATTTAAAACTCTTTCAAAATGTAAGTACGGTAGTTCTTTGTAGAACAGTAGAAAGTAGCCTGCATAACGCTTGAGTTGTTGCCACATCAGTTTGAGGGTGTGGATCGTGTGCGTATGAGCAATGATTCATGTTTGTTTATCAGGTTGTCCATGGAGGCTGGATATACCACATTTTGAAAGTGACACTCTCTGGAATCGTCAGCAATTCAACACAACTAGGCCCCATTCAACACATGGACTATAATTAACAACAACAATTGTATGAAAAATGTGTGGAATGTAGAATGTCTTTATGAATCAGAAAGTTCAAACCTACCTCCAGGTCCGCCTCCTCATCCACACTCTGAATACTCTGGAAGGCCATGGTGTACAGCTCCAAAGCCTTGGCATGAAACGCCATCTCGATGTGCACAAACTCTCCAAAGATCTTCTACAAAGGATAGAACATGTTTGATTTCATGACCCATAAAACTGGTGCAATGCAATGAGGAGACTTTGAAGTGCACCTTAATATCTCTAATTTTCTGCTTCTCAAAATCATCAATAGTTTCTTCCAGGTGCCTGGTGATTCTGGTGGTGTCCATTGTAGCTCTCTCCAGCTCACTTTCAGCCTGAATGTAATGAATATAAAATAAGTTATAATGTTTAATCTACATTTGTGAAAGATGCCTCTCTATGTAATTTACATAAAACCATTTTTATTTTTATGAATTTATTGGCAATATATCATTTTCCATAAGTTTTTAGCAGGGTTGTAGGGTAGTAAACACCTCCCCCTTGTGGTGGTACATTTGATTACATCCATCATCGTGTGAGTCCTTGCTGTTTGTTGCATTTATCGAATATGCGATTTCAGAAAATGTATTTATATATAATAATGTACGCATACATTACCACTGTACATACATTGAAGACAGATACCTGTGACTGGAAAGTTTGTCAAGGTCTACAGCTGTCAAATTTAAGTAGTGCCAAAAGGTACCCATTGCAATTTGTTCTTAATGTTCTGCTTAGTAAAATAAAGGTTGAATTATATAAAAAAATGAGCCAAGGATACAATAATCTGTCTGTCAGAGGGGTTTCTCTGCCTGGCCTTCTCAAGATGAGCCATTTGTTTGGACTCTCTCTCTCTGGCATTCTGAGTCAATTTCAGATCTTCCTACAAAGGAGACACAGTATACATGTTATTTATTGTCCAAGATTAAATTATGAAAGAACATATTACACTTATACTGTAAATGTAAAAGAAGACATACCCTCTGTCTTCGCACTACAGCACCATACGTTTTTAATGGCTCAATGACTTTGGCATCCAGTCTTTCCACCTGTAAAGCAGCTTATTAGGCAAGGCAAGGCAAGTTTATTTGTAGAGCACAATTTGTACACAAGGCAATTCAAAGTGCTTTACACAACAGGAAAAAATGCATTAAAATCACTGACATGACAGAAATAACAAAACCCTAATTTCTATTCATTCAATTTAACAATTTTGCTGACATGAATATTTATTTGACATTGCCAGCATAACAGATGTCTCCGGGATGGGCACGTCGCTTTTAGATTGATTCTTTCGTGCTATCTGCCTCTGCACACGTCTGTACAGAGCGTATGTATATTTTATGACGACTCTCTCGTCGACGCCTCCACCTTATGTGGGGCACTTTTGTATCTTCAACGACGGATCCAGTCTCGTTTGTCCCCTCCCTAGACTTAGCTTTGGTTAAACTAATTGTCCCAGACAAAACTCGACCAAAGCTTTTAGTGTTAAAACTCGCTCTTGATCAGGTAGGAGTGATAGGCTCTTCCTGGACTTTGAAGTGGCCGTACTGCCGGCTGACAATCTAACCAGCGCATGATCTAACCCTCTCCCCTGGCACCTGCTATGAGGCTGTGCTTGGACACCAGCACAATGGGCTATTATTTACATGCTCAATTGAAATTGCGTCTAAATAGTAGTTTTAGAATTTTAAAGAATTTCTCTAAAGAAAGATCTTTTAACTTTTAAAAGGGTGCCATTTTCAGGCTTTTGTCACCTTGACAAGAGCAGTCTCAGCGCTGTGATGAGGTCTAAAACCTGACTGGAAAAGATCAAATGAGTTGTTTATTAAGAGGAAATCAGAGAGCTGTTGGTAAACAACCTTTTCAAGGACTTTGCCCCAAAATGGCAGATTAGAGATGGGTCGGTAATTACTCAGTACTGCGGCATCAAGACTGCTCTTCTTTAGGACGCAGTTTTCAAAGACATTGGAATGTTCCAGATTGAAGCGACATGTTAACTATGTGGTGAGTGGTGCTAACAAACTGTTCAGCACAGACTTTAGAAATCTGGTGGTAACACATCGAGGCAGCATGTAGATCAGGGGTGGGCAGTTATTTTTCCTCGAGGGCCATATTGGAATCCAGGCGAGTGGCGGAGGGCCGGCCCGCGGTCATTGGTGTAAAAATTCTTATCTTATAAGCACTTTTCTGTAAAATACTGGCTACTGAATCTATTATTCATTCATTTCATGTTATCTTTATTAAGGACACAAGTGCAGACACATGTTACAGCGCCAAGACAGTTAAAAATAAAAGAAACTCAGAGTAAAACACATATGATCCCTGCGGGGAGGAGGGCCGGGTAAAACAGGCCGAGGGCCTGATCCGGCCCCTGGGGCCGCAAATGCCCAGGTGTGATGTAGATGAACTCAGACTGGTGATGATCTCCTGGACGAGTAGAAGTGTGTAGGTGGTTTTAGGGTTATTTTTTGCATTTTAGAATTTATAGCATTTTCAATGCCCTGAACTTTGTCTTTAACGAATAATGCAAACTCATTACACTTGGATGTGGAAATGAGTTCTAACGGCAGCTGAGCTGGAGGGTTTGTTTACTGTGGCAAACAGGACACGCGAGTTGTTACTACAGCTTCCGTTAATTTCAGAAAAAATATCCTTCCCTAGTTCTACATAAAATGAGGTTGTACATGTACAACTTCTCTCTGTAAATCTCCTTTTGAACCTGGAGCTTCGACTTGCGCCATTTTCGTTCGGCCCGACGGCACTCCCTTTTCAGTGCCCTGACCGAATCATCATTTCTCCATGGCGCTCTCTGCTTATTTTTAATCATTTTTGCCTTCATAGGGGCAATGGTGTCGAGAACATTCAAAACACTAGATGTAACAGAGTTCAACAAATCATTTACATTAGAACATGAGACATTTTCATTATTAATACATTTTTTTCAAGGATGCGTGTGAATGTATGAAATGTACCTCAGCATGGCGATAGTCTTGAACCTTGGCCAAGTTATCTGTGAACTGCTTCATGCCCCTTTTCAGATTTGGTGTTTCAGTGTCTGCATACTGGCCAATCACTCTCACCAAAAGATCTCCCTTATCTCGCAATCTGGCGGCCTTGCGCCCGTAACCAGCGAAGAGTTGGCACATTTCTCCAAAGTACTTTTCCACATTGGTGATGCTCTCCTGGATTTTACGAGTCTCAATATCTCTGCAAAAAAAGATTGGTTACAAGTTACAACTAGCTGTTAGTTTTACAAACATGTACGTTCTAGTGTTATTGTAAATACACTACACTACATTAGTATGGTTACTTTATATAAAGAGCCTCCAGGAAACAAAGTGCGAGAAAATTGATATTTTAATCGGGATATACATGAATTACAAGCGCATAAATGGTAACTGTACTTAGCATTCTGACCAAAAACGTTCAAATAAATGTTAAATTAGGCCGTGCTTCACATAAGGCGAGACGGGAAACAACAAACTGAAGTTACATTAACTGGAACGTTAACGTAAACGTTTCAGATTCATTTAACTATCTTAACTCTAGCGTTATAGGACAAAACCTCCCACGTCATGAGAGCAGACCAGGCACACTGCACGTAAGACTCACCGCGCTCTGGCGTCCAACGTTCGGCTCATCGTATGAAAATAACACTGGGAAGGTGTTCAGATTTACTGATGCGCTCCTTGCATGCTAGCTGTGGTTAGCATGCAGCACGCCGATCAACTGTTTCCATGGAGCTCTTCGAATTTCCGCCGAAGCTAAGCATTCTGGGATGTGGAGTCAAATCAACTCGAACCGTGGGTGACGTTGGATCTGAAAGTTCAGCATTTCGTCTCTGGGCGGAACTTGGCATTTCCCCGTGCAATTTTTTGTAGCAAATATTTATTTTCGACAACATAGTTATCATGTTTAGGAGAGGATTTGAGTTAGGATTAGATTCATGTGTAATCGTGTATGTGGTTAAGATTAGCGACAGCATTCTATTTTTTTCCCAAAATACTTTTATTATAGACAATATATTCTTTCACATGCAGGATAAAATTAGGGCCAGGTTTAGAAACCATTAATTGATTTAATATTAGAGCTTTGGGTCATAAAATGCTAGTGCGACCCTGGACAAATGCCGAACTTTAAGGGAGTGTCCGAACCGTGGCTGCTGTCTTCACCAAAGGTGTGCCTTCATTTCTCTTTTACAGAATAGTTTGGAATTTAGGTTGAATTTTGCTTGAAGACAGAAACTTGCAGCCACAGTCCCACTGGTGCACACAGTAGGAGTGAAGGGCAGATTGTTTTATGTAGAAAATGAAATCATTTAATAGTTAATACAAACATACCTTTTATTTTGTATTTTCTAGCTTATAATAGTCTTGAAAAGCAATTATGTATTTACATAGGCCTATATTAATGTGTAGGATAATGTATTAATGAATTCTTCATTGGATTTAGGCCATATAGCGCCTTTCATGACACCCAAAGTGCTAAATAAACTATTCATCAACACATTTCCCTTTTATTTTCTGTAATTACCGGTACCGTATTTTAATAGGCCCACAAATAATGTATCATGGAAACCAAACATTTGGTTGTTTTTTGTGGTTTAAATGACTCCCAAAATAGATCAAGGTACATTACCTACATTGCAACAAAGAGAGCTACAAATAGTCCTTTTCAACAACAGCTTGAGTGGTTTTGAACTGATGCCAAGAGCCAGATTTTGTGCTCACTGAAATGAATGGAGTCTCCATTGTAATTCCCTCCTCTGTGTTTGGGAATGCATGAATGTCACCAGCTGCCTCGTCTGCTCCTCTGTGGAAAATGTCCAAAAACCTTAATTATCATGCTTAATCATCCATGGGATTGAAGCAGGGGAGATCCCACTGTAACAGATTGGCGATGTAAAACACGGTCATTGCAGTGAGCTTGTGTGCCTTAGGTCCCAAGAGGAACAGGTTTAGACTGAGGGCTACAGCTGATGCTGCTGGATTCATTTCTCTGTTAAATGCTTCTGATATAATGTGCCTGTGTGAGCGATGGATCATTACACACGGACTTGATTCATTTAATTTATATAACTCATTAAACCAGGATTCATGACAACAATATTGGGCTCTATGTGCCTAGTCTATGAACCACTGCTCTGCGTGTAGGGTTGATGCTTTTCATTGTTTCTTTGACGCTTACTATTATGTTAGTACAATGATTCTCAACCTGTACATGGCTTGTTTTGGTGGTTTCTGATTTCTAATCTATATTATATGCTATTATATACCCCATCGCAACCGTGTGTCTGTTTGTAAACCCTGTAAACCCTACTTTAAGATCATCATGAATAAAGTTAATCCTGTTGTGAAAAACAGAAAATCATGACATCGTTGTCATTTAATGGCTATTCAAAGACAAATCCAAAAGTAAAAAAAAATGAATTATTTTCTGGACCACTTTTATTTTGACTTTTCAACTCCAGATGTGCCTTCTATTTTCACATTTTATTTTTTAAATGAAGATGCACCTTGCTAATGAGACATATAATGATTATGAATAGAACATTAATGGTCACGTTGACATTGTAAAGGCTTTGTGGGAGTGTGCGTGCGTGAGTGGGCGTGTGTTTGTGCGTGTGGGTTTAGGTGTGTGTGTGGGTGTGCATGTGTGAAGGGGTAATACAGTAAGTTTCCATATGTTCCAGTTCCACTAGGAGTATGAATGAAAGGTGTTTAAGTTCTCGGTCTCCAAACTATATACTAAACACAAAGACCTAACATTCAATAGCGTTACTCTGCCACATGATGGCAATCTTCACCCACCTTTCCATCCTCAATTCTCCACATTGTTTGGGTAACAAGTAGTTTTTTTTTTAACACTGTTTTTGTTAGTTGTTTTGTCATACATTAATGCAAGCTCATACAGTCTATTGGCAAGCCAGCCGCCATCATTTATCAAGTACATCTTCATATACACATATCATATCAATATTTGTTTGCCTCCTTCAGACTGTGTTGTGGCATTTCTATTGTGTGTATATGGCTTTCTTGTTGCATAGATGGTGTTTCCATACTGATAATTAGCATTGTGGAGGTAGCACAGCTCGCGTATGCCTCCTCTGCGCTCATTTGTGTGTCCTTCTTTCCAGCTCACGTCTTGCTGCCGGTCCTCCTGACATTTCCTTGGAGCTGAGTACCTCTGGTGCCTCTGGTGCCTCTTGTGCTGGGTGCGGTGCTGGAGAGATGGGTGGCCCGCTGAACAGATCGAGAGAGGCATATGTCAGGCGTCAGCAGTCATAGTGGGGTAAGTATGAAGCCCTCCCAGCATGCTTCTGTCTGTTTGCGTTATAAGCCCCAAGATATGTTGAAATGTCTCCTCCTTGTCATATAGGCCTATAAAGTAACCCCCCCATAAGACTAGAGGCGTTTGAAATGTTTGTATTTTTAATTTGCATGTTTCAGGTTTCTATTTAGGATACGTGTAGGAACAAGACATAAGATAACAAACATAACATTGTCTTTTATGTCTAGTCAGAACTCTGCAGCTAAGGCAGCAGAGGCTCTAGAGTGCAACCTGTTATACCTGCATTATACAATGCTGAATTGTCCCTAAATGTAAACTTTAAACAACACTACTTTTGATCACAACACTACTTTTGAGTTGGTCCCAAGCCCGGATAATGGAATATAATAATAGAACAAGATGTCAGCTCCTGTTTCCAGTGCAGTAGATAGCTGCATTTGTGAATAATACACTTCAGTTAAGAAATTCAGTCTTGTCCCTTTTTAACTTGAACAACCTTGAGGAGCAGTCCTCCTGGTGCAGTTAAGCAGGTGCTGAAGGGCAGGCCGATGCAGACACGCTCTGCTGGTTTTATTGACCCTATGAAAAAGCCTGGTGCGTCTCCAGGGACCAGCTCAGGTTAGAGCCTTTGTTGTCTGCGTTCATTAGTGTCTCCTTCACCAGCGCTCCCTCACACCTACACCTCTGTCTCCTGACCCCCCCACTTCCTCGATCTGCTGCTCTTTTACTCCAAGGGTTTGGCCAAGAAAATGTCACTACATCAAATTATTGGAGATATGCTGCTTGGACTGTGTGAGATGTCAGTAGATGTGAAGTTTATATGTCAAAACGAGGTTGTATTGTATTGATAACTTGTGTGTTTCTTTCTGCCATGATAGGACCTGCAAGAAATCAAAAGTACACATTTTCTATAATGTCCAACTTTATTAAATAGTTAATTAATAGTTACAAAATGACAATCAGATTTTAAATTTGAACCATAATAATAGTCTTTCACTACCCAGGCCTCTTTGCATTGTAGCTCCAAATCACTTATTCATAGCCGATTTCATATTCATAGTCTTTTATTGCCTGCCGAGATACATCGGACACAGTGATTTCCCTCTCGGGCTGAGCGTTATTTACTTTAATGCGCTTTAGTGGACTGAAGAGCACTGTTGCCAGACATCCATCTTTGCAAACAGATACTGTTAATGCACGTTAACCTTGGCAACAATAAAAGTCTTTGCCGTATTTCTTTTGAAACCCTATAGCGTCTCTTATAGTGAGTATGGAGAGCACTTCCCAACCACAAAAGAGCATGAGTCCCAAAGGGGCTTGAATGGCCAATGAGCTCTTAGCAAGGTTTTTCTGTCTCTATCGAATCATCCAAATGAGCAAATCATGTGATGTCATTGTCATCGGTTGTATCAATGTTGAATGAAATGGGTTAAAGGTGCAGTATGTAACTTTTTTGGTGGAGGTTTTGCCACCTGCTTGTGTCTATGGAGATATTATTACATTTGCTGAAAGTTTCCGCAGTACAGTATGGCATTCAAGTTATTTACAGTACATTGCAGTATTTACAACCCTCACAAATCTGAGCTGTAGCTTGGCCTGGTGGCGTCACCTTGTCTCTATGAAGATAAGTACATTAAATTAAAAGACGAATAACATCTCCCTACCAGACCAGTTATACAGGGCACCTTTAAGAGTGAGAGAACCTTGCCTACACTATGGATTTAAGGTGGCGTTTCATGATGGCCAAGAGTAACATTGAGGATCGGGAGAGTTTAGCACCTTCTCTCACAAGTGCATTCATTAGCCACACTTTGCATAATTGATTCCCCGAGCTGCCATATCGGTCATTCTCGCTGCCAGTCGCTGTGGGGGTTCCTCCTGAGACTTTATGGCCTAACTTCAATCATAAATCATTAAAAGACTGCACCGGTCAATGGACTGCCCCTGAGAGGAGAGCAACGTATTACAGCATGTGACGTCTAAATCATCAGACTGACATGTGCAGGGGCTACAGGGACATATGACACCCAAAAGACACTCAAATCTCAAAGGCTATGACCAAAATGTGAAATGTGAAATGTGAAAATGCCAAACAAATCGAGTTGAAGGATGGTTGAAATGTTTTATTACCGCAACTAACCATGTCGCTACAAACATGTTAAAGCAATCTAAAAATGTCTCTTTCTTTTTTGTGAAAAGATCAGATTACTTTCCTCAACATAGTAAAATGAAAGTTGTTGCAAGCCCCCACATTTATGACTCTATAAACCGAACAAAATTTGCAGATGTTTTGAAACCTAAAGAGGTTTTTTCACATAACTCTGCCCATATAAGGGAACATCATCAGTGGAGACTATGTGACAACTCAAGTCACTATTAGCATTAGCCGTACTTATCTTCGCATCATAACAGTTTGGAGCAGGTGCGTGGCTTATTACTGCTTCTATTAGTAAAAGAGAGATGCTACAAGATCGTTTTCTCCTGTGCTGCCTCCATCTGTCCATCCATCCCTCCTGTTTATAGTGCCATTAAAATCATCAGGTTGGTTCCCCACACCTGAGTGAGAGGCGCCCAGTCAGACAGAGTAATGCCGCCGTGCCCGTGATGTATCGCCAGCGCGCACAATAAAACATATTCATAAAGATTATTCATTACTTCCAACAGCCATACCCCAGATGGCCAGAAAATTGGCTTTGTGTTGAGATGTGGATTCAGGCATGCATATTAATGGAAGACAGATGTAAACGCATATTCATATTCTTGGCTTTTTTTCTGACAGACACAATGATAATGCATCCACTTAGGAGAGTGGGAGAGGGGGCAGCAGCATCCGGGAAGCAATTCACCTCTAATGTTCCTCTGCTGCAATTGTGTTACGCTCCGTGTGACTGTGTGTGTAAATGTGGCTCTTCTGGCCTCATGTAAAGTGCTTTTATTCTTCATTTCTAACATGCATTTTGTACCGTCAAGGTCTTCGAAAGCATTTATCTAGTAGTGCAAAATAATATTTTCATTTAAAAGATTGTCATTCTTTGCCTTGGGTTTCTGTGTGATGTCTCGTTTTGAACTTGAATACAATAACACCAAACCATTAACTTGGTTGATATTTAACAAACTGCATGTTGGGATAAAAAAAACTATAAAGAAGGAGATGAAGAGGCACTTGAAGACAAAACCATTCTTAGATGGAATAATTTATCTCTGTACTACCACTCTAGGACTTTTTTTTACAGCTGGAACTATGTAATCATTTAATTGTTGCAACTAATTGATTATTGAAACTAATTTAGTTATCAAATAATAATTTTCATCAGTATACACAGTCTCCAAATTATACCATGTGATGGGAGACAAGATTGTTTAACTCAGACAGAGCAATTACCCCCAAATGCCACACAAATGTTAAATTAGTGTTTTTAATGATGAAAACGAGATGTTCTCAAGCAGCATTTTGCACTTTTGCATAATCTTGGTCAACTTTGGTAAAAATCTCATATTCACGGGCCTTTTGTGATCTAAACATTCCTCAGAATAATTGCCATATTAACCAACATGATCATGGTCGTGAAAACGTTTTTAAATAAAGGTTTCATATCACAATATAATTTGTTTATACATTAAACAAATTATATTATACATATACATACATACATTTGTTTATTATTATTATTATTATTATTATTATTATTATTATTATTATTATTATTATTATTATTATTATTATTATTATTATTATTCTTCTATCTATTGGAGAGTTAACCCTACCAGAAATGCCAATATACATCAAACAATCCCAATCAAGCAATTCCTTTATAATTTCGTTGAATATGTATTTATTTTTAAATATTTGTTAGGACATGTTTCTACTGAAGTTTTGCAATAATTCCTTTTGTAATTACTTAACACATTAATAAGTGTATGGCCTCTGTCTCCTCATAAGGCTCTACAAAAAGGTGCCATCAAAACGTATTTACTCCTTGCTTGTTTTATTGCTTGCTGCATAATTGAACCCTTGTATTCAACCAAAGTCAATGGCCTAACATGAGATCACACACAGGTTACAGCCTATATCTGTCACACTTTGAATAGGGGAGGTTTTCAATATAAACGGCCTCATAAAGTCCCCAATGCACTGCTCCACTGGAATAAAACCCACTTTGTGTGAGTGTCTCCCAATATGGAAAATTAAAGGCAGTTAATAAAAAGAAGTGCTAAATCAATTTGAGCTATAAAAGTTACAGGGCTGTACTAAATGTGTGGGGCACGGAGGGGGCGTTAAAACTGTGAATTATCATGTTAATTTAATATCCAGTCCTCAAATGAAGCAGAAAGCCCAATAAAGGTCAATTAAGCAACTAGACTCCCATTTCCATTTAGACTTTTATGGGCATATGTAAATCACTAAGCCGCTGGAGTGTCCATGGGCCCGACTAGAATAAGGGAGTGCAAAAAGTATGTTCGTATTTAAGTTCGGATAGTGGAGAGGTTGTATGGACTCATTTGTGTCTAGTAACTATTTTGAATTATGAATGTTACTGTTGTCGTTGCAGGGTTTAAACACAGAAGTTCCATTTGTGTCTCCTGTGGATTGAGAGCAGTGTTTGACAGGGACAACTAGGGTTGGGAGATGTGTTAAAAAATGGATAATATCGCAAATGTCTTTTATTGACTTTATCGTCCATAATTCAAACTTAAAATAGACAAGATGGCTGATTAAAAATAAATGGGAACTGACACGCCCATTCTAATCTTCCGAAGAATGTTATAAATGACATTTCTGAACTTTTGTGGTTATTTGTATGTTCCATTCATGTTTTGTGCAATACTTGAAGACATTTAAAGACACATTGTCCGATTATTGTTGTGAAGATAAATGCTAAATAAATAAAAAACATAAAAAAGAATACATATACCTATAGACAACTGTAGTTCGTGGGATTGCTTTTTCTACTTAGATTGAACTGATCAATAACAAAAATATTAAGTCCTGACTCCTTTTAAAAGTTTTTTGAAGAAACAAGATACATGCATTGTTTCCTCTGGTGTGATACTTGACCTCCATTGTTCTAATGTCTGCCAGAACAAAGAAGTACTTTTTTCGTAAAACTCATAAAACATTAATTTTCATTGAGTCTTGTCTTGCTACGAGACTAACAACTTACTAATAAAATCTTCATGATGTAGTTACGTGTATTTTTGCATTTACAACTTGTATCATTTTGACACAGGCTCTACTAAACCTCAAAGTTAGACAATAGCATATTTTAATCAATGTTAATTCTCTTGGTACAAACATATTACTTCATACAAGAAGATTAAACTTCCAGTGTGGCCTTTGTGCCTCTGTTGCTGCTGCCAAAGGAGTCAGAATCCCATTAGTATTGATCTCATTTCTCTTTTATTCAAATCACTGCTTTAGACTTCTCTAATCACTGAAGTGTGGGTCGGCACTTTACGGCCCTCAAGGATATAGCCATTGATTACACTAACCTCCTATCCCCATAACTTGTGCATTTATCATACAAAAGAGACAAAATAATGACATTTTACTCTCCCTCTCCATTATAATTTGACTGGTAGGCCAAGTTAAATATTGGCTGGTGTTGTCTGAATGGTCAAAAGAATGATAAATAACTCCCAGTATGCGAAATATGTATTGACCAGTTATTGACCTTCCTGAGCTCCGCTGCTGCATCAATGGCTTATGCAAATCATATACCTTATGAATAAATCATAATACACCAGTTTGAGCCAGTCTTCCAAGGTCCACAGTTAATAAACAAAGGAAGGCGCTCTGCTGCGGTGCTGTGTGACCTGAAAGAAAACACAAATTTAATTGGCTCTGAAGCTGTGACAGGAAAATACATTGTTATTCTTGAAAACACTGCTTATTATTGTCTGTGTTTTGGCATTCAGATTTCTAGTCTTGACTGTGGGTGATCCCAATAATGAGAATTACTCCATCTGAATAGCTTCAAAACAGGCTAACTTTAATGAAATTTAATGAGAAAAGTTGTGAAAAGAAGTTACATTTTACTAATGGTTCAAGATCACACTGAAGCAAGCAGACATGATACTGTTTAGCTGATGGTTGAGTTTTAATGGCAGACGGGCAGTAAATCCACTTTGAAGGAAAGTTCTGAGGATGTATTGAATTAATGACTGTTTAATTGGTGTAATGCATTGTAGTGATAATTATGACATTATAAGACGTGCAATAGATATTAGACAGACAGATGAATAAATCGGAGGTTTTATCACTAACCAGAAGCATATCCAGCCCGATGCTTTTTCTATTCAATACAGTATAATTTGTTTTTAGACTGAACGACCAATTTGGAACCGTGTCCCAGTTACTAACATTCCAATTTGGGCTAGGCAATAGGATGTGATGATTACAAATAACAGAATCTCAATCTCAGTTAATACACATTAATAGTGCTGAAGTGATGCGCTGATGTGGTAAAGTCAGAGATGTTCTGGGTTAATTTGTGAAGCAGCAGATGAATGAACACATGGCTTGTGCATCTTTAAACACACTCTGAAGGGCTCCATACAAAATGCAACAATTTAGCAAAATGTTGTGGAGAAGTCAGCAGCACTCTAGTCTCCACATGTTCCACATCTGGATACTGTCTGCGCTCATTACACCCGGCCATGCTCACTGACCCACATTCTCACTGGGGACATTCAAAAGAGACAGGTCCAGCGTTTATTCACAGGCTTTTAAAACATTTTTCTCTGCTTCTTTGCTTGTAGATGGCGACTGGAGACAGAAAACAGGGATTTTTTTGGGAACGACAAGGAGTAAATTCTACTGGACTCTCAGTAGCGTTCTACCAAGTGAGACACAGAAACACCCTGTTTTTGTGGGTTGCCAATAAATATGTATTTCAACCACCTGATGTAGCTCTTTGACCTGCCTTACGCTATGACAAGCCGTGACTCAAACAAATATACACATTTTTGCATTTGAAATTTCAATTGTTCCTGCAGTCATTGAGTACTCACTTTTTGCTGTTAAGGATCAGACACTTTTAGCTCTATGAACCCCACAGCGCTCCAGCTTCTCGGTGCTGTCCCAGCTCCTCTCCTGCTCTGTGCAGTCCCTTACATAGACTGTAATCTGACATGACTGGTCCTGAGGAGATGCCCCAGCGGCATTCAAGCAGAGGATGACATTTTCCTATGGGGACAATAAAGTTTACCTTAACCTTAATCTATAATATCACTATAGCCTATAAACCTATGATGTGCAATAGCCTATGTAGCTGGCAGGGCACTCCTCACTTGCCTCTTGAGTAGAGCACTGGGCCTTTCATACTGGGACACAGCTGTTTTTACTGGGACACATGTGATCCCAGTATGAATCAGTATCACCTCTGATCCAAAAAAAAAAAAAGGAAGTATCTATTGTCTATTAGCTTAGCAGTTATTTTTTAGAGAAGGCCAGCAATCCACTGAAAATAGTCTTACAGGACTTTGGTTTATGGTCAAACAGTTCAGAACATTGAGTAAAAAAAAAGTATAAGGAAAAGGTTGTGATCCTATATATATTGAATGTTTGTATTTGTACTTATTATTATTTAAATTATTGATGAGATAAATGTTGAACCATACACAAAATAGTCCCATACTTTTAAATGTGAGGATGTAAGTGTTGATACAGACTCACTGTTTGTGTGTGTGAATAAGGCGTTCTCCTCCCCATAAGACCATCTGTCATGAACACAGATCAATGAAGATGATAGACTAGGAGAGGGACAGAGGCACACACGCAGATCTCATACACTGTTATGGAAACTATCCTGATAATGGACTGGACTCTGAAGATTATTATGACCCTGGCAGGTCAAGTGAATCACTTCTTCAACATGGTACCTGCTTATGGATGGCATTTGTAAAGCAACAAAGGAGTGTTCATCCAAAATGTTCATATGCTCGATTTGAAGCCAAGAACAAGCGATGTATGTGTGGATTGTAAACGTATTGTGTTTTGATTATTATGATTAGGATTTGGATACTTAATACGGAAATGGTTACTAGAATAATATCTTACGTTTTTGGTGTAAAATAAGCCAACGAAAGGAAAGGATTGGTCTCGAGTCTCTCTTCTCATTTTAAGCCTAGCCTCCCAATACAGCCCAAACAGTCTGGGCTAGTGGTAGAAAACACAAGGCTGGACATAATTTGATAAGTAATTTCACACTGACTGAGAGAGTGGACGGGTCCAAGCTCCGGGCAAATCCCGAGGGTCTGCATGAGAGCGTCTGAGGATTTCAGCTCAAATCTTTTTCTAACACCAGCACAAGACTAAACCTGAAGGGCTTTTCTCCAATTTGAACCGTACAATTGATTCTGAAACTGACGGCACCATGGGATCCTCCCTAGTCGATATGGCCTTACTAATATTACACTTCAATTTATCCACTTTAAGTCTTGTTTATTGCATTAGGATTGGACTAGGGGTGTGCCAAATAATTCGAAGTAATTGCTATATGGTGATACAAATTTGGTGATATAGTGTCGATATTGGGGCTGCTGTATAGATTATCGTGCAATATATCATGCAAATTTAACAATTTTATTCTTTTGATGATTAAAATTAATTGTGTGTACTTCATTTGACTCTGTTAGTTTTTGTGCAGATCGCAGTTTAACACATTTATTTTGTTCTTTTTAATAATAGTGATGTATCTTAGAATATATGAGCAATAGTATCGATTATCGCATGTATCACGCAAAATCGTGTATGATCATATCGTGAGCCAAGTTCATGTGTCTCATCGACTTGTGAGGGACCTGTATTCCAGCCCTAGATTGGTAGAGTGACTGTCATGTAAATTTATGAGCTTTTAACCATGTTTATAACGGTGTTTTTCATCCTTAGCATTTATTCATTCATAAACATCTTCCAACGATCCTGAATCCTGAAAAGACATTAATGTATCTTCTTTAAAGGGCTATATCATGGCAAACCGACTTTTCAGAGCTTTTAACAGTGATATGTACCTCGTATATGTGCCAAGTTGATTTTTGATTGATTCTTTGCAAGAGAATGTCTCTATCTTTCCCCTCGGATTAGCAGAAGAATGGGGGCTACTCAGCTGGATGAGTCCACAGTCCCTCCCCCTGATGGGGCGATCTCAAACTAAGCCTCAACTTTGCATTTCTGGGTGGAGGAGCGGGGTCAAGAATAGGGTGATATTTTATAATATTATGTATAATGGGTGCTGCATCACTACATGATTTATTATTCAGATAACCCTTACAAGCTAATACCCTTAGGGTACGAAATACAGGAAAATAGAAGCAATATGAGTGATTTTTAAGTATTACATAAAAGTAGGCTTTTAAATTCAAGAACCAAATACTTTGTCATTGTTAGACGCTAGATGTAGCTTGAATGGCTGGATAATGTATTTTGTACTTTAAGCAGCAGTAAGATAATATGTGATGACATATTAGCTGACCTAGTCACTCTTATTCTTCTTTTGTTTGTCTATTACTTGATTCAATCTGTGTACTGTTTAATAATCCTATGACAGCACAAAATAATAACGACACTTGTCCGTGAAACATAGTTGAGGACCTGGGATATTCTTCAGTAACGATAGAGGAAGATCGACTCATATCTAGAATATTCTGATACGTCATCTATTACTTACGAAGAGATTCTTTATAAATATATCTGTAAACACTGGACAAGTCTCCTTACCAGCTGGACACTGCTCCGACATGTTCCCCCTCGCCAGGCTCATGCTCACTACACTGCGCCTGTGCTGAGGGGGATTGCTTGGGAAAAACAGCTGCTGCCTCCATTTGAAACTATTTAGGGAGCTCAACTCTATCAGGGCAGGTCTGATTGCGGTCGCCTCTTCACGTCCCATCACAGTGAGTCATTAGCCCCACCCAACTCACAACAGCCACCAGTGCACACACTCACAACAAATAACATATTCAACATGCCAACAAGCTTGATATTTCCACCTGGTGTGCTGGTGGCTACTGACTGGGGAATGAGAGTCATGCGGCGGCTGTCGGAACCCTGAGTCCCCCCCGCCCGATCCCTCCATCTCTCGCAGTCGCTAATAGCACCGCTCAAGGGCACACACCACAAATGGCATTCAATTCCACCCATTGTACCCTTTTACAAGCCCCATACGAGACTCAACAGCTTATTTAGCAGATGATAGGAAGGAAAGAGCGCAGACGTGGTGAGAGAGACAGAGATTTGCCACGCTACAACGAGGCGACTTTCACATCATTTACTTTCTTGATTTGATTGTGCGTTTAGCAATAGCACGTGCTCCGTCTAGGAACTTGGCACTTTTCTACATGGGTGTGGTTTGTGTGGATGTTTTTGCCGACTCCAGGTTGCAGCTCCTCTTGCTTCTCTCTCAATCTTTATTTATTCGGGCTTTTTTGAATAATCGAGTTGACACATCTGTCAGATGGTGAGAGGAAGGAATGCTAAAGGTCCCGGGCGCCGTCCAGTGCTCCTCACACCAACCTTTCCTGCCTCCAAATGCACAGTCATTACACCACAGCAGATGGGACTCCTGCTTCATTTCAGCCGCACGCACACACCGGTAACCATCAAGACATCACATACACACACTGGACATTTGTCACAACAAGTCGAGCAACAGGCGAAGACATGTTGAGGTTTAGGTCTGCAGACTCAACAGAAACTTAAGATCCAGTGCTGTCACTGTGTCGCTGCCCTGCTCACTTCTGTACGTTTGTCATTTCATCCACAGGTCAGCTCTGATGTACAAGTGCAGCTCCTGATGATCAAAGGACAGATTGGAACTGAGGAATGTCTTCTTTTTTCTTTGTAATGTATGCTTATTTGATATAATTTGACATTTTCTGAGGGTATGGGAGGTTGCTTGGCTATCACACTGGACTTCTTAAACATGGACGCTCTAAAACAACTCCACTATAAAACACTAAAAGAACAAATACTTACAACTAATTATGTTTGTCAACACAGCATTTTAAGACAGATAATGTTTTACAGGGAGCTATTCGTGTAAAATAAAACTAGAAATTCATGGTCATTATTGTTACTTTTCTGTATTTACACTAATGAGGCTCATAGATCTATGGACATGTGACGGCAAAAAAAAAAAAAACACATTGAAATACTTAACTAGTTGTGTTCCTAGGAAATCATTTTGGTTTTTCATACTATTGTTTATTATTAATATGTATAGGGTCACATAGCAACATATTATGTATTGTACAAGCAACTTTTATGTGAGTAGTATCGCAACAGTGAGTGCGTAGTTTGCATTTCTTTCATATAATGAATTGCAATAAGCATTCAGAGTGTGGTGGATATAGAGCAGTGGGCAGCCGCATACATTAGACAGCAATATTGCTAATCTCGTAAATGCATGCGAGGCTGTAGCACTGATTTTATAGTGCACTATATGAGCAACATTATTTAGAATGACAGTTATGCTCCTTAACTTTTCTGTTGTAGAAATACAGAATTGTATGGGGTGTTATTTATGTGTTATTAGAGGCTTTTGTGAGTTTCAGAATACCCCTTCTTAAAACATTTTTACTGTATTTACAAAAATAAAGTTATTATAATAAATAATAATAATAATAATATTATAATAATAATAATAATAATAATAATAATAATAATAATAATAATAATTTTGTTAGTTTTTTAGATTTTCATAAAAAAAAACCAAAAAAAATCAGCTTGTTTTGCCCCGCCCTCTTTTAGTCTCTGGATGGATTTACACTTCCGGCTGAATGGGAATTTTGTTCACATGAGTAGAGAACAATGGAAAAGTCTAAATATAATATATAGTAGAAGTAGATGATTGTGTAAAGTGTTCAATGTTCATGTGCACCAACAAGTCAACACTGCAACGTTTCTCTGGTCGGCTTGAAAACGGCGTCGTAGTCTGTGTAGATCTTATTTGCGACTGAGATTGGCATCCCTATATAAGATTATACAGAAGGGCGGGGACAATTAATGGCGACGCCCGTGGCAACTTCCGGAATAAGGTGAATACAGTAGCCTAATGAAAACTTTATTGATACCAGACACATGCCAGAGTGACACCCAAGAGTTCACTTCCCATATGTGTCGCATTATCATAACTAGGAGGAAGTTTCTCAGCAGGAGATGTGTCGATGCCCCAGAGCTCCTGTCTGCCTGTCTGTCCGCTCTGACGTGTTGGTAGGTGTTTGTGTGAGAACGAATGGCTGACAGGGTGCTACTTTTATCTGGGTGTTCAATTTAGACCAATACCTTAATGGGCAGCTGTCATTTTTAATTAGCTTTAATGCTACAATCATGTGCGTACTCTGCGTCCTGGGTGCGCACGGACATTTACATGCTTGGAGTGATTGATGCCCAAAGCATTTTAGTCCCTCTTTGCACACGGCTTGATTTAGGGTCTGCGAGCACCCAAGGGCCCCTCACCTCTAGCGCAGTACACATAAAGCAGCCATTTTATTTTATGGCTCCCGAGGTTCAGACTTGAGTAGATTTACGGTCATTTTTATGTATTAGCTGGTGCAGGAATGTGTTGGTGATAATGTCAGACGGAGGTACAGATGGAGGAGTGCGGCGTCAGCAGATTTGAATGGAAGTAACAGGACAGTGAAGGGGTCAATTAAAACTGCTGATGTTTGGTTCAATTGACTGAATACGCAGTGGTTTATGTAGAACTGCAAAAGGTCATTTCAAGGATGGAAGCTTCCTTAAATTAGATCATGTTAGGAGGCTGGCATGTTTGGTGTCGGATATATATGAAAACCTTAAGTGATACGTTGAGAAAGATAGCTTTTCATTTACAAAAGTACTGTTAATAGACCTTGTTGTTTTAATTCCATCCATTCACCCAATTCCATCCATTCCGTCCATTCACCACATGGAATCAGTGGGGGTATGGAGGGTGGTATTATAACAGTAATTATGCCTAAAGATGTTTGGTTTGGTACGGTATTTCCAATTTTATCCTTTGGAAATTATCTTGGCGTGTTGCACATCGTACAAGGCCTGTACTACAAAGACATTCAACCACCCCATGAGTATTTGTAAAAGGTCACGTTGTCGTTTTCAGGCTTTTTTTCAACCATCATAATTGTTATACTGTTTATAGCATATACTAAGACTGTGATACTGTTGGCCCAGCGCTGTGGGGAATAAACGTGTGTTTATTGAGTTGTCAGAGCACACAGAGGCCAATAGGACCTAAGGATGTTGTCAGGGATGATCAGTTAGTTCTGATCTGATCCTCGGTGACACTTATTAAGAGCTGGAGCCCTGATCAGTGAAGTACAGTGGTCTTCTGTCTCCGGCATTTTAAATGTCTTCTAAAGTATCCTGTCGATTAGTTTTTTTCCCTACTGTGCTTTCTATAACATGGTCATCGGAGCACTTGTGGCAGTGACCCCCAAACTGGAGGAGTGGCTACAACAGATCCCTGGAAAAACATCAGAATTCTCAGTCCAGAAAAGTGCAGTGCTAGGAACAGCAAAAATAAAAACATATAAATGACAATCCACTGCGTGTTACAGTAAATGTCACTGTGGAGAAGCTTCAGACCATCAATATTATTAGTTCTGCATTTTTTAATAGGAAATCATTGGACTTGTTTCAATTACTAAGCTGTTTTAGTTATGTCATCATTTAAATGATGATGCAATTATGTTACAGATCAATAATAAGTACCTGTCTTATTTGATTCATTATATTATTTGATAAATGTTTGTCTAAATTATTATTTGATACAATTCATACTTCTTTAGGCCACGGCTACCTTCAACACATCCTATATCTTGCGTGTATGATCTTTTGAGTGAAACCTTTATTCCATCCTCATTAGAGATGTTTAGAACGTGTTTATATAAAATTTGCCTTGAACTTTTTAAAACTATCTAATCTATCTAATAAACATTGTAGTGTGTGGAGCTTGCAGAGGGTGTAGCCATATGGCAAATGACAAGGACAGCAGGCAAATCTGACAGGACTGAAGGGAAAGAGGGACGAGAGGATCACACTGGAAGGACAACTTTATGTATCTACATCCAGACCCAGTGTGTTTGAATGACATTATGAGTGATTGGATCTAACACAGGAGCCAGCCGCCTGACAGGCCTGACGGCACCGGCCCGGACACGGCCTGAAGTCTGCATCTCAGTGAAAGAGAGTGTGTGTAGAGTGTGTGTGTGTTTCTTCGTGCAGCGCGGGGAGAGTTTTCTCCACAGCAGCTGGGGGAGGCAGGTGCAGGGTCGCCCCCATGTGCCCCCTGGACCTCCCATTACAGCTGCCCTCCAGGCCTGCTCAGTCAACTGCCACTTACTACAGGATCAATATTAGCTCACTCCGAGGACATGTCATTCCAGCAGTCAGGGGCACACAGTCTGCAGTGGGCCTGAGCAGGTAAGGAGGGAAGGAGACGTCTTGACATGTAGTTTTATATATAAGAAATAAGAAGGGGCTAGATTACAAAATCCAAACTCCAAAATAAAATAGGTACAACCGCTTGTTCTTGTCTTGGCCAAGTATGTTTACTTTCAAATGTACAAACTTAAGCCTGCAGGACAATAATTGAATGCTGTCCATTTTTAAAGGTATTATCACTCTATCACAGACCAAGAGAAGCATTATTAGTGTCTGTTTGTTTGATTTAGCTCTGAAAATCCCCACAAACATTCGGAGCCTATACTGTATATAGAACGGGACATAGTGCCGCTATACAGTTCAGCTGCTGCCAATTGAAGCCAATTGCGGCGGACAGTTTAAGAGGCTAATGTGGAGCTGAGTTCTATATTTGGAAATCCGACCACAGAGCGGTTGTAGATGGTACAACCCCGCTAGTGTCACTGGTTTCCACCAGGCAGTAGCTTAGTAACAAGCCGTCCTAACTGTCAATTAAACCGGCTGTTAAGGCGAGCTGCACCAGCTGGCCATAAGACAGGACTTAAGCTACGTCCGACTTAAATCTGAAAATGAAGACCAATTTATAGTTACGACCAGTGCACCAGCAGGACTTAAGCCTTGTGTTCGCTACGCCCAGGTTAGAGCTATCGATTCTTTTAGTAATAGAGTCTATCTATCGATTCTTTTCCTCGATTACATTTTGTACATTTCATAAACCATTTAAAAGTTCATAGTTTTAAACAAATAACAAATAAGGAGTTTCTGCTTAAAATAACACATTTTATTCTTAATTTCATATGTCCCCAAAACAGCAACATTTTACTTCACCAGTCCAAACTGACAAGCTTGTTTGTAAACAGTTACAGTAGCTATTAATTAATTTGCGTTTTATGTCACATAACTTAAAACTAGAAACTTGCTTGTAAAACTTGATGTTGAGTGAGCGCAGTGATACCTGGTGTTTTGAGCTGTAACTGTAAAACCGTAAAACTCACTTTGCAGAATTAGTTCTGTGTGTCGTTCACTTTAGCCTCTGTATCATCGCCCCGCCATCGTGAACTCTGTGCAGTCCTCTGTGCTCTTTCTCACAACAAAACCACGTTTCTCAGTCACACTCGTGAGTTTAAAGGACGCGGCACTCTCCTCTGTTGTGCTTTATTTGCGACAGGCCAGCGCGGAACAAGCTTTGTGTGAGACTAAAGCGCCACAAGTCAGATTTACGTGTTTTTAATTAAATAATTATAATCGAAGCTTTTTTGAAATACTCGATTTACTCGATTAATCGTTGCAACCCTAGCCCAGGTGTAACTTTTACCCCCAGTGTAGAGCAGGCTGCAGGCGTAAGTCCAGGGACAACAAGAGCATCGGCATGCGACCAAGATCAAGGCCTGTCTTATCTGATTCAGCGGGGCTGAGGTGGGGAGCGGAGCTCTCCCCTGTGCGCTCTCCCCTGTGCGCTCTCTCCCGCGCGCTCTCTCCCGCGCGCTCTCTCCCGCGCGCTCTCCCGTCGTGCGCTCTCGGCTTTTTCTGTGTGCTTTCCGCGGTGGCAGCTGCACTGCTTTTACACAAACGCCGTCCACAAATGTGCTTGTCACGTTTATAGAAAAGACAATAACATTATTCAATACCGAATCTGAACAAGAAGAAAGTTCCTCCGCTATTCCAAGTTAGGAATTAGGCGTTAGGAATTTCCACTAACAACAACTAAACACTTCCTGGGACACTTACAAAATAAAGGCACAGAGCCTTCCAGCTACAGAAGCAGCTTTATTGTGACTAGGTCTGTGCCAATAACAAATAGAGACGGACAGTGCTATAGTCACCAATATGTTTGCTTTTTCATCTGTTTGCTTGCAAATACTTGATATGACATGTGCCATTCCTTCTAATAGATCTATGACACAACTCCTTTGCATAAGTTACACAGTTAAACAAGAGAATCTATGATGTTCTATGATGTTTTCTCATGAACGTGCAGGTTAAGACCAGTCGCAGCTGGGACGGGTCTGATTTCATTATCGTAAAAAATACAGACTTTTGACCAATGCAATTGAATACTAAAAAGCACTCACATTTATTGGAACTCTACTCTAAATCACATGCTTTTACTGACACAGAGAGGACCTGTCGATTAAAAACCTCAAAGTTGATCCTTGACAATTGGTGATGTCCTTGACAATGATTCGAATCTTGATTAATTTCTTAGTCTTAATCACAAGGATCCAATAAAAAAAGGGATAGAGGACGTTTTACCACCAAAAGTCTCAACATTTGCAACTACCCTTAACCATCCATCCATCCATCCATCCATTTTCTACCGCTTGTTCCCGTTAGGGGTCGCGGGTGACTGGAGAGTGCCTTTGGGCCTTAGGCGGGGTACACCCTGGACAGTGGCCAACTCGTCGCAGGGCTAACACAGAGACATAGACACACAGACAACCATTCACTCTCACACTCATTAATATTAACCTAACCCTTTTAAGGTAGGGTCAATATCTTTGTTGAGGTTTTTGTTTCTTGGTTCATCAGTTTGATTGCCAATGATATTGTCATAATAATTGTACTCATATAAAGCCATAGCTTCACAGTTTTTTTTGCGTTATAACAGAAGTTGCTGGCTTAGTTGGACATGCTGAACGCTGTGCTGATGAGGGTGTACATTATTAGCTGCTCTTTGGGTTTATTAGCACTCCCCACACATGCACTGCCAAATGCACCTCTTTCTGTAATAATAGGCGCTATAGTATCTTATTGCAAGCGTCTTGGCTGCAGAATCACTTTTGCTGACAAAGCGCCAAGGACACCGTCAAGCTGAGGAGCTGCTGAGAGTGCACAATCTCTACCGCTTGGCCTTTGTATGCCGCCATCAAGATTGTTTTCATTCCTCCTTGAGCAAAAAAAGGGAAGGAAGGAAGAGAGAAAGAAAAATGATGGAATTACTTCTAATCAGCAATGTCCCCCAAATATATCCGCCATAATCAATGGCATCCCATAGTGTTTGAGCAACATCTGTGTCATAAATGATAGGCCCATTTTAATTCTGCATCAAACTCGTAATGGCTTCTTTGTACCTCTTCACGTGCCGGTTCACTTTAAAGGCGTCTAATTCAAAACAGGGATTCTCAATTATGCAACGTTCCATTTACATATGCTAATTAAGATCATATTAATTATGTTGAAATTGGGTAATTAGCCAATCTCAATTAAGGCATTGTTCATTACATTAAATGCACAGGAAAGGTGTTTGAAGTTTCGCCTTTATTCAGTACTACAGTTTTGTGTGTGTGTGTGCGCGTGTGTGTGTGCGGAGTGGGCCGTCTGCCACATCTGAATCAAATCTCGCCGGTGTAGTTAATAATTTAAGCATCCCGGTTCATACAAGGAGCGCACCCACAGCTTTCATCATTACCAAGCATATGGTAGTGTAATGAGCCTGCCTGCTTGTAAAATAGTAATGCTGTAGCTGGAGTAAGGCACAGAAGAGCAGAGACAACACCTTTCCCTGTCTTTTTAGCCACTCAAGTTAACTGCAGAGGAAGCTTTGGGCATATGGGTTTAGGGCTTGAGTTTTGTGTGTTCACTGCTAGATGTTTTGTCTCTATATTGATGTTTGTAAGATTCAGGACTGACCCTAAAAGTAAACTAGGTCGAGCTGTTGCCATTTAGCCATTTTGACCAGATTTGTTAGTTGTCAACTAATTATTTTATCAAGATTAAAAGGAATTGTATGCACAACAGCACAAAGGAGGAAGCATGGAGGGTCTTTTCACTTATGAAGTTAGTCTATTAATTTATGCACAGGGGGATATTTTTAGTCAACCAAGAAAGTATTTAGTCAACTACAGCCCTATAGTTTCTGGTTTGACATTGTAGCTCAAAAATGGCACAGATGGTACAATCTTCAGCCTCTAGAAATCCTACATTTTTGACCAACACTATTTGATTATTAAACAGTACATGGGGATAGTGACATGTAAAAATGAAGGCAGGTTTTAACTCTATAGCCTTCATTGAATGTCCTCTCAGCGCAGTGCTTTTGGTTTCTCTGATTTTTGTAGCTACAGGAAGGCTAAATAAACTCTGCTTCAACTCTCCTTTAAAGGGTCATGATGTCCAGTTCATTCAATGTTTTTAATTGTCAATTAAATGTCAGTGGGTGGTTTTCAAAGTGTGTGTCATTTTAACATTTATTATAATGAGTAAAAATATATACATATGTTAGCCACAATAGAGTATGTACGACCCACAAAGAAGCTAAATTAAATTTCCAACATCTGAGACACTAAAGTATAACTCAATTGAACGACAATCTTTTTAACATGCCCATTGCTTTATTCAACTTGCACTTACGAGTGGGCAATTGTGACGAGTTTGACTTTTCACAATTCATGTGAATATATTTTTCCATTGCCTTTAAGAGGTAAATAACGCCATTATCTTCTTCTGAAGTTCACTATTAAACTATTAGAAGAAGATGGCGGGGAAAAGTGTCTGTGTTTGAGAAGACATCTGCATTAATGAATCATGTTATGAAAATATAACCAAAAAAGTTGATCGTCAGCAACGAGATTATGATGACATTTTTCAGCCCTTCTTGCACTGTCCTCATTCTTTCCAGCCCAGACTGGAAATTATTTTAGTGAAGCTGTGGACGATCAGACAAATGCCCCTCTCTGAGTTTGAGTGAGTGGTGTGATTGGCCTGAGGGCCCTCTGGTCCTACCTCTGCTGCTGCAGTTCAAGCACCTCTTCGGAGAGCGCTGTGGGACCGACCCAAAACTCTGCCCTAACACAGAGAAGAGGCAGTGCTGCTGGCACATGACACATCAGTGTCACACTGATGATCTACAGTAGTCTTTCTGCTACTCTCATAAATTATAACATAATTTGCTCATAAAGACATGATTTGTATTTCACTAGCACGAATGATTTGGGTCATAAAACTTTGGATGTTAGACTTTCGGATAGAAAGCTTCAACATTCCTGCATAACAAGTTATTAGATAAATGTAAATGATGTTTAAAGATTTCATCAAATAAATCTGTGGCTGATAAGCAAACATACATTCAAAACACTCATTTTATTGCCATGCACGGCAAGAAAGAAATTTTTGTAGAATAACTCCTCAAAAATATAAATTAGATGCATGTTAAACATACACATGTTAAATAAAGGCAATTTAAGGACAACATTTAAACATTGTAATATAAATGCAGAAATATTTATAAATAATGGCGTTATTATGTGTAAAAATAAAACCGACCACAATGAGGTTCAGATTTTGGTAATTTGCTGGTTGTACATCTCCTGTGCACTAGGGGGAGCTGTGGTATACCATTAGGAGCGACTGTAGAGCTGAAGAATCTCATGATAACCCAACATGTAAATCAAGCATGTAAGATATGCATGAAAGACAGAGGAGATAAAAGATTTTCTGAAGGACACTTTGTATTTCTGTGTTGTGTTGCTTTGTTTACTGCTATCTCAGAACAGCCACTCACCGGAGCCTGACCCCTGGTCCCTGGTCTTATCAATAGGAGAGGCCACATCCTGACAGACAACTAAAAGATGGTGTTTTTAGTGTTTGCTTGATAGACTTTATGGACGCTTCAGTGCTCCTCATGTCCATTTTGCGCCACCATCACAGGTTGTTTCTTTTTTTCTTTTCTTCTTTCGACTGTCTGTCGGTCTTGTTTGTCTCTCCATGGCTGTAACCTTCCATTAAGGCACAAGACAAAGCTTTAATCTCTCACGAACAATTTCCTCGTGTGACAGGCCGAGCCAGCGCTGACAGCCACGACATGGAGGAGGACTGTTCAAATGCTACAGGTAGAAGGCCATCAAATGGACTGTAGGCAAACGGTGGCAAATAAGGACACCAAGGGGCTTGAAGTTTTTGATTCAAGCTGCTCAAATGTACACATTTCCCTAATAAAGAATAGTAAATAGTACAGTGAATCAGACTCAGATTGATCTTCTAGAAATGGGCTTCCATGTTGAAACTTTTTTTGGACAATTGACATGTTATGTTCAGCTGTAATTTATTATTTGGTTGACATTACGTAATATGCATTTAATTTAACAGGCTGGTTACAAAGGGTGACCGATATTGAAAGAAAAAAATCTCAGTAGTTTAAAAAAAATATTCCGACAACAATATCCAGACGATGTTATGTCAATCCAAGGAGAAATATCTGTAAAATGAACACATGCAAATGTCACAAAATACAGCAATATCACCAATATACCATTGTTTGAAAATGCACAACATAACATCATTCAAAACAGTTTTGTTTTCATTTTTAATCTGCTCTTTTTTATACAATATACGAGATGTTCAAAATTTACACAAAAACATACACAATGTTATCTCTGTCGATTCAACATTTTGCCTGACTGGTCACCTCACAATCTAAAACCCAATCTTTGTCTTTTTCTACACTTGTAAAGGAATTAACATCTCCATTGACCCGACCTATGCGTGTAGACTAATGGTGCGCTTTATTATCTGATGGAACAGTGGCTTGTATCTGTGTGATTCAGGAACAATCAGCGGTCATCCCGACAGTGCACCTTGCTGCCCCCCTCCCTCACTCTCCACCAGAGCCACACTTCACAGGGACTTCATAATCACACCCCCCGCTGAGGTGACAGCCTGATTGGATATCTGAGGGTGGCAGCCGCATCCATTTGCATACTAATTAACAAATATGCTCGCCTTTTTTTCTTTGCTTTTGTTCGCGCACACACATTTAGTCTTTTGTCTCTACAGCCTCGACACCACGCTATGTTGTGTTATACCATCCTTCTTTGACAACTAAGCCAACTCCAGCTCATGAAACTAATGAATGAATCAAAGGAATTATAGAGAAATAATACAAATAGACAATCGCTAGGTTTGGCTTTGGCTCTCACCAATTTATCTTCATTTTTCCTACATCTATTGATATATTTGTCTTCTTCCTTCTCAAACTGGAATTTACACATTTAAAATCGCTCTTCTACAGGCCCACATGTTGAAACTACCTCCTTTACTTTATCTCCAAAACATAGCTGTCCCTTCGATATTCCTCATTCGAGAGAGAGAATGTCATTTTCGAGAGAGGAAATATCATTTTCACAATAAATTATGCCCATTGGTGGAAGAAGTACTACATTTTGGGGGAAAAGTATATAAAAGTAGTGAAATACCGGTTGAAAAAATTATCTTATCCTATAAAAAAGTAAACATATTTCAGACTCATTTTGAGAACAATTAAATTGTCAAATGTAGAGAGCTTGATAAAGAATTATCTAAATAAGTGACAACTAGTAATTTTCATTTATATATTTTTGTCAAAAACTTTAACTCAATCTTTAGGCAGCATGTCACCGTGACCATTTCAGCAGGCCTCAAACCATGAAGAAATTAACTTTTTACTTTTAACGTTGGGTTTGAGATGTGGAGTAGTAAGTACTGCAGTACTACCTGCTTCCAAATGTATTCAATGTAAAATTTACTTAAAAGCTACCTAAAAATACTTTGGTGCAGTACTTTTACTTTTCTACTTTGTTATTTTCCACCATTGATTATATCACTTGATTACGGTCTTATTTGCTCCCTCGTTGTTCAGTGCTTTGTCCACACTGCAGTGTAGCCCTGAAAAACAACATGATGTGTGTGAAAATATAAGACAATATTTTGTTTCATATGTTTCTACTATATTTGAGTGCCAAAATTGTGTCTAATCTAGTTTTATTAAACTAATAATATCTTCATAGTGTACATCCTATTCTAGTTCATACGCAAGCATTACCATGATTTAACAAGTATGTCTAAAAAATATTGTTGAAAAAATCAATCATTGACAAATACTGTTAATCTGGTTAACAAAAAGCGTCTTAATTTGCTGTTAATCAATAATTAGCAGTTTATTGCCTGTGCCTTGTTACAACCATGTTCATCATGTCATTAAGCACACAAATTGTTGCTCCTCTCTTGTCCAAATGCCAACACAACATGCAAATGGCCTACAGTGACAAGACAAACAGAGCGTTTCTGGGCCTGCTGCCAATATCTTTTTACTTCGATTATGCAACAAAGCACTGGAAAGGTGTGCGGGCTAAAAGAGGCTGTGAGCTCAAACTTGTGGGGATTTAATTATTTTGAGCTGCTAGATAGAAAGGCCAGACTTAATGACTTCATTTAAACACTTAATTAGCTGAGGACATATCTTTCTCTGGCTCAAATTGTGTGATGAAGTTTGGTGAGAATGTGTCTCTTTGTCCCTCTTCCTCTCCTCTATACTCGGGCCACATAAATAATTCCCATTGCCTCTCGGAGCACGTGCAGGCCAATAGAGATGAAATATGTATGGATACACGCCATGGTGCTTCTGAAAAGAACTATTTCAAAGGTGCGAGATCTCCTGAAATCTTCATGAGCGCCTCTTTTTTCTGCTACACGTGGAAGCCAGCGGAGAAATTCTGAGAAATGTCCCTTTTGATCACTCAAATTAGGGCTGGCATTTCGGTTATTTGTGATATTTGATTATTTCCCTATATATGGATAGCAGTCTGATATTGAACATTTTGCCTATTATATTATTATTTTGGCTGCACTGCCCCAGACTGTGTCATTCCCAGGTCATTCTCAGAGCTTTAGATTTGACTTTCTGAACACTCAGTAAAAATTGAAATAGGAGGATAATTGGGCTTGTAGTATTAGCCTAATTTGTAAAAAATACATGTGTGGTCTTATTATCGGTATTAGCAACTGTCGGCATTGGCAAAAAAAAAAAAAAAGATAAATGATAATAATAATATAATATAATAATATCGGCCCATCCCTTAATAAAATGAATCATGTAATTTAAAGACACGTGCTCATGTATTTTCAAGTTATTATGGTGAATTGCTAAATATACTTCTAAATTAAAATGAGATCGACGATAAGCGAATGCTGTCATGGGCACGGATAAAAACTCAGTTGTCAAGGGAACAATCTGGTCTCAAGTTTACTTGCAGCAGTCCATTGTTTGCTATTTCCATTAAATCAATCACACTTTGTTTTCCTCTCATCTTATTGCCTCATTATAAAAGACCATAAAAACATATTTTTTGTTTGTGAATTATAAATACAGAAATCAATACGAAATGGCAACAACATAACAGGTCCAGTGAGGAAAATGAACAAAGAATTTATAAGTAACCTTTTTGTTTGAAGATTTCTTATTCTCTCAGTGATATGAATAATTGTACTCGATACTTAAGTCAACATGTTCAGGAAAAAATAAAATAATTGACCAAATATTTGAAAAACAAGGTGAAAAAAGATTTCACGCTATTTTGTGCAATCTTATCAGACACCTAGACATATCTTTGTTGAATAAAATCTTTGCGCACTTTCATAGCACAGAGTGAACCGTGTGTCCTCTGTTAATGCCTCTGTCCTCGTCGCTCTCACGTCTCCTTTATAACCTCCATTCTTCCTTCTGTCTCCAGGGAACAGCAGGAACCAACCTGAACTCATGTACCACTTCTCTCTGAATCCTTTCTATTTTCCTCACTTTGTCTCCAGAATATGTTTTTGTATAGCTATTGCTATTGGAGACAAACTTTGTAGATGTCAAGGTAATTGTGTCTTACCTGAGTGCTCTGTCCTCTGAAGAGAAGGAGACGCAGTAGTTTTGCCTGGTCTAATGCTCGGTGCGTATTTTCTGAGCTAAAAGCAAGTTGAAGACGTCTGTGGAGGAATGTGAGCAGAATGATAACTACTTCCTGGGTCGCGGGAGGTCGGACTGCCCTGGCGAATTTTAATGCAGGCCTCTGACTTGGCTGCAGGTGATGCTGCAGGGAGCACACGTCCTCTCAGAACATCCACAGTGTGAGAGGAGAGACTGGACTGTAATGAAAACTGCTGACATAGAAGCTTTCTGCACTCCCTATTCCTAATTCATTCATGTCACTCTTTAGGAATATATATAAAGAACTGAATCACGAGTTAGTACACAAGTGAGTAAGTAATGTCAATAAAGTAAACAAATGTGGAATACTGTAGTGTAGAACAATGAACTTTGTCTGGCCCCTACTATCTCGGCTTTAAATTCTTGTCTTATGTAACATGGAGATGTAACTTTCTTGCCTCTACATATTTAACACACTTCTTCAATGCAATAATTCTGCCCAAAACATTCACATGGCCTGCATTCTCACAGTAATAAAACATTTGACAACAATGGCAGTGGTCCTGTATAGTATTATATTTCCCTGAGTAGCAGTTGGACTTGTTATTTCCACGGACAAGTTCTCTTATTACTATTCGCCGTAGATCAAAAATTTCCAGGCAGACACATGCAAGCCCTATTCCTTTCGGATATTTAACATGTATCTGTGATTTAAATGGCATTTACGGCTGTGGATTTCAACAAGGCAGACTTTATAAAAGAGAAGAAAAAGTTCTCCCGCACAATTGAAGCCATGTGTTCAATCGATATGAGCAACTTTTCCAACTGCTTTTTTCGACTCTGCCATTATCCCTCCCTGCAGACTGGATCTCTGCAGTTTGGCTTCAATCCATACTTTACCTGCAAACTTGCTCCAAGTCTCTACTTCTCCGCGCATCTCCTTCTTCCACATTAAAATTCACTGCCTGCGTGATATTGTTTCTCGCAGCAGCTCAGGGCTTTGGGGGATAGGGGGAGGTGTGTGTGTTTGTGTGTGTGGGTGTATAGCAGAAGCTGTACTTTTCACTGCTGTAGTCCCGTAGGGACTTCCTTTGACACTGTCAGGTCTTCGAACCCTCGACATCAAGCATCAGGTCACCGGTGTACAGTGTTGCTGCAAAGGGATGTATTAATTGGCCCATGTTACCTGACAGACAGAGGGCATCAAAGCGATCCCTTACCTCCTCCTCACTGCTTTGATGGGGTGACTTTGAGAACATTGATTCACATTAACTGTGTCTGTGATGTCAGACAAAAGTGTGTTGCTGTAGTCTTCATTTGCACGCACAATTATATTAGTCCGTGTAACAGTCCAACCCGATGACACAGCCAGACAGGAAGTTTAATTTACATCTAACTGCAAGATTGGCAGGTGAGTTTATGTAACTCACCTGCCAATCCACTTGTTTAATAGAAATTATTATTAATGTATAAATGTCTTTATGGCCAGGCGATTTCATTGAGACAGTGGGTCTACTGTATGGTTGTGTGACCCCCGTCCTCAGAGTGGACAGGTGGCGACTGCACTGGGCCTGGAGGCTACTGTCCCCCCTGTAGTCCACTATAGTCAAGATCAAGGACATAGCTTTACTGTAGGAAACGAGAGAAGAAAAAAGAAAAAAAATATCCCATGCAGTATGGTGTGAGCTCTGTCACGGCTTTAACAGGAGGCTGCGTCCCCTTGACTTCAACAGGCATTGCAAAACGATTGGTTGCGCTGCTGTATAATGACCGGCGATGAATGTTGAGTGCAACTGCAGGGGACCATTAGGGCCACAATGGCTGACAAGACACTAAGCACTCCCCAGAGGTCGCAGAGGCCCTTTCATGGCTGTCCCGGGGCAGGAGGAGGAGAGCTGGGAGCGGGTGGCCAGCTGGTCCTCTGGCCCCTGAGCCCACTCATGCCAGCAACAGTGTACTCTCAGGCTCTTCAGGGACCAGTGTAGTCCATGGGGGAGGTCCTGCCTTTAGTGCTGTCCTTCTTACTGCTGAAGCTGTAAAAATAGACAATCTTGTTTATGTATTTTCTTCAGCAAATATTAGCCCTATCTATTGACAATGCTGTTTGGGAATTAATGTTAGAAGATGGAAGAATTACAAAATATGTAATCAGTTTAACTTCCTTCCAGGTCCCTGCAGCAAACTGTTAAGATTTGCATATTTGCTTGTTACGTATTGTGTTCTACAACCCTAGCACAATTGAACACTATTAATATTGTTTCGGGTATTAAAATACTGACTACTGAAGATCCTGAACTATTGCTGACCACATTTTGTCATTTCATTCAATACAGGCCTACATTATGACAGTTCAAAACAAGATGTTTTAACCCACTTCACAAAACCAGCCTAATGGCATATCGGTCCAGTATCGTCATCAGCTGATATTAACATCATGGAGTGATATCGGTGTCACCGATATCAGTCCGCTCCAGTAATGAAAGCGTAAACTCTGCCGTCTCTTTGCAGAAACTGGAAGAAAACAAGGAAGAAAACAACAGTGTAAAAACCCCAAAATGACTAAGTCACGGACTTAAAAGCTATAGAAAAGTTTTAGACAAAACTTATCATTATATATAAGCGAAATGAGTTCACTCGCGGCCCGAGATAAACGTGATATTTTCTTCAGACTTTATTTGACTAATGTCACAATCAGTTGAGATATGTTTACTGCAAATACCTAAAGAAGGAGTGAAGAAGATCTCTCAGTATCTGAACAGACAGGAGACGAGGATCTGCTGTTAACGGAGGAGACTGGAGAGGTACAGAGAGGTATCCGCGATCTTGTCATTTCGGTCATTACCCAAAGCTCATGACCATAGGTGACGGTAGGAACGTAGATTGAGCGGCAAATGGAGAGCTTTGCATTTCGACTCAGCTCCTTCTTTTCCACAAGTCCATTACAGCGACCGCTTCATTGCAGACACTGCACCGATCTGACTTTCCATCTCACGCGCCATTCCTATCTCACTGGTGAAGACCTCGAGATACTTGAACTCCTCCACTTTGGGCAACGACTCCCCACCCACCTTTCCCCACTGATTGGCTGCTGGGGCCTCCGGCTGTACTGTTATGGGCCAATGAAGTGTTGGGTGTCAGGCTTCGACACATGAGTGTAGCCCTGAGAGAGGAGAGAGACACACAGAGTTTTGCTTTGCGCTGTATTAATGTATTAATATTCATCTGTGTTCTTCACTGTTTCTTTTCTCTTTAATTCAATTCAATTCAATTTATTTTTGTAACGCCCAAAATCACAACAGTAGTTGCCTCGAGGGGCTACAGTGGAAAAACAGAATAAAAACAGAATAAATAATGTTTATAGGGACTTGGTAATGTCCCAGCATCCCGTGTCCTTAGACAGATGTCCCAAGCTCCCTGTCCTTAGACCCTCCTTCTCGGCCAGGAAAAACTACGCAACCTTTTTGGGAAAAAGTAGAAACCTGTAGGAGTTCCACAATGAAGGAGAGATCCGACTCCCTCGGACGGACAGGCGGACGCGCCTCAATTTGCAGATAGACGGTGGAGCTGGACCGACTCAGGAGGAGAACCAATTCTTCGAGGCTGATGAAGAACCGTTCATATGGAGTAGAGACCGTTTCTTTACATACTTCATATCACTGCGAGGACAGGGGATGTGCAGATGTGCTGTAACAACATGTGGACTTACACATTGTTAAATTGGTCATAGTTGATTTCAAAGCTTTGCTGTCTAAGCGCTTTTCTGTCTGTGAAACACAAATATAGGCAAAGGAAAAGCTCTCTGTGATTTCACTGGGCATTCTGCATGAACGTTGTCGTGCACTGTAATCATGTCTTCTCTAGTCCCATTCTTCATCACATGAAACACTCTTTGTTTCTGTGACATTAGCAGCAGGCTAAGTTAGCAGACGGCTGCGACAGAGTGTCTTTTTTTTCTTTGACAAATGTCCTCTCTTCCAAAGCCTCTCTTCTAAAGTCAGTAGCAGTCCCGTATTTCAGACATGCATTGCTTTTGAGGAGTGATGTTTTTCCCGAGTTGTCCGTCTCTTCAACTCTTTGCCTCGTGCTTCAACAAGTGTTGTGTTTCCTCTGTTGATGTGTGCATGTGACGGCTGCTTCAGTGGAGTGCGTTTAAGGTCGCGTCTGTCAAAAGTCAAAACAAGCCCACGCATGCAACAAACACATGCTAAATACATAAAATAATGATATTAATAATGGCATTATGGAGCAACTTTGCGATATGCTCCAATATCGCAATAATGATATTTTTTCGATATACTGTACAGATCTATTCCCAAGCCTCCAGAGTTCACCTGGCTCCTCCTGGACGCTGGCTGTGAGGCCTGGGCTGCAGGACACTGATGAGGGACACGCTTGTTCTGAAGGTTTTTATTTTCTTCAAACTGCCCTAACATAAATTTATTTTAGCATACTTTACAAGTCCCCTTGTTAAGCTGAAAAGGAGCTTTGTTTGAGTTACTATTGAATCTTGTATTTTAACTGCTCAATGTGCTTAAATGGTCCTTTGGAAATATATAAATATATATATACTGATTGATTGATATTCCGCCGAGGATAAAATCAAAATTAATCCTATCACCTACTGAGGTTTTATTTCTAGTCTTTTTGGAACCATATTGCAGCAGCCTCTGTGTCTTCCATCCTCCCGGCTCTTAAAGCTCTGGAAAACTAGTTTTGTCGCAGTCTGTCTGAAAAGCAAGCGCAACAAAAGCCTTTTCTCTTTGAGCTGGGTGGTGGCAATTTCACAGTCTTTTCAATGCTGAACGAGGGAGAGAGAGGGTGAAAGAGAGAAGAAAAGTTTTACTAATTGATGCGGTAGCAGAAATTCCAAATGCATTTCAGTTCAGCAACAATAGCAAGCCTATTAAGATTCGTTTTGTCAATTACGTCAATTGACAAAAGCATCTATATGCCGAAGCTCTTTTAGAAGGAACTCATTTGTATCTTATTTATTCTCTTTGCTGGCATGTTTTGCTGGCACGACGCACTATGATAAATGAAAGCTTTAGTATTGTAGCAATGACATAGAAGGTCTTGGGCTTTATTATTGACTGCTTTGAAAGAGAGCCAGCCGAGTCAACCTTTGATAGCTCGTCCTTGCTTCTCTAACTCAATTTAGATTCAGTGCATTAAACCCTCCCCAATCTTGTCAAGGTTTCAGTATTAGCTCAGTCTTTATTAAAACACATATTTAATCAAACACAGGCAAAAGTACAACGGCACAACTCAGGGTCAGCGCCATTCATCTTGTTTACGGAAAGCTTTAATCAGAACTAGTAATCACGCCGGAAAAATAGACCTATTCAGATGCAATAAAAGCTGTTTTTGTACAATGGTGCTTTGGGAAATCGTATGCAAATACAAAAAGCTTATGTGAAATAGTCCTTTTCCTGTAGCTATGTCAGGATAAGCTTGATGAAATAGTATCTCAAATTCACCCTCATTGAATTCTGGCAAGTATCATTTAGTCGAACCATGGAAAAAAAAATCTCCACAAGCTTTTATAGGAGATTTTCTTTATGCGTTTTTGACAGTGCCACAATGTCAACCACAAAAAAAAACACCCTAAATCTCTGCATTGAAATGATTACTTCAAACATATGATAAGGTCGATCTAAACGGTTGTAATGAATGAGCAAAGTGGCCTCTTGAGTATAAAAGCATTTAGGGGATGTAATTCCATTTGCGAGGATGTTACAAAACACTTGGAGAGCTTGCACTTGTGTCAAACGAGGGAGCAGCAGGCTGTGCAGAGGGACAGAGGTCAGATGAAGTGGAGGTACATCAGCTTTATGACCCCCCCTCACCCCCCATCGCCCCTCTGCCAGTCATGTGTTAAATGGCTCTTGTCGAATGAAGAAACCACTTTTGTGCTCAAATAAATGGAGGAGAAAGAATGGGATTAAAAGATTTATATGAGTAGCAATGGACTGTGCTCTGTCTGTTCACTGTCTCATATTAACGGTTATTATATTATATTTATTCAGTACACACGATCACATTCGATAGTAATGATTCAGGACAACCACCCAGCAAAAGTAAAATTAATGCTCTCAACTGGACAAAGTTTAGATCAGTGTAATCCCAGTTCAGGATTACAGAGCGGCGCTGTGCATCGTCCTTTTAAAACCACAACTCACTCTTTTGAAGACAGTGAGGTGAAGATTCTAAGCAGGAGAAGTGATGGTTTGAAAGTGGAGTTATGGAGGCTATATTTTGTTAAAAATGTGAATCCCTCTTTAAACAGAAATGGAGATTTAAAGTTTAATTTACTTTAACGTACAACAGTGTTTTGAAGCCATGGGGTGGGATCAGCCCTGGCCATTCTGATGCTAATCAGATACTATCAGTGATGTTGGAGCTGCAGCCAGCCAACAATAGGATTTCTATGGCCAATTACAGGGCTGTTAGGGGAACAAAGAAGAGTAGTTTCAGGGGGAACTTAAAACAGTGCAAACAAATAGATAAACAGGACAAGCTATTATCAGGAGGCTCCGTCTGGTGGGCAGGGCTTACGCAGCCCACAGTAGGATAAATATCCAAACTCTCAGACTAGATCCGCAGATTGAGAATGACTCTTGGATGAGAATCTTCTTAAAAAAACAACAACAGATGATGAATCTTAAAATGTTTGTCCAGTTGAGAGAATTATTATTATTTTCTTTTGCTATGGAACCTACCTTGATGACTGAGGGTCTATCCAGACATCTTTCAGAAAACCACACATTTTCAACTCATTTTGATCCTTACAAATTGTAAAGATTATAGTTTTAAGAGAAGTAGGCTTCTCTTCATCCATAGTGATAAGCAGCAAAAAGGTCCAAGTTAGTTTCCCAATTGATGTATGGCCATTCTGTGTGGTTGTTTAATGACGTCACATTTATCTTATGTTTATCCAAAACGAATCATTTTGGCTTTAAGTTTATCTGTTCCTTCAATATAATATGGAAAATGTTGACATTGTAAACATAACCAACAAACCAGGAATACTTCTTGTCTGTCATCTTTTATGATTTCGATGCACTCGCATAAACCACATTAGTGAAATATTATCAAAAGCAGGTCAAATTGATAGTATTCACCTTATTCTGGAAGCCTTTCTGGGCGCCGCCATACGATGCAATCCTTCTTACGGTTGTAGTAGTTAACACAGGGCTGCCGACTTCGTGAGAAAATATGTTCTACATAGACTAAAAAGCTGTTTTCGGGCCACCCAGGGAAGCGGCGCATTGTGGACTTTTTGGTGCACATGTACATTGGATAGTTTATACAAATCAATCTACTTTCTAGCAGGTTTTAACAGCGAGAAGTTTCCGACGTTCTCCATTTAAACCAACGGAGTTCCCGCTGGACCGGAAGTGCGATTACAATGAAAGCGGCGATCACGTGGGAAAAGAGGGAAAAGTGACCAGAGCGGAATAAGGTTAATAGTGTTCGTTCAACCATTGCACAGATCAACCAACCGCCACCAACTTAAATTTAAAAAAGAATAATAATAATTCAGCCGAGACTTGCAGACCTTTGAGCAATATATATATATATATATATATATATATATATGTGTGTGTGTGTGTGTGTGTGTATGTATATACATATATCACACACATGATGTCACAATATATATGCACACATACTGGTAGCTGGTACACACAGACACTCTCAGAAATGACTTTGACTCTGTGTCAGGAGGCGTGAATGCAGCTGCAGCGCGGGGTCATGGAGCTCTTTGAGAGGTGAGATGGGGTCCGGCCCTGTGCTGTCTGTCTGATGTGCTGATGGGCGCTAAGGCGGGAGAGGGGGGAGGAGAGGGGGAGTACAGTTATAAGGAGCTCTTTGTTAGAGATGGCACTCACTCACTCACTTACTCATGCTGTTTCAGGAGCCTTCATCTAGGCTCATAGTTTCAAATCAAATAAGTGTATTAAACTTCCAAAAGTATGCTTTAGACACTGGGATAGGGATGTCACAACATAAAATGTTAGCGTTGCAATCATTCATTCCCATTGTCTAACCGGTTTCAATTTCTCAAGTTTATGACCCGCTTTACCAAATCAAACATTCTGAATGAAAAAACAAAATGAGTTCTTTACATTTAGGTGGACGAGTATACATTTAATTAAAAAGACAACATTTTTTTTCAACAATTGTCCGAATGATTCTTTTCTGGTTCTTATTATTAATATTTTTTTACCTGGCAAATCACAGATTTCGATTAACCTAATAATCTGGAGCACTTTTGGCATTTTTTGTGCAACTAGCCAAATTATTCAGAATGCAACCACTTGCTGTCAGATGTTGCCTGATGATTGCTGAAAGATTGAATGTTGACCTGATGACTCAGTAGAGTCCCCTTGTATGTAATCTGATCTCAGTATAAATGCAGCTGTTCTGTGAAGGCCACAGAAATTTGTGAAGAGAATGTTGTGGAGCAAGCAGCATCATGAAATCCAAGGAACACACCAGACAGGTCAGGGATCTGCGGAGGAGCTGCAGAGATCTACAGCTCAGGTGCATGACTCCAGGGAGGTGTTAAAAATGTCTGTGAAGACTGGAGTCAGCTCCTCTACACAGTGTCAGGGTGGAGGGGGAGACACCACCTGGTCCAGCAGCTTTTCGGGGGTTGGATTTCCGAAAGAGCCATTTCACCTCCTGTCTCTGAGCTGAGAGAGTGGTGGGGGAGGTGGGAGGACCTGGGGTTGGGTTGGCAGGGGTGGCCACGGCGGGGGATGTGGGTAAGTCTCAAACCTTGTGTAAATGTTGAATTCTTTGGCCAGTTTGTAGTTGGTGAGAAGCCGGAGCCCAATATACACAGAGGTGGAGTTGTTGTCAGAGAACTGCTGCTCCAGATGCTTAGTGTACTTAGATCTAGCTATCGACACCTCCCTGCTAAATCCATACTTCACATCTTTGTAGCGCTCTCTGTCACCAGCCCTGTACGCTGCCTCCTTCTGTTGCCTTAACCGCCTCAGTTTTGGTGTGAACCAGGGCTTGTCATTATTGAAAGTGACTTTGGTGTGTGTTGGTATAATGCTGTCCTCACAGATTCGAATGTATGACGTCATAGTGTCTGTGTACTCATCCAAACTATCTGTGGTAGCTCTGAAACCCTCCCAGTCTGTAATGTCCAAACACGCACCAAGCTCCTCCACTGCATCACTGGTCCACTTCTTAGAAATCTCCTCTACAGATTTGGAGATCTTCGGTCTCTGTCTGTACGTGGGGATCAGGTGAACCCTTCCGTGATCTGAAAAGCCCACAGCAGCAGAAGCTAAAAAAAACTGGGACTAGAGCCTTAGCTGTGGTTGTAGTGATGTTTAAGAGCTCTTCACGGTTTACGCACAAAACCAGACAAAACAAAGTGCACCGAAACACCAGGGCATCCGTCTGTGGCACCATGTTGTGGTCATGACATGAAAAAATTTGGAAAAGTTCCTGGGGTACGAATACTTTTGCAAGCCACTGTAAATTGCCAAGCTCAAGTTAGTTTTTGTTATTTATTTAGTTATCTAAAAGTGTAAATTTCAATAGAATATATCACAATTTCAGATGGGGGACAGGGGCAAATATAACTCTACGGGAGGTTTACTGTTTTTGCAAGAAAATATTATTGTAAATCATTGGCATGGCTTGGATTACCTACTCAAACTTTTCTTATTAATTTTTCTACTCAGTTCAGTGGAAAATGGAAGACGCAGAACAACATGGTGCTACCCGTATTTACGTTCCCATTTGAAGCTCAGTTGGAATTGCTGCCAAAACGTTTAATCTCATTTTGTAAATTGCAGAATACAAGTTTGTATCAAATCTATTAATACCCACATCATTACATTGATTCACTGCTGGAGCACAGCCAATTGTAAACCTCAAACTCAACTTAGCCAAAACCAATCAAATTGCCTTATCACATGCAGTATTATGTTAGGGGGAAGAAATATTATTAAACCCAAGCTACCCATTATAATGTATGAATTGAGTTCTGTTTATGCATATGCAAAAGTGTAGGCATGCAAACAACTGATTTCATAGAACAATGTTGTCGAATGGAAACACAAGGCTGGAGATTAGCAAGGACAAAACAAAGGAAGCGTCAATAAAACTGGGCACATGTGCTCATCTGCAAGCCCCAACACACACATATACACACACATACACACACACACAGCTCAGTGCACATGTGCTCATCTGCAAGCCCCAACACACACATATACACACACATACACACACACACACACACACACACACACACACACTTCCTGATTAATTGTGTTCTTTATTCATTGTAAGGCGGCCTGCTGTTAATTAGCTTAGGCATGGCTTTGCATATTGTATTTATTCAATTTCTTTGCGGGCTGTTCCAAAAAAAGGTGTAATTTGAATTAAGAAAAGGGTTTTATACTGTGGTTTAATGCACAAAGAGTTGGAGGCACTAGGGTTGCATTACTTTGAGAATGACTTCTTTTACAGAAATACCCCCCAGGTTTTTACAAATTGTGTGTTTAAGTATTGCCAATTAACTTAAATATCTTAAGGAGTTTGTTGTTTTAAATGTTTATTAGTATTAATGTGTTTTTTTATTCAGTCAAGGAGGAGTTTTTAAGTACATTTCTAAAAGTAAAATTACTTCTTCCATCTGTGTTTAGCATTGTGGTATTAAAGGTTTGGACTGTAAAACAATACATGGCCGACGTTAATAGAGATGCTTCGGATTGAGGCAAAATCCCTTTTTTTTATTTAAACAGATTTGGGACTCATTCTGTTTTTCATCCTCTAGTCAGATCCATAATCATGCATCGATATTAATATATATGTTTCTCACAACTAATTTAAATAGCAAATTCTTAAAATCATAAAGTGCATATGACAGTTTCTCATGTTTTTCTAATTATGACTTTGTTTGGTGGGACAGAACCTGTGGTAAATATTCATCATAGTGTTACATCAGTCAAGTTGTAGTTTGTGAAGAAAATTTGAAAATAAATGTGCTGGAAGAAGTTCTAAAATGGAATCCATGTGTCTATGTCATCAAAAAGACAACACAACATCCAAAATGCAGAGGCAATTTACACAACTGGCACATTTTTCAGTTTAAACAATCACTTGATAAAATAGTGATTTTAATTTATATGGATTTACTATATGGTTGCTGAGCAACAGTTGTAGAATTACCTCTACCTATGTCATATCTGCTGCCCATGTCCAATCAGGAAGTAGCATTTGAAACTTCAACATCACAACATTGTCAAACTGGAAAAAAATAGGCAACATATTAGTACAATCATAAATATTATCATGGTTGATTAATTGCTTAATTGTGCTTTCTAACCGATTACATGCATTTTAAGTAGATCAATAAAAAGATTCCATTGTTGATTTTAAATTGAAATAGGCCCATAGACTTACACTCCATCTTTAAAGTTGTTGCTTTATCTGACACTTTTGCAAAATCGGGACAGTCCTTTTCAGGTGATTGCTGCTGATCAGCTGCTATTGAGCCTCTGCATAAAAAAACTGGAATAGCCTCTGCAAGAAACTCTTTTTCTCCCAGACCCTTACCTTCTAACCCCACAAAGTTGCATATTTTATAGTACCAATAATAGTGATGAAGACATTAGCATTGGATGGACGGGCTAAACTGTGGTCACTGTCCAGTTATGCTCACATCCTGCGCAAGCAAAGAGCAGCAGATGGCAGAGCAGGTCTCGAGGTCGATTTCATTCGCTCCTGTTTGTGAGGAAGTAATTGTGTTTTAACATAGAGAGCAGCCCAATATTATGGCAGTCAGGCAAACAAATTATGGTGACTTTGTTGGCCGACAGATGACTGTCTCTTGTCCAGATGGAGTTTAAAATGACCACTGTGTTGTTGACCTGGATAGAACACTAATGTTATGGTTTTATGTGGGAATTTTATTTTATTTTTTAATTAGGCTGAAGTTTTATTAGAAAAAAGCCATATCTCATGTCCTGGGACAATTTAGACCTGACTGTTATTATCCCATTATGAACATCTTCTTCTCCTCTTTTTGTGGTTTTTGTACTTGGGTAATAGAGTAACTTTCCTTTTTTACTGACTTTTTTCACAATACAGTATGAGAAGAAAATGTACCGTTTTGATGCACTGTTCAGTTTTGCTTACTTACATTTTCTCTTGTCATAGCCACTATTTTTACACTACAAATACTGGATTATTTGTTGCCAGTCATAGTGTAATGTCCGAGTCCATAATGTCCTAATCCATATCGCCTCCATGGGATCTTTGTTTTGAGGTTTGCGAGCGATTACACAGAGTGCATTGGGAAGTTAATGTTCATGGCGTACACAACGGTATGGGCAGAGTGGTGCTGGGGGCTGTGGTTCTTTCCATGTTTCTGACCGAGCTTTTACCCAAACAGATGGCTCTTCCGCTCACCATGGAGACACGAGGTCTGTGTGGGCTGAAAGGACACTAAGACATATCCACCAACAGGAAGAAATAGAAAAAGAGTTTTTGGAAAAATGAACCTACCTTCTGAGAGTCATCTGATTGTTAAAAGTGGTCACATTACGAGTGCATATGACATGATTATTTTAAAGATTTTATTTTCCACCAGTTAGACCATTTTGTTCACATTTTTAATGTTACTTCTTTGTGATGCCTTTTTACGTTCTAAAGTTATCTGTTAATTGTGTCCATGTCAGGAGTTTTGAGGCCCAAGTACATAGTTCTAAAGCTGAGAGGGATGGCAATGCCAAAAACGGTGCAATTGTAGTGCATTGTTAATTTCAGTCCAATATATCCGAGCTACAGGACAGTCCCAAAACACAAGATAGTGGTTTGCCTCCTAGCTGCCACAGTTTCTCAAACAGTTAGCATTTCCTTGTGCATAATGGGCACTTTGACATGACGTGACACATTTTTTTTTAGCAAAATTCCCTTCGGACATGCATTTTCCTTTTCACTCTAAAATGTAAATCAAGCTTTATGTGTATTCTTTAGGCAGCTGGTTGGCACAAACCAAATATAGGCATGCGCTGGAGATCTAAGGCAAATAGCCAATACGCTAATATGGGCATATTTTGGCCCGGTCTTTCTGTAATTTGTAACTCTCATTTGGGAAGCCATAAAAGTAACAACATCTTGTGACCTAATAATAACCAAAGATTTACTACAAACGCTTCATTCCATTGTTTTCCAGCTTTTGTCTGTGTCCATTTAGGCCTAACATCACTGCGATTGGAGCTCACAGGTAATGATGCAGTGTGCTGAGGTGACAGGCTGAATGTCCACTTACCTGCCCACACAAAGCCCTCGTCCCTGGGGCACTTTTTCACACTGTGCTGGCGTCTTTCTCCGGAGCCACTGGAGCGTGCTGGTGTGACTGCAGCCTCTGCGGACGCTCAATGAACAGGACGACGGAGTGCGGGGGGCTGCTGGAGAAAAGGTCAACCACTGCGCACATGTATTTTCCTCTTCTCTGTGTATTTATTTTAATGTAATGTCAGAAAATAGAAGTCTTGTGTATCGTTATGTAGGGATGAACAATTTTGGAAATATAACTTATTGCACTTTTTAGAGGTTTGTTTGGTTGCACATTCTATGCAATTCACAACATTTTGCAAGGTTTATAAGATATTTTGTTATTTGCTGATGAAATTATGTCATTAAAACAATTGCCGTCTTTGTGAATAATCTGGCTATCCTTTGGTATTTTTAAAACAGTATCTGAATAAATCATCTTAAAAAAAAAAAAAAAGATTTTATAAGGTCTATAGCTGCAATATTGATTGTTTTACCAGGGATCTGTTGTAGCCTCTCCTCCAGTTTGGGGGGTCACTGCCCCGAGTGCTCCGATGACGGAGGCACGACCACGGGCACCACTTTCGCCTTCACCTTCCACGCCTTCTCCAGCTCTTCTCGGAGCCCTTGGTATTACCACATTGCCTTTCCTCTGCTGTTTATTTACCGCCACAATGTCTGGTTGGTTTGCCAGTACCATTCTGTCAGTCTGAATCTGGAAGTCCCACAGGATCTTGGCTCGGTCATTCTCTTTGGGGGTTTTTCCCACTTTGACCTTGGGGTTTCCATTCCATATTCCGCACAGATGTTCCTGTACACTGTCAGCCACTTGGTTATGGCGCTCCATGTATGCTTTCTCTGCCAGCATCTTACACCCTGCAGTTATGTGCTGGATTGCCTCAGCCTCTTTTGCACAACCTACACCTTGGGTCTTGTCTGGTTTGGTAGATCTTGATCTCTATTGCTCTGTAGCCCCGGGGTTGTTCCTGTGCAGCCATGATGAGTGCCTCTGTGCTATCCTTCGCTCTAGCCATTGGTAGGATTTCTTGATATCACCCACTTCAGTTATGTTCCGCTAGTACATCCCATGTAGGGGCTTGTCCTCCCATGATGGTCCCACCTCAAGCACCTCATCCTCTGTTCACTGAGCACGTCATCTGTTGGTGCATTTCTCCTTGAAGTACTTGTGGATCTTGGATGTTTTCATCCTGGGTAATGGCTCTCAAACTCACAAGTCCACGGCTTCCTTCCTTACGGCGAGTGTACAGTCTTAGGATGCTGGATTTTGGGTGGAACCCTCCATGCATGGTGAGGAGCTTTTGCGTCTTAACATCTGTGGTCTATATATCTTCCTTTGGCCACCTTCCTGGAGGGTATCTGATCACTGGCAGGGCGTAGCTGTTTATATATATATATATATATATATATATATATATATATATATATATATATATATATATATATATATATATATATATGCAGTATTAAATATCTGTACAGAAGAGGATTTATTTCCTATTAATTCAATCATTATGGTCACGGTACCTTATTAATTTGCACATCCGTTCTGAAAAACCCCCAAAACAAACATAGTCACAATTTAAAAAAGAGATGTCCCGCTTTTGAAATGCACTTTATTAATCCTTCATGTGGGGGACTTCATCCTCTGCATTTGACCCATCCTTCAATGCCACCGGGGCAATCTGTCAGGAGAAGTGCAGAGCCCAGGAACCAATCTCCAGATCTTGAGCTCGGCCACTGGAAGATTTTACCTATTGTGCATGTTTTGAGTTGATGGTGGACCCCGGAGCCCAGAGGAAACTAACCCAGACACAGAGAGAAACATGGAAACTCCACACAGAAAGGCCTGGCCCTGTGTAATTGTGTATGTAATTACTTCATTCTTAGTACAGAGTTGCCGTCTATATGTTAAATATACACATGTCTCTCCACATCCTACAGCGAGCACTCATTTCTGCTGGACTCCCATGATCCTTTGGCCTTATGAGTTATAGGGCTTAGAGGTTATTATTTTTCATCCACTTTTAACGCAAGTCGCCATGGTTACCTGCTCCTCTTTATGTTTATGATTATTTAATTGAATATGGGACAGTGTACATTAATGAACATGTGCTAATTCAACATGTAAATTAGCCATTCAGGCTAATTTTCATTTGTGGTCCCAATGGCAGGTTGATGGAGACGGAGAACAGGACATGTGCACAAAACACTCTGTCCATACACATGACATATAATTATTTTGTTTTCCACTGTAGCCCCTCGAGGCAACTACTGTTGTGATTTTGGGCGTTACAAAAATAAATTGAATTGAATTGAATGAATTGAAGTACAATGAAGATCAATGAGATACAAATAATAATAATAATAATAATAATAATAATAATAACAATATTGATAATAATAATACATAGCAGTGTGGTCTTGTTTGCCTGGGTCCAGCTCATCAGACCAACAATACTATATATATTGCCAACTGCAATCATAAACTATTGTTTTTGTTGAGTGTGCTTTTGAGTGGAAAAAGTGATTACCTTTAGTTTTGGTGATATATATACTGATTTATATCATTGAAGACATCTCAATAATAACGATAATATCTACTTTATAATAAAATCATTCAAATGTTCAATTCCCCAAGACACTTTGTCAGTACATTACATTACATTACAAGGTGAAATCCCAGCATTTGCAACTTAGCAGTAAGAGTCAAAAACTTATTTGAGCCAGTGGTGACAAACCCACGAAGACACTCTCAACACACCCAAAAGATTCTCCCATTCTCCCACCTATCCTTACCCCAAACAAAATATCAAACTAAGAAGCAACTAAATTTGACCAAACTACAAGCCAAATTACTCGTACGACCCCCCCGACTGTCACAGCCCTGCTCTGAGGCCGAAACAATACTCAAAACTCCAAACATAACAAACGGAAACACTAACCAGTTTTCCGTTTGTTATGGTAGGGGGATATGATGAGGCATTCCCAGGCCAGCCGAAAGACATTGTCCCTTCAGCTTGTCCTGGGTCTTCCCCGAGGCATTTTCCCGGTGGGACATGCCTGTAAGACCTTCCCAGGGAGGCGCCCAGGAGGCATCTGGAACAGACAACATGGCTTCTCTCGACGTGGAGGAGCAGCGGCTCTACTCCGAGCTCCTCTCGTGTGACTGAGCTCCTCACCTTATCTCCGAGGGAGCACCCAGCCACCCTGCGGGGGAAACTAATTTTGACCGCTTGTATCCGCGTTCTTGTTCTTTCGGTCATTACCCAAAGCTCATGACCATAGGTGAGGGTAGGAACGTAAATCGAGAGCTTTCGACTCAGCTCCTTCCCCACAACAGTCCGATGCAGCGACCGCATCACTGCAGACGCTGCACCGATCCGCCTGTCAATCTCATGTTCCATCCCTCCATGGTCGAAAGCCTTCTCCAGATCAACAAAGCACATGTGGACTGGTTGGGAAAACTCCCATGAACCCTCGAGCACCTGATAGAGCACATGTGTCAAACTCAAGGCCCGCGGGCCAGATGTGGCCCGCCAGACGTTTTCATCTGGCCCGCCGAACATTTCTAGTTTATAATTATTAATTTACAACAGATATATCGCGTTTTTATCGTTAGAACTACAATTCCCACAATCCTTTGCCCCTCCCCCGCGCTGCTCTGCGCTGTGTGCCGCCAGCTCAAGTGGCGAGGGACAGCGACCAGCGACACTCATCGCAGCAGGTTTAAAATCGAACACACCGGCAGCGATAACCTGTAGCGCCCGCTTCACGCGTCGCGCTCTGCTCCTGGGAAGATCGTGGGAAACACGAGGAATAAAGAAAAGAGGTGGTTTTGTGGACGTTAGAGCTGTGTGAAGCTAACAACAAGAAAACAAACTTCTTTGCTGACAACTCTGTGAGGAAAACATCCAAACCAGTGCAAAACCTGGGCAGATCATGAGCCACAGGTAAAAACACAGGTCAGAGTGTAATAAAGTATGAATGTGACAGAGTGAAGCTGCTTTGAGCTCTCATTTGATTCACCACATGAATCATTTGTCACTAAAATAAGATTAAACTGTAAAAATAGTGAGCTCATATTGAGTTTGTGCAGCAATATTAACATGTCTGTGATACAAACATTTAATATCAGAATCATATCACACGTCCATGTTCCTGTTCCTGCTGCTGCTGCATGAATATGGACTCAGTCTTTCACCTGCTGCAGATTTGTGCAACAGTGTCCACATAGAACTATTACTAGGCTATATAACATTTGCTATATTTTTTATTGTTTTATTTTTTACATTACGTTCGGCCCGCGACCCAGCCTGAGCGTCGAAAAGCGGCCCCTGGCCCAAAATGAGTTTGACACCCCTGTAGATAGAGAGTATAAAGCTGGTCCAGCTCTGCTCCTCCTGAATCCGAGGTTCAACTATCTGTCGGACTTTCCTCTCCAGTACCCTGGACTAGACCTTACCGGGGAGGCTGAGAAGTGTGATCCCTCTGTAGTTGGAACACACCCTCCGGTCCCCCTTCTTGAACACAGGGACTCCCGGTCTGCCCGTCCAGAGGTACTGTCCCCGACTGCCACACAATGTTGCAGAGACATTCAGCCAAGACAGTCCTACAACATCCAGAGACTTTAGGTACTCAGGGCGGATCTCATCCACCCCCGGAGCGCTGCCACCGAGGAGTTTGCCAACAACCACAGTGACTTTGGCTTGGGTGATGTACGAGTCAGCCTCCGAGTCCTCAGTTTCTGCTTCCTCTTTGGAAGACGTGACAGTGGGATTAAGGAGGTCCTCAAAGTATTCCTTCCACCGTCCGACAACATCCCCAGTTGAGGTCAGCAGGTATCCATCCAGACTATAAACGGTGTTGGTGAAGCACTGCTTCCCCCTCCTGAGGTGCGGACAGTTTGCCAGAATTTCTTTGGGGCCTACCGATAGTCCTCCACCATGGCCTACCCAAACCCTTCCCAGCCCCGAGTTTTTGCCTCTGTGACAGCACAAGCGGCCCGCCTGGCCCGCCGATACCTGTCAACGGCCTCAGGAGTCCCACAAGCCAAAGAAGCCTGATAGGCCTCCTTCTTCAGCCTAACGGCATCCCTTACTTCCGCTGTCCACCACCGGGTTCGAGGGTTGCCGCCGCGACAGGCACCTGAGACCTTGTGACCACAGCTCCAAGCATTGACAATAGAGGTTGAGAACATGGTCCACTTGGACTCAATGTCCCCAACCTCCCCCGGGATCTGGGAGAAGCTCTCCCGGAGTTGAAGAGCCCGCTGACAGAGGGTTCCACAAGACGTTCCCAACAGACCCTCATAATGCGCTTGGGCCTGCCAAGTTTGTCCAGCTTCCTCCTCCACCAGCGACTGCAACTCACCACCAGGTGGCGATCGGTTGGCAGCTCTGCCCCTCTCTTCACCCAAGTGTCCAAGACACGTGGCCGGAGGTCAGATGACACAAAAACAAAGTCGATCATTGATCTCCGGCCTAGGTGTCCTGGTGCCACGTGCAGTGATGGACACCCTTGTGCTTGAACATGGTGTTCGTTATGGACAATCTGTGGCTAGCACAGAAGTGCAATAACTGAACACCGCTCGGGTTCAGATCGGGGAAGCCGTTCTTCCCGATCACCTCTCTGCAGCTGTCACTGTTGTTTAAATCCACCAGTAGAACAATGGAGTCCCCAGGCAGTGCACTGTCCAGTACCCCTCCCAGGGACTCCAAGAAGGCCCGGTACTCTGCACTGCTGTTCGGCCCATAGGCCGACACAACAGTGAGAGACCTGTCCCCAACCCGTAGGAATGCGACCCTCTGCTGCTTTGCTCACATTTATCACTAAAACAGACTTTGAGATCACACACAGTTGAACTCATTACCTTTTTTTTCTTTAAATAAGCTGTTTTCAAGTCCCTGTGTTGAGGATTTAATTAATTGTCGTGAGGCAATCGAAGTTAGTACTTTCAATTTACATTTGCAGTGTGAAGTTAATTGCTCCTTAAACATTGTATCAACACAGCATTGTATCAGTTGTGCTGCCCATAATTCTGCCAGTCAATCAAAATGTTTAACTTTTTTTAATTTTTCAAATATAAGGCTGTTATCACTCCCTGATGTAATATTTCTGTACTAGTAGGCATTCTCGCACCTCTGCTTCAAAAACACTGGCATCCGATAAGAATGCACAAGGAATGTAATCAAAATTCAAGCAGTTCACCTGGTAATTGCCGATCTAGTGAAAATTGCAGTCTAACTCTGGCTCCACAATGCATTTTCCACCTTTTTATCACAAAAAGCGAGCGGTGGATGCTTCAAAGTTATTACAGCAGCAGACTGTATGAAAAAATGATGAAATATGAGCGCTCTAATAGGCAGCGACGTCTCAAACAGTGTACTTATTTTCCGAAGTGGGAAGTATTTTACCATGCATCTCATCCATCTCTCTTATGCAAATGAGCCTCTTAATTTGGTTAGGGGCACAGTCACCGGGGAGACAGGAGAAAGTACAATCTTGTTTACCATAATGGGGAATGTTTTCAGGCCAGTTAACCAAGGCACAAGCTTATTTAGCCGTGCAACATACCAAATACAGCAATATACTTGAGGGATGAAGCATGCACCATCTTAATATTGTTTTCAATATTTTAGTTTGAACCAAAATCTGTTGTGTTCAACATGTGGATAGTTTATCCAAAGCAATAATTACATTTACTGGTTCTGATTCTCTTGACATTATGACAAAACAAGACTCACTGGAATTACTGTTTGACCTGGAGGAGATGCCACTGGAAATTATTGTAATTTTTTTTACACATTCTGGAAATATTTGTTACCCCTGCAGGATGTTGTGTACATTTGCTGTTTTAATCACTTTCTTTCTTCCCTTTAAGGTGGTCTAGAGTGCCTACAATGTTCCACAATATGGTGTTAAATGCAAATCATACGTTAGGTCTGTGGAGAGGCGTCGCTACTCACAGAAAGAATGCATTTTTTTCAAAGCTTTTTTTGCAATTATGATTGTCAGAAGTATCAAAAATCAAATGCTAATCAGTAATAGATTGTATAGTATTGAAACTAGATACTCATTTGAACAAGAATCAATACATATCAGTACAAAATTCGAACTTTCCTGAACCGTTTTGGAAAGATGTTGAGTTTTATCAGAACTAGTAGAAGAGAAAGTATAGAAGATGAGTATGAAAGGAGTAATAAAACTACAACCCATTGTTTTGGGTTTTTTTTGTTTTTTTTTACTATCATTGTGGTATAGAAATTGGTATGGAGTATTAAGCCTTTTCATATTGAAATGGAGTTTGAAATGTTTGTACCGTGACAATACCGTTAGTAATACAAAATACCTATAACTGCATTTAGATAGATATGTTTAATGCTGTACTGTGTAGCATTCCAGGTAAAGCAATAACATCCGTGTAGACAAACAGGTAGCGCAGTGCACCTTTAAATTAGGTGTTAGATGTTGGACTATTTTGTTTTGTTTTGATTGACTTATGATTGAAATCTACAAAGCTACTTGTTTTAATCACACCGATATCAAACCAGGAATAAGTCAATTCAATCAATCATGGAATAATTTTGCTGATCATACTGCCTGAAGTTCAGCTATAGATGGTGACTATAGTAGCTTCAATAGGCTCTGTGCTTTCTCCCCTCACCCTCCTCAGTGAGCAGGCAGGAGTGTGTATGTTTGTGCACTAAAAACAGCAGAACATTTAGACTCTGTGTATGGCCTGAAACTCCTGGGGGTGCTCTGCGTGGGCCACAGACAAATTACTGTCAACACTTGTCCCTCCTTTTCAGAGCGTGTGGACTCTATGGTTCAAGGTGCTGGTGCAGTCCACTGTCCAGGCCTCCCCGCTGAGCTCTGGACCAGGCCATATTCACTGTGCACTGTTACTACCTCCAGATCTCCACAGAAAATAGATGTTGTTTTCTTCTATTGTAGCCTCTCTGTACCTCACCTTTCTCTCACTGTTTATCATTTACACTCGCTCGGTTCCAGGGCTGCACAAAATTGTTTTCTCGGCTCACTTTAGGCAATGCCACAACTGAAATGTTATGTTTTTATGTCATGTTGAGACTTTTTAACATTTTATTGATTTGAAGTAAGGGAATTGTTTTTAAAGTTTACAAAAGTGAGAACTCTACCATAGTCCAATGATTTATTCCACCACATATTATACTATACTAAAATGATGAAACATTTTAATCAATACATTCAATTAAAGATTAGAGAGAGATAGATAGATTCTTACAAACCCTTCAGCATATTACTAGTGTTCACATCATTTCTTTGGGCTCTTGCAAAACTTTTTCAGCGAAGCAAGATTGACGACGCACAAGGATTCTTCTTTCTTTGCAATCAATCATAAATAGATGCAGACATTTTTTCAGTGGTTCTGTTACAGTCTACAATATACAAAATGTACTTATATACAAGAAAAAAGTCTGTTGTGCCACAACAACTTTATGTGAAATTTTTAAACCTGTCATATTTCTCTCTAATTAAAATGTGTTTTGACTACATTTGATATCTAATCTATAATATGCACTCTCTTTATTCTGGTGAGACAATTAATAATCTGCTCCCTCCATCTCGGCCTGTACCTGTGCGCTGCATTGACATTTGTGTGAGTGTTGGAGTGACTCATTGACATAGACCATTAGTGCAATAATGTAGCCGGTCTTCAGGGAGCCATGCAGAGAGACATGAGACGGAGAAGATATTCACTTTGCATAAACCCCCAGGAGAGCGGCGTCATGAATAATGCATGGACTTCTAATTTATGGCCAAACTTTAAATAGCGCTTCAACACCCAGACGCTGGCTGTATGAAATTCTGCTGTGATATTGTTTGTTTTGAAAGTTGCAATTCAAATACGACATCTGAGGCGGGCTAATTAAACAATATTGTGTCATTGATAAACAGAATAATTGTGCATCTTGTTTTGATTTGATTCATTATATAGTCGAGTATTAAAAGTTTGAAATAGACTTTTCTTCCAGTAGACTATAAATGATGAATTATTAAAATAGTTTTACCTGTATCAGAAAAAGACAACTTAAGTACAAAGGAAATTATTATTTAGTTGTTTTTGCCATGAGTACAATTGTTTCTATTACAAGTAAAGATTCAATTTGAATAAATCTCTTTTGTGAAAATGTCACGCATCTAAAGTCACTATGTGTGCAATGGCCTACCACGCAACAACCATGACCTTTTAATCATGTTATATTACCACAAAAATAGTGATAAAAATAGTTCATCTCTTTTAAAGGTGCACAATGTTACTCTTCCGGTGGAGGGTACACCTTCTGCTCTTTTCCTTAGGGATGTACTGTAAGTTATTGCTTTGCCTGAATGTTTCCACCGATGACATCAAGCATATGTATCTCATGCAGACAAGCTGGTGACCCCATCAGGCCAAGACCCTGCTCACAGTAAGAATGCATGTTTTTCAAGGTATTTTTGAGTAATAAAAACATCTGTTATTCAAAAATGCAAAACAGATAGGTTTAATGCTATACACTGTAACATTCCAAGCAAAGCAATTTTATGCACATCATGAACAAAAGCAGGTGGCAAATTTACAAAAAAGTTATGTAATACATCTTTAGCATAGTCAAGTATGAAATGCAAAGTGTACAAAGTCTGCTCCAGAGCTGATTGTGTTGTGCAGCTTCACTAGTCTCAGACTCTTGTGTGGTAATGAGGCGATGAATGGCAGTGTGTGGCAGTGTGTGGCACAGACAGAAAGAAACACACGCATCGTACAGCTGCATGTGGACTCCTACGCCTGCTCCTGTATACTGCAAACCTTCTATAGTCTGCGGCTGCTTTGATGGTCTAGTGTCAGCACTGAGCATGTGAAGAGTATACTTTTCTGGGGGGCTTATTTTTACATTTGCTATATCGCTAGATTATTTTTCTAATGACAAAAACATATTAAATATATTATATAAATATATATAAAAACATATTAAATATATGTTTATATATATATATATATATATATATATATATATATATATATATATATATATATATATATATATATATATATATATATATATATATATATATATATATCTCAATAGTTGTTCTTACGATATGCAAAATTAGAATATATGGCTGTATGCTTGAAGCATTCATGAACAGATTTGTACATAGGGCCTTCTTATTAACATTTTTGAAAATCACAGAAGGTCTTCTTAACTAAAAATGTTGGAGGAACAAATACTAGTTCTAAAAGAACTCTTACGTACAGACATTTTTTATAAACATTTTTTTGCCCCTCATGGTACAAGTATTTTAATTCCTTTTTGGTGATTATGAGTGAAGGCATATTGTGCTGAAATGCTACTTGGTCCAACAGACTTTATACAGGCTGCTGTTGTGCTGCGACCTGGTGAGCCAGCTTCGTTTTCTCCAAGAATGTAGGAGTGTCTGCAGCCGGACTTGTCTTGGTAAAGTGTTGTAAAAGCGTGTGGTCTTGACTGGCTCGGCAACTGACCGCAGTGACAGCTTCAGTCTGTCACAGTGTGCTCTCCATATGGGCCATACACACCTTTAAGCCAGAACTCAATGCCTCGGCGTGCCCATAACCAGAGCGCACTCGTATTAGAGCAGACATTTCTGTTAGTTAATGCAGTTTTATTTTTTTGCATACCATCACAGCAGTCACAAAATTCATAATAAAAGTCAACTTTCTCATCATTGTGGTGCTGAATGAGCGATGTCTTGGTCATTGATTTCAATCTGTTTATGTCACTTTGCTTGTTATGAAATTTGGGGCAGAATACGAGAAAGGTTTTATCTGTAAAAATAAGAATAATGGTTGACAACTACATGATTTGAGGATTGCTGCTGCTGTATTGCATGTACTGGCTTTCAGGTAGAGAGTGTAGACACCACAATCTGGTGGCTCTGACACACAGCAGGAACTCTCCGCCCTCCTTTGTGCTCCTATCGTCCATTGAGCAATGTAAAGAGCAGTGTGTGACCAGCAGACCATTACCAGGCCCAAAAGCAAGAGGAAAAATAAAGAAAGGTTTGGTCAAGACAACATCAATGTACCAACAAAACAATTTAATACAGAGGGCATTTTTTGTCATATTTTCTAATAAATTTTTGTAGATGGCGAACAACTTGTCAGAAAGTTTTGAGCACCCACTTGTTTGTGTGTGTCCACAGATAAGAGTCTCTCACTCAGTATTCTGGCGATGTCGCTGTCTCCTGCTGAGAGCATCTGTCTGTGGAGGTTATACTGATGCTGCCCTTTCCAATCCCAAAAGGCTCTCTGTATTCCACATAGTTTTTCCAAGGCGATCAATGCTACTGCAACAACTGATATGCATGACAACATCTGCAAGACAAACAGTTCTTCAGAGGCACAAGGACAAGGAGGAAAGGTAAACGTTTCAAATCTCAAACTTTTCAGGACTGACTATTTTAAAAGTCCTGTGTAAAACTTACTTTCTTCTCATTTGTTATCCCAGAAGTGCTTCTCTGTGTTTTTAAAGTTCATTCAGGCCTTTACAACATTCTATTCATTTCAGTGCTCAGATCACCTTCAACATTCAATTCAGTTCAATTCAATTTATTTTTGTAATGGCCAAAATCACAACAGCAGTTGCCTCAAGGGGCTACAGTGGAAAAACAGAATAAAAACATGGAGCAAACTATCAATTTTAGTCTTCTTTTCACAGGAGTTATCATTTCCATCTAATATATAGGGGTGTAAAAAAAAAAAAAAAAACAGATCTGATCATAAAATTAGAAACTCACAAGTATCGATTCTGAAAAAAGAAATTGTTTTTGAAGGTCTTCTTGATCCAAATATGAAGCCTTTCCCTCAGTACTAAAGTTCAGTTTAATAATACTGTAAAACATTAACCTCAGGAATGCCACAGAGATGCTTTAGAGTTACACACGTGACAAGCAAATCAAAGAAGCAGATGGAGTGTTTAACAATGAAAACAATGATGACTGCCATGCAAGAGAAACCTGCCCATCAGGAAATGTCCTCGTGCTCGTCTCCTATAAATATTACATCAAAAGTCACAGCTTCATAAATCAAATATGTGTTTTGTAGCAATGTAGTGAATACCATGGATTCAGGCAACCCTTCTGTGCCTTCTCCCACCGTACAGCATTTCATCAGATTAAATAAATATATATATAAATACAACCAAAACAGTCTTCACAGCTTTTGCTGCCTTTGAAAACCGATTCCCCGTGGGCTTCCCAGGCCTCCCGCAAATCCCATTGTTTGCTAATATTTAATAAAGACGTTTCAGTGTTTCAACTTTTTCCTGGTGTAGGTTACAGTCTGACTCTGTCCCCTGTATCATACATTTTAATGCACTAGATGTTGTTCTAACCCCTCCCGCCACACAACAAGCACATTCATTAATAAAACATAATGGAAGCCTCTGCCAAGAACGACTCGCTTTCAATAAACACATCATCAAACAGGCTGCAATAAAAGCTCTTATGTATTTAAATGGAAAATGACAAGTGGCTTATGGTGTTCAGATCAAGGCCTTCAATTCACTTAGATTGTATTGTTGTAATGAAATCAAGATGGAAGTACTCATGGAGTTTATTTTTGTGTATCAAGCGTTGACAAAACTAAACCCGCCAGAAGTCTGAAGTGCTGTTGAAATAGGACATACATTTAAAAAAAGTGTTTTATGAAAAAGTTATTTCTATTGTGCTTTTTCTCAAGGTTGAGTAGATTGAATTAAAGGTGCTCATGCAAGTTTTCTGGTGGAGGGTCGTTTTTCCAATGGCGATGTCATTGTTATTGTTCCACAGTGCGGTGTTAAACTTGACATATGACAGGTTAGACTTAACCTTGCCATCAAGATGAATTTTGTGAGTTCACAACTCTTTAGAATCCATCTTGTTAGGCTCTTGCTGATTCATTTGCAGTACGCTCCACTGGTTTAATGGGCAAATTACATGGCATTTAGGGCCCACAGATGGGACTGGAACCAATCACAGAGCAGCATTGTGGTTTGAGCGGAAGTCAAAACAAGCCGAACCAAGACAAACATGGCGACAGCCGTACTTGCTTTTCAAAAACGTGCACACTGTGGCGCTTTGTAAAAAAGCAAGGGGACTGTGCTTTTCTGAACACTGGATTTAAAATAATTTAGATTTTTCTGCTTTGACCAATCAGCGCAAAGTATTCTTTTAACGTCCCAACGGCTTTCGGGGAGAGCCTGACTAATCGAACTCAATTCAGAGTGAGACACAGATCAATCTGGTGTGAGCCAGGTTAGACTGCACGTTTTACTAAAACGCAGTGAACAAGATTATGTTAAGGTTTTATTAAACATTCTGCTTTTGACAATTTTGGTGATGTTTATAATTTTACTTCCTAGTTGGACACTTGATCTGACATACTAGGTGGAGGCGAATATTACAAATGTTACCTAGCAACCATAATATACAACAGTAAGGATTTGACAAATAATAGTGCCTGATAACACCTTTATTTTTGTTGAATTATTGTTTAAATGGTCAGAGAAATGTGTCAGTTAGATCCCAATACCCCCACTGCAGTGTGCACTGCACACTTGACTGAAGTGTGTATTTTATTAAACTGCATGAAGTGTGTAAGTGCACAAGGGTGCACAGAAGGTACTTCAGAGCGTTGTGTATGTGCTTAAGAAAAATAGCAGCGTAAAATGGCTGTTAGCATGTTGTTAAACTGCAGTTGAATCATAAAGCCACAGCTCAGTATAGTTTGGATACAAACAAATGTGAACAGGCTTTACGTTTTTACCGTGTTGTTGCTGGACAGTTGAAGATTTATTTAAAATATCATCAGTTTAACTGAAATTCTTTCCATTGTATCCAGTTAGCCCTTGCTGCTAAGTTGCTGAGTCAGAAACGCGGCACCGTTTGAAAACACTGCAATGAAATGCATTGTGGGGAATGTACGTGCCTGAAGTCTGTATTCTCCGCAACTTTTCTTCACAAACTGCCACTTAACTGATGTAAAACCATGATAAATATTTACCACAGGTTCTGCCTAACCAAACTAAGACATAATTGGAAAAACACAAGCAGCTACCATATGTACTTTAAGGATCTAACATTTATGAAGTTACTATGAAGTTTTTATTGTTTAAAAATTCCTTGAAAAATATGCATTATTTCTGCGAGCAGAGTCGCCTCTCCACAGATCTGACCTGTAGCTTGGTCTGGTGGCGTCAACTGCTGTTTTCCACATAGACAATTTTTTTAACAAACCTAGAATAAAACCTATAATAATATTGAAACAAACCTTCTCATATTCAGACTGAAACACACTTTCATTTTGTCTTTTCCTGTGTCTGTCCCGATCCCAACATTTCACCAGTAACTTGTGTTTTTGTGCAACACACCTGAGTTACATTGCCAACACAGCCCGTAAATCTTGCACCAGCCCCTCGCGCTGCTCCTTTTCAATATTTGAACACACGAGCGTGAGCCCAGGTCTCTGGAGGGAGCATGACGACGGCTTGCACAGATTTACATGGAGACCCCGGCATGACGAAATGTAAAGACTCGCTACTCCACAGAATGAAAGTTTTTTTTATTTTGTTTACTTCTCTTACTTAAGTGGCTATAACAGTTCCTCATTCTTGCGCAAATAATGATTAAAAAAGCAGTTCTCAAGATTGTATTTTTTCTTAAACGGCTATTTTTTTCTGCTGTCAAAATCAGATTTTCCTCTGAAATTATAGAATTAATCTTGTAGTTTTTCTTTGGAACCACCAAACTATTCCTGGTTGAGTATCACTTCAAAGCCACAATATCTGTCTTATTGCACGTGTAATTTCAGGAGCACTAAAGTTTAAATAATGGGATTGAGACAAATTATAAATTAGATCTTAATAGCTATGGAGAAATACCTGCCCCTTTCAAATGAATGGTTGTCAGCTTTATAAGAACCCCTTTAGTCAGTGCGCCTATTAAATTGTACAAAAATCCCACTCGTAATGACAGGTATATTGTTAAGGATTAATTCTTTTAATGCCTAAGCACCACTCATGCAGGAAATTTTTGACATAAATGGTCACTCTCCCACACAGTGGTTAGCAAGACTTAAAGGGAGGCTGATTGTAAATTATCTGCAGCTCCTATGGTTTGAATCAAAGGGGCTCAATCAGCGTGTCTGTGCCGCATGTCGCTCCCGCGTCTGAGGCCATTAGTCCAGGGAAAGTGAGCTGACCTCCTGACTACTGACCAACTCTAGCAAACTCTCCAAACTCAAGGTGAACCGGAGAATTCTGTCAGAAAGTTTCACCTGAGTAAACTTATACAACTGTCTGGAAAAAAGCACCCGCTCTAGCCTAACACCTAACAGTATACGACCAATTTTGTTTGAGTGTAATCTTAATTTTAACAGTCAAACAAGATACATGCGAATTTCCAAGGCTAATAATCTGCCGAGGGTTGTAGCTGCGCTTTGCATTTATCCAGTACACTGTGGATGGAAATATCTACAAATCACTGTTGCATTATTAAAGTGGGAAAAAAAAAGGAACGCTAATTTTATAAAGGTTAAAAATATTGTCATTAAGATCTTTAAAAAAAAAAGAAAAAAAAAAAGAAAAAGTAAATTAAAGTTAAAATAATTAGGCATTTGTAAATTCAAAACTGTTATACTACCATTTGTCCAATCTAAGCATAATCTAGCATCAATGGCCACACCAATATGATTTTACCAAGCTTTGTTTGGCACTGGAGGATACCACAAGCTGTGATGAAAAACTGTCCACAAACCTGCCCCTCCACGTGAATCCATAATTATCCCGAGTTCAAACAGATTCAACTGAGACCCAGTGGAAAAGGACATTCATATTTCAATTTTTCTCTTATTAATTTAATCACATTTCATATGCTGATTTGAATTGGCCACGCTCCTCCACTCAGCGCTGACTCTAATCCCAATCTAATTACTAATTATATGCTTGGAGGTTGATTGGACCAATCATCCGAGCCAAGGCCAATTTGAGTCCGTCTGATGTGGAGCAACTTTCATGTGCTTCACAGGACACTGTCTTTAAGGCTGTTTGAACGAGACCATTCTTCACCTTGCGCAACATGATTTCTTGGGCAGTGAACACCCAACTAAGTGTGTGTTAGGCAATACAAGGGCCACATTATATACAGCAATACGTACTGTAACAATGTATGTGTGTTTTGTTGTATTTGCACGATAATATAATATACGAAAATCACAAATGTCTGTGTTAAAAATAATAGGCAAAAGCTACACTGTACAGTTGAATATTGCACAAAGTTGATGTAAGGCCTTTCAGCTTAACACCTTGCACTTGTCACTTACTAAACAGAGTTCTTTGTGCGTGCTGCGCTTCACTCTGGAATACTTTACCCTTTCTGCTGTGATTGAAGTGAACGAGGAAACACTGAATCAGTCACAGACGTATGAGCCGCGAGGGGCCGGAACACACAGCATTAGATAAACGCTTTAATATAGAGGAAAACAATTAACAAGTTAAATATGAGGAAGTAAATCAAGATTCAAGCATACAGGAATCTTTCTCTGGTTACAAAGTTCTTAAGAAATAACAGACAAATCAGGACTCGGAATATTAATATAAACTAAAGGACAAATATAGCCCAGTAAGAGGATATTTCCAGAATGTAAATAATTTAGTATAATTAGACATGCTTTACGTCATCTCAGGATCTGAGTCTTTTGTAAGGAACTGCATTGCTTTTATGATAACTTTTATCGAAGCTGTTTTATCCTTGACTGGTGACATTATGATCACAGTGTGTCTATCAACAGCTTTAGATACTGAAACTTCAACACCGCTATATCAAAAAACACTTTACAAAAATAAATGTATTGCAAAGATTAACTCAAGTATTGAAAACATATATTTTAATCTATTCTTTTAATGTACTTTTCAATAAATGCTATCTCCTTAATTGGATGCAACTTTAAGTCTGAATGCAAGCGCAGCGAGAGGTGAAAGGTGTTGCTTATTGTCTGTCAGTGTCCATATTTGAAGAGCAGAGGCTCACAACAGTGTGCCGTGTGTGTGCATACAGTATATATGTGTACGTGTTTGAAAATGTCATCTCAATTAGCCGCGGAGCCCGAGTTGTGGGAGCTCTGGCAGGGCCGTAATGAATGGCATCACACTGGGACCTAGATACACCACAGCAACACCTCGACTGACCAGAATGTGAGATTTCCTCTTAACAAGTCCAGGCTGGCTGTTCTGTGTGCAGAATGAATCATAATAACTCAGGAGGAGGAAGACAGATAGAAGACACTATTTTTACATTGACATCCGAGGGCCAATGAGAAGGTCTGCATTCTAAAAAAGCATCTACTACTGAAATATCTTGTCTGTACATTTTAACTACATATAAAAGTGCAATCACAAATCACGAGAATTAGAATAAGAAAAAAGGGTATTGTCAATGAACAGATTTAACAAACAGGAACTTCGGTGATATGGTGTAATATGAAACAAGGTTAAATATAAACTATGATCAAATATAATGAGTTACAAAAATGACTAGCACACATTTGAGAATGCAAATGTGCCCGTAAGCTTTAATGACGGGAAAGTGGTGTGAAATGGAGAAGGGAAGAAAATGCAGTAAATAGTCGGAGTCAGGATGGCACCAGCCGGCCTGCTGCACTTGGAGCCTGCCATATGTGTGCCAGGGCTTGCCCACTCCACCACCGGGCAGCACGGTCGTGAAGCTGTTGAGCACTTCTGTAAAAGACAATTACACTCTTATGTCATTTAATGCATCACATCCATCGCCATCGTCTGCAGATAGAATGTTCATGTTAGATCAAAATGCATTGGTCTGGTGAATGAAAAAAAAAAAGAAAGAAATTGTCTGCAGAACAGTTCAGCAGCTCTTAAAGTTAGTGTTCCTCCGTCGCTCCCTGCAGCAGAAGTGATGGTGACAATGGGCTGTCACTGAGCTGTCAAACAGATTTGTGACAGGTCTCCAGCAGAGCCCGGCTGTTGTTATTGACACTGTCGCACAATGGGCCTGATTTAAATGCACCAATCAAGCCTTATCTAAATATCAGACTGATTATTAAGTATCTGCACAAGACGAGCGCTGATTAAAAGCACCTAATGAATGCAGTGAAGTCCGACCAACTGCAGAGGACAAATACCACATTATTCTGAGGGGTGATCTATAGATTTTTTTATGCCAGTATAATAGTAATTGGTAAGTCTATCACCGTTTCAAACTATTTTCTCAAGTAGACATTCTCAAAAAATCCTATGGCCCCTGATCTTAGCGAGAGCCTTGTCTTGCTTCTGCTCATGGCGCTGTGCCCAGATAACGTGAGCGTGGAAAATCAAATGTTTTATTGTAATTTGTCTTGTGAATCAAAACGTTTTTGTTTTGAAATCGAAACTCAATTGAACGAATCATCCATGGATTAAACCATATACTGGACATATCCCTTCTTTGTAGTCCCTCCTCTGTGTGTGCTTCTTAAGGTCCTAATTGGACTATTCATTATTGAATAATGTATCATTTGTTTTATTTATGCCCATGAAGGTTGTTTTATTAGGATTAGCAAGCCCATATGGGTATTCGACTCATGCTACCCATGTTATGTTTTACAGTGAACTAGTTTTAAAGTTTATTATTCATAATTTTGGCCTTTCACAGAATGCACCGCACCACAGCCTCAGTTTGCTTCACTCCACCTCATATTTTGGCACGATCAACCACTTGTTGAGAGTTCCACGGCCTGCGGCGATACGCCGATGCTAGAGGTCAGCAAATTAACTCATCAACGCAACCGCTAAGATCAGGGGCAAAATACAGCCCAAGACACACATTCTTCAAACACATTACACTCTTTCCAATGCTACAGTAATACATACAACCAACAAAAGATCTGAAGTAAATGGATGTAATTAGACTTAAATTATTTTATCCTAGCTAAATAAAGTATTGAATGAATGAAAAATAGTACAATAACGGCTATTATGCTCCAATGCCAACAACATTATTTCATAAAGCTTTCACATACCTATAATGTGACTGATTTGACAATATTTGGTGTGCAATTAGGTGTTTTTATTCCCACTTTCTTCCTTGGCCTTCTCTCATCCGTTTCGGCAATGTATAAATATTGCTCATGAATTTGTTGCCTTGTTTTTTTCCTGCAGCATTAGCCCAGTGAAAACCAATGTGACGTGTCCAATTTGTGTGGCGATGAAACCATATCGCAGTGTTTAGATCCCCATTGGACTCCGTGGGGAAATATTGTTTCAAGCCATTACTCTTCATCAGGGGACGCTGTGCCCAGTACCATTGTCCTCTCTGGCATGTGTGCTCAGCTGAGTCCTAAACTGCACACATTTGCCTCAAATACCTTCACTTCATGTTTGAAAATGCCATCATTAACTAAGCACCAATCAATCACCGGGCGTCTGAGATGTTCCCTACTGTCTGTGCACAGCTGCAAAGCACCAGTGATCAGGGCCTGCTCCATATTCATCTTTGAACAGTGAATTTACCCTTTGCCACATTAGCATATTGTGTTCACATTGTAAAATGTTATGATATCATAATCTCAGATGGTGGGCCAGGGCCTATGTAACTCTGTGGGAGATTCACTGTTTGTGAAAGAAATCTACAAAATAGAAAGCTACAAACGTTGCACTTTATCATTATTTGTTTTGAATTGTCTCCACAAACCAGCAATATTAATCTTAAGGCTTAATGTCCTTTCAACTGACAACAATTCCGTTTTTAGAGTTGAATAATAGCACCACTTTTTGAAGCTACTGTGAAAAGATGGTTTCACTTTTGTTTGTTTATTTCTACTGACAGAGATTTGTACTTCAAATGTACGTAATGAATTTGAGACCCCAGGAAGAATAGCAACTGATATGCCAGGAGTTAATGGGATCTTAATAAACTAAACTAAACTAAATGGAGAAGATGTTGAACTTAATACCAATTTTTGTTTGACGTGGATCGGCCCCCATACAGAGATCAGAACCATAAATCAGATCAACAAATCTGCAGTCTGCCAGTTCAACAGCAGATTCTACCACAGAATTGTCTCCAGCTCAATTCAAGACTCACCTGATTATAGAATGGTATTATGTCACGTGAAAACGACATAATAGAGCAAATGTCTTCCATCTCCACCGTAGCAGTGAGACATTTTCACCCAAACACCAACATTGCAATCACCAACTTATCACCAACTTATCTACATCTGAAACCCTGTGTTTGGGCCTCACTTTAATTCTCTGGCTTATAACATCAGAGACTAACCATCTTAAATTTGTTTTAAAAACACTGAAAACTGTATTATTATCAACACGTGAGTTGGGTGGTCCCCTGTTGACTTTTGTTTATTTGTTTTTATTGTTTTTACTTACTTATTATGTCTTTTAGTAAATAGTAGTTGATTTTATTTCACTATGTGCAGCACTGTGAAATGTCAAAATAGATTTTTTAACCTTTCATCTCCATCTCCACGTGAGCAACAAAACAACTCTCCTCCTTTCCATCACCAACGTTGGAACATCTACCAGCTGTAGAGCAACCCGCCTCAACAAAACAATCTCAGCTCTGCAACAACTGATCTCCACTTTATCACTACCTCAGCACTGACTGACTGCACAATCAACACCTTTCCTTCTTGCTAAAACCCCATTATTAACCAATCAATCATTAGGCTCCAATGATGTTCCCTGTGTCTCTACTCAGTTGGCAAAGCTCCAATGAAGCATGCCTACTCCCCATTCATCTTCTCCTACAATAAATAACAACCCTGGTGGATCTGCACATTTGTAATGCTCCCTCAAACCCCATGTAGTTATATGGGAGTCCCTGCTACTTACCTTGGGGGGTGAATGATTTGGGCGGCCCGCCCCAGCTAACCCCAGCGCATCAGGAAAATATCTGTCTTGTCTTATCATTACTCGTGCCTCCCACAAACAGCAGAAGATGAATCATACCTGTCAATCTCCCTCCTCCCCCTCTCCCTGGTGCGCGGTGGCGTCCATGTTTGTTTATATTGATCTCAGGCATATGTGGCACAGCTGTCGTCAAAGAGGGAAGAAAAAAATAAAACGCTGGCAGAGGCTTGTTCACTCTCTCCCTTGGCAACCGTACAGTTGGCAGGCAGACAGCGAGCGGTAGGCACTCGAGTAATCAATACAAACAAAGAAGAACCAGAGGTTTAGAAGGAAAGAAATGTGTTTTCAGCTCTTTTCTGCAGATGTGTGCTTTGATTTAGATATGCTTTATGCTCAAGTTGAACAGAAATGTTGATTACAAAGCAGATCATCAATACTAAAAGGTACACTTTGTAACTTTTCTGGTGCAGGACCCACCATGATGATATATTTTTTTGCTTTGTCTGGAATGTTCCGCAGTATGGAATTTAACTTCACTATCTCCATGGATGGGATGGGGTGCACGGTGGCAGAGCGGTTAGAGCTCTCGCCTCCCAAGATTCCCTTCCCCCTGGGCGAACATTACATCACATGATCTCTCTGGGTGGAGTCTGCATGTCCTCCCCATGGTTCTCTCCGGGTTCTCCGGCTTCCTCCCACCGTCCAAAGACATGCATGTGTTCGGTAAATTGGAAACTGTAAATTGGCCCTGTGTTGTTGTGTTGTGCCACCACAATGTTATGGATTCATTCTGGCCCTTGACATTGCCGAATGTCTCCCCCCATTTATCGCTACAGGTCCAGTCAGATGGAGCCTTTGGGCCAGAAAAGTCTTTAAGAAAATAAAATAGAGCAGAACACTTCGCCTCACCCCCAGTGTCTGGTGTGTAAATGTGTGAGTAGTTCCTTGATGTAAAGCTAACTACAAAGGCACTGTGTGTGACTATTTAACAACAAACAAGCGTCCAGTCTTCCTCCTGATAACCTTCTCAGCAGTGATAACCAAAACACACTATTCTTCTTTACAATGTCATTATCAACAACCCATGAGCACCACCTCATTAGATCTCACACAACCTGAATCTACAATTACAATCAATGATCTGAACACAATTACATCACCAGTTCAGCAGCGTGCGTTTTCTAGCTTTAGCATTAGCATTTTCGGCAGATTTAGACTTAATCTCACCCATTATGAAAAGCATTTGAGAAAGACATTTGTGCTTCTGTCTACTCTTCTGCTAGTTACATTTTACTTTAAACTTTTAGATGCGGTATAGGCGGCATACTGTACTGAATAAATATTGTTTTGCTTGTGCCAAAAAGTACAGCTGCAAAAGCTGCAAAATTGTGTGTGTGGTGTGGGTGTGTGAGAGAGAAGAACTAAGTGTAGAAAGTGGGGCAAATTACTCAAGGTGCAGCATCTGGCAATGATTAGTGGCCATTAATTGGTGTTAACTGTTGCTTACTAGTGTTTACAGAGTTGAAGGATAATTAGCTGGAGGTCAACTCAGGGCTCAAATTAACATGTCAGAACTCTGCAGCTGTCTCATGACAACCAGGGGAGCCATGCAGCGGTGGGTGGACCAAATTTCTGTGGCAGGCCAGCGTGGGATTTGAAACCACATGTGTGTGTGCTGTGAATTATTACGGTTTTAGCGACTTGGGTGAGTGTTAATGTCATGTGAGTCCTGGGGCAGCTTGCAGCGTGAGTCCAGTGAGACAGAAATGAAGCCCCGGCTCCAGAATAGCTCACAGCAGGCCTCCCTCTGTACGGTTGTCCAGAGTAAACAGAAACAGCGCCCGGCCGGACAGTGTGAGAGTCCACAGGGAGCAGACTGAGGGCCAGCTGGAGCACCTGCGCGAACACAGCTGTGGACAGAAGGATAGACCAGGACTGATACAGTACTGAGCATGGGAAAGTCACCAGGAGTCAGGCTGAAGCAATATTTTAGACAAAGTATTTTAGTTTTGCACTGACCATGAAGTTAAAAAACATGTTTTCAAGCTTGAATCACATGATGATCCGGATAATGAAAGTTATATGGATTAATTGTTAATATAGGGACACAAAAGCATTATGAACCTCACCTTAGGTATCCTGAGTCAGGTTTGAATGGCACCATATAGAACTGTCTCCCTCACAGTTGCAGGATAATTATTGAAGGCAAATGCCACTAAATCCATTGTCTGATAATCCATCTGTTTTAAGTGTGTGTGCCGCTGTTTGCCTTCTATGAAGACATTCATAAAGCCAAAATCTTTTGACTGTGTGAGAGCGCTGATACAGTTCATGAAAATCAGTGAGAGGAACTGTGGGGCAGGGAGCTAGAGGAAACAGAATTCACTGCACACTGAGACAGAGTGGGAACACTGAGATAAGAATATTACCGGTAAACAAATGAGAGAATCTTCTGTGTGTGTGTGCAATATGCAAATATATCTGCTATGAAAAAGAAACTTAAGTTTCTTAGGATTTGGGAGAGTTTCAGCATCAATTTGTGTGCACACAACTTTGACATGGAGAATATGAAATTGTGCATGGTACAATACGGATCATGATAATGGGGTCCAAATTCAACATCTCCCAAGTTATTTCCTTCCTCTCCCTCCCTTTTTTTTTTTTTTTTTTTTGAACACCATTGTACTTTGTTTTTTGCTATTATAGCTTCTTTGAGGGCCGTATCAGTTTTATTAACAATCTACAGTGGCGAGAATGAGGTGGAAACGATGAAGGCAGATCTGCCATTTAGATTCAAAGACCCCAGGGGATTCTTCATTGTCCCCTGCATCATTTCAGTGTGTTGCAATGTAAGACTGAATTCTTCTGTGAATCTAACAAGAGGACTTGGGACAGAGCAGGTATATCTCTGAAGCTAAAGGTCCTGGTTTGTATGGATGGGAGACCAAATATGTACACGGGCTGCGGTGGCTCTAGTGCAAACTGTTGTTGTCATCTTGTCTCCTTAGGCAAGGCACTTGACCCACCTTCCCTTTTTTGAATGTGGTGTGTGAGTGAGTGATTGGTGGTTGAACTGATGGCATAAATTGGCTGCTTTGCTTCTGTCGGTCTACAGATTATCATAATTCTCATGAGTATTGGTTTTACAATCCTTTCTTCCCATTATCCTGTTTAAATACAGCGTGAAGTGGACAGAGTTGGGGTATTTACTCTGGGGTCTGATGGATCTTATTTGGCAACACAGCGACACAGGCGTCAGAGGCTGATGGTGGTGTTGGATGACTACTGAAACTTTTTTGAGAATAATTACTAAAGTCCCTTTAAACCTACTTATATTGGTTTTGAATCCCAATATACCTGGATATGGAAAATGAACTCGCACAGATATACTCTGACCTTAATTGGTTTGTCATTTCTATTGAGTGTAGTTTTCTTTGGCATCAGTTGCTACAGCTAACGCTTTCCATATCTATCACTGTGACAGGCCCAGCATGTTGGTTTGTTTCACTCAACGGGAGAAATTAATCACACACATGGTGAATAACAAGGAGCATTTGAGTTGTGCATTAACTACACTCATGCTGCTTTTGATGGCCGTATTAAGACAACATCCACAGGCCACTAACTGAGGCATGTTAACAGCTCTGAGGACTGTCTGCATCAGCTGCTATTCTCATATATGCCTATTTTTATTATTACATTTACGTTTGGTCTGTAACAACATAATTTAGAATTTCAGTCTGCTTGACTTAATACACTGATAAGCAGTGATCAGTATATCAAAAAATGCTGATTGAAAGTCCTACTATCAGTGGCAGTTCATATAAAGAGTAATGCAGGCACATAATGGGTAGATTACATCTATTAGACACTGCTGTGCAGCATGCAAATGTGTGCCCATGGGAGAGCAGAAAATCATTTTAAACTTCAATAAGTTACAAGTGGTGGCAAGTCTCCCCATATTCTGCTCGAGCCCCAGGCAGCAATGAGGCTGACTGCAATTAGGAGGAAATAAAAAAGCACAGAGTAAACAAAGAAAAAGTGTAGAAGACTAATGAAAGAGACATTAACATTTGCTGTGAGATTGCCTTGTCTCTGATGAGGTCGTCTGCTGCTTGTTTTCATTGTCACAATACAATGATACGATTTTCAACAAGGATAATGTGCCATTCTGGTAATCTGGCACAGCAAGAATGACTTTAGGTCAACATGTACAACTGTTATAGCATTTTAATTCAAATGCTCTCCCTAACTGAAAACTAGGCTGCATTTTACTCAAGATGTTTGGCTTAGGCTAATTTATGCAATGGAGGAAAGTCATGAAAATATAATACCTACTTATAATAACATAATAACTATGTGACTGTTAAGTTAAAAACAAATAAAAACATGAATAAATAGATAAATGGGTAACCACTGTTCTAGCCTGATCTAGAATACATTGAAATAGCTGTGTGTTTTATTTCCCTCCTCCTAATACAGAAAAATATGTCAAGAATATTTCTTTCTGACTCGAGAGTACACTTGCGTTTTGTCAGTGTAGTTTTTATTTTTTCCCCAGCATCCCGCCCTATCGTTCCTGCCATTGGTCAAATCAACACGTTCTCGTTTCCTCATTGGTCAGTGGCGATATCCGCCAGCGGTGTTGTCAAGTCAACCAGGAAGCAAACCCAAAGCGAATTGGTGTGTTGGCAAGTCCAGAGAAATTTGGAGCAAAGTGCAATAAAACTGAGAATCCTGTGGTTTGATGAGCGCATAGACACCGCGGGACGTGCGAGATGCAGACATACTTCCACTGAACTGCGTTTGCTATCGATACGGTGAGTATTTCTGTCAGGGCTGCTAACAGGGAGAATGTTATAGACTTCACTGTGATGGTAGCTTCAGCAAATCAGCTCTGTGGTTAACCTCATCCTCCTAGGCTCCATGATAACAATTTAAGATACACATTAGTCTAGATTAGTCCTCTTCTAGAGCTGTCTTTACTGCACTAGTGCATGCACAACTATATTATTATTATTATTATGATTATTTATTTTAATTGTGCACTGTTTTGCGTGTAATTTAAGTCAAGTTCAGTTCAACAAAAAATCACAATCGTAAAGGAGCAGAGAGAATAAATAATTGTATAGATATCGGCCCCTTTCTTAAAACACCATAAAACAAAAATAGAAGATGGTCTAGAACACATTTTGGTTTAGACATCTGGTTTTACAGAAACATGCAACTCTTCAATATCACCATTTTTATTTATTAGTAATTATTTAATTCATATGATTTGCTTGATATTGCTTTAAATTGTATCGTAAGCATATAGACATTATTCAATGTTTTTTCATTATAGTCCACGGAATTCCAGAGTTTTACCCCAGCCATACATATTTATATATTTGTTTCTGTGTGGTTCTGGCAAAGATGTGGAGCTTCCGCCTGCTGTCCGGATGTAGAAGAGAACAAAGTTTGTAGAGCTGATGGCAACATCAACCTTCTCACTTTATACATCACTGTGAGAGATTGTAATTTTATAAGATCTTGTAATTTAAATACGCTTGATCTAATAGTTAGTTGGTTAGTATACTCTCTTGAATGGACTTCAAGACTAATTATTTTGTGCAGTGTAATCAGAGGTTTAAAACCCCTTAAAAGGAAGCTGCTTGATCTGCTGTACATTAAAGTAAAGCTGTAACCCTCTTATTTCCAGTCAAATCAATAATTCTGGGAAGCATCAGGGTCAGTTTGCAAGTAAAAAATTACCCTAAAATAAAATGAAAAATGAATATATTATATTATATGGAGTCCGTCTGGACTTTTTTGCATTATTACAAGTCCCTAAAACTCATTTTTAGTGACTTTACCTTCAGTTTTTAAAGGAGAATGGTCAAAACCCAATAAATGCTAAAACTAGTGTCAATCAGCCCTCACCTCCAAACACCAGCTATGCTTCATATATTTAACAAAGAAAATCTAGGCGAGATTTAAAATCTGATTTCCTCTGTGCAGAGCTTGTTAGAGTAAAACAGACATCAGAGTCCAAAACTAGAGTCTTAGCTTCATAAAGGCTCCAGCTCCAGAGAGTTCAGGAACAGCTTCAGTTTGAAATCAGGCTAATTTTTTCAGGCGTTTTTGGAAAAATAGGCTCGAAGGATAAGGGGTTTTAGTTGAGTTATTGTATGTATTTCCAGACTTCCAGACAATAAATGAAATAAGGCAAGATCGATGTACAGTATAGAAACCTTAATGCCTTTTCGTCGACAAAATGCTTAACTTTATGTAACACTGATATAATTTAGCTTTTTAAATATATATATATATATATATATATATATATATATATATATATATATATTATTAGTTATATATTTAATTGTTTCATGAGAATATATATATATATATATATATATATATATATATATATATATATATATATATATATATATATATATATATATTGTTTACATGAGATTTCTAGTTTAGTTTCTCATCCAGTGTCACACTCAAAAATTGTATTTCCGATACTTGTTTATATTTTATTAAGGGACAACTGGATGTTCATGTTTTTGTTTACATTTAAGGACAATTTATTTTCATGTTTTATTTTTACCATTTTCAAGTTGTTTATATTGTCACAAGAATGGAACCTTGGGGAATTCCGCATTCAATATTTCGTTTTATTGAGGTGTTACCAGCAAACTGTACAAATTGTTGTCTATTTGACAAGTAGGAACTGACCCAATTTAACACCGCCCTCTTATTCCATAGCCTTGTAATTTTTTTATTAATATGCTGTGGTCTATGGTGTCGAAGGCCTTTTTGAGGTGCTAGGGCCCTTTGTTTATTTTTAGTTGCTGTGGTGATTTGGTCTGTTATTTGCATAAGCGCTAAAGCTGTGTATCATTTTCCTTGAAACCAAACTGACACTAATTTTATTACAAATGTTTCTATGTATGAATCTACTCAATAAACAAAGAGTTCTAATATTTTAGCAAATTAGAAAATTAAGGAAATTGGTCAATAATTTGTTAGACAGTGTTTGTCACCTTATTTTAAATACCGGGACTACAGATCATTCTTACAGTTTATAAAAACATTTAGGTTTTGAGTTGCTCTTTCAAATTCAGTTGCTTAGTTCTGTTTGATGTGTGAAAAGCCTTAAGTTATTTAAGATGAGACAGATTTGACTGGATTCTGCTGTTCAGTCTTTGAGAGTTATTCTCCTCCACAGCACAACATTGCTGATAAATATGTGGGCCCACTGTGTCCAACTGTAAACATTACATTAGACATCATACTCTTCTTTTGTGCCGGGCTCACACTCTTAAATTTGCTGACTCGGGTTTCCAGCTGCTGCAGAACAATACACAAGCATCCATCCTCTGTCTTGGCAGCAGCTAAGTGTTAAAATGCATCTGAAATGTGTTTTTAATGTAAGGTAATATTCACATTTCTGAGGCAGCAGTGTGTCTCCCATGAGAATTGTTGGTTTGACAGTGCAGGCACTTTCTGATCATGCTTATATTCCGTTTATTCACTCTGTCTTATTCTTACTGTGAGTGTCAATCAGAGCACGTGGGGTGAAGGGAAATGGTGTTGTGTGACTAAATGAGATGGATCAGAAGTGTGAATATTGTGAATCAGCGCACATAGAAGGTGCTGGTGCACATAACAGATGCATATCAAAAATGTGCCATCTGGTTTATCAACTAGCTGACTTTTCTTGTCTGTCAATAAATGCGCTTAAAGTTATCAGAAGTTATTCCAGGCTACAGTAGAATTAACAATATTATACTGTGTGTGTTTCATTTCTTTACATGTCATTATTCACCAGACTTGCGAAGAACCATGGGGAAAAAAGATGCAAGTGCAACCAAGTTACCGGTGGATCAGTACAGAAAACAGATTGGTGAGAGTCTTTCACTACAATACAATGAATGCAGCATAACAATGTAATACCCTAAATTGCAATTCTACAATATTATGTATTGCATTGATTTAGGTTGTTTTGACCGCTTTGGGATGGAAACCCAAAGATGAAATCTTGTCATATACTTAACATTGTAAAATATGGACACACAGTAGGACACCACATGCAAATAATAATGCCACAATAACACTTTGTGAACCATTCACCATAGCTGCTTAAATTCTCTAATGTATATAAGATGTTAGGATCACTTGGATTGAATTTCTATTACAGTATTTTTACGCTATTCACTTTTTTTTCTTTTTTTTATTTAAGAATGGTGATGTATTTTGAAAAATAAACAGTATCTAGTGATAGTGTCACACACAGTTATGAATAATTTATCAATTCACATTTTACATTTACCCAATTAAAAAGGGTCAACTATCAACAATCAACTAAAAATCCTTCCAGCCAATCCTGCTCTTCACATTCTCATAAACCGGTTCAAATCTAGTCCTACGTGTAGATTTGGTCTCACGTCTCATGTTGGGAGATGAAGTCAGAACCACCAAGCCTGCACAAAGCTCAGCGGTTTATCCTGGCAAAAAGTCCAACTGTTTAGTCTCCAGGATTCTTCAAGAACTATGTGAAGTCCCTCTAGCGGTCCACAGTAAAACAGTCTCTGGTCTCAAGGACTTTCTTTGCCTCGGGTTTCTAGTGGAAAGCGTAGGGCAGCAGGATGATGGTGCCCAGGATCAGAGAGTCCCGCCTCTCGCGCAGTTTGATTTGCTGGATGAGGTTGTTGATGGTAGGAAACCGTTTGGCAAGAGTGTTCACCTTGCTCTGTATGGACAGCACATCCCTCTGGGATGTTATGCGCTACTTGGTTGTCATAGCAATACTTATTGTGTCGTCCATCAATCGCTCTGAAATTCTGAGGTGCTCATGTTCTTTGAGAAACAACTCTGTTATTGGCACTCGGCCCACTTTTGTTTGTTTCAATATCTTTTCGTACAGACCATACCAGATCTTGCCTTTCTCTGATAGCCAGAAAGTTGCTTTTGGTTTTGTGAAACTCGTATTTGTAATCTTGCAGGATGTCTCTGTGTCTCTGTCGAGTGTCCATGAGGGCAGCATTGCTTGTTTATTCCGTTATTCTGTTTTTTCCACTGTCGCCCATCGAGGCAACTACTGTTTTGATTTTGGGCATTACAAAAATGAATTGAATTGAAGCATTAAGAGACGATGAACCATGTGTGTTTGTGTATTCTGCCATTTTATCATTGACTGCTGTTTAGTTTTGCCAGCAGCTGTTCAATCGCCACTGACATTGTGTCAAACATCCGGTCCTGGGTGGAGTTGTTGAACAGAGGAGTTGTGTCGGAGGTGTCAGATCCACGTCCATCTCTGGAGCTGTTGTAGCTTGTGCAAAGTTTACTGAAGGAAACCAACTTCAGGTTGAGTTCGTTTTCACTTGTCTGGCCTGTTTATCTTCCCAGTAGCCGCTACTCCCTGTCTCCGCCATCTTTGTTTTTCTGCGACCACTTTCACTTTCTAAGTAACAAATGTGTCATTTTTTATGTTGTACCAAAAGCTCCTCACTGTCTCATTCTGTGCAAACATTAGTCCAAGGCAGTACTGTGCACTGAAACAGGTGGACTGTTTGCTGCCTTTTAGTGCTTTAGTCCCTGTTGTTTAGGTGAACCATGTTGTGTTGTCTCCAGAGAATACATTTCAGCTTTACATCTTCTGATTATAGCCTTTATCCTTGTGTTGTGACTTAACAGAACTAAAGTGGTAATGTGACAGCTGCCGTACTCCACTGGCTGTAAGCAGAGTGACAGTTTCATCTGTATTCAAACTGGGGCAGAAATGGGCTTATTTAGCCTGTGCACATCCCTTAAATGTCTATCATTGTGTAAAACTCTGCAGGTTCAACAAACGAGAGGCGCACATCACATAACAAGCTCATCTCCTACTATGACATCTACAACACGTTTCTATTTTCCCTAGTGTGTCTTTTCCCTGGTGTCAGGGACACTTTTTACCCCCTTCCAGCCTTTTTTTTTTACAGCTTTCCTTCCTTTCCAAAGAATAGCCATCAGGCAATTTGAGCAAACCGCTGTTTAACAGCAAAGGTAAAAACAGGAAAGGGGGAGAGACGTCAGCCAGGAAAATGAAGCCTTCAAAGATAGCATGGGTCTTTGGCTTGTGAGAGCAGCAGAGGGCCACACATGTGTAATTTTGAAATTGTTATTAGAGTGCCCTATTCATGGCACATCAGCAGCCGCCGGCTGGTGCCGAGCCGTACCATCATCTCTGCTGGAGAGCTTTGTAACGTCAGAGGGCCATCACGGGGCCACTGTTGACACTCTTTTAAATACCATTATTAAGCTGCTTATAATTGGCCACGCCACGCTGCCCACAGGAAAGGTAAAGCTATGGTGATCTTACATGCGTATTTAAAGATCTAAGTCAGCCACTTTGATCCGGCCATTTTTGCCACTGCTCAATAAATCAACTGAAAATGGCATCATTCAAACACCAAAATATCTGTTGTTTTAAGTGCACCTCGTTAAGTGCGGGGCTTGCTTTACATCAGTGGACTAAGCTGAAATATGATCTGTTTTGTGTTAACATCTCACAGCCTTATCTTATATTGTGGACACTAGCTGTTTGTTGCCTGGCCTCTGCTGCCTCTGGGGCGCTTCCACTCTTTGGTCTCTCTCTGTCGCACAGAGGACAAGCTCAGCTCCCAAGTGTGGCAGGAGCCCTCTGGTCCCATGCCCTCAGTTGGCAGATGCCAGTGCTCCACACCATGTGTTGGCGACTGTTTGGCTCCCATGCCAAATAGACACAGAAACAAAACAAAGTGTAACATCTGTCATATGTTAGCCCATTGCTCCCTGGGGTCTGAGGAAGTGCTGGCCCATCCCCAGTGCTCCAGCAGCCCTAAACATAAAGAAAACAACAATGTTGTCTTGCAAATACAGTCTCATATGTTGTTTGTTTGCCAGATTTTTTTAATTAGACAGTCACACACACTACAATTGTACATAAGATTTAATTCAGCACTGTATGTCTTTATGTCAGTAAGCGTGTCTCTTTGATTCTCTTATTCAATCATTGGAACATTGAGTGGTGAAGCACAAATAGATGAGTCTACAGTGCTTGCTTGAACATAGGAAATGGCAGAGCCATTGGCGTCTCTTGAGCCCGTTGCAGTATCATCACTGGTAACATAAACCACCAGTGCATGCGTGTTGAGAGACTGATCACAAGTACATATGTAATACAACTGTCCCCATATCACCTACTCTACTCACTCACACGTATTGAGTCATTGTGATTTACAACCAATTAAGTATTGATTGTCAGCAGATGGTGTGGAGGGTATTTTGTTTTGATGAATGCTAACATGAAAAGGTAATTCTCTCTTGTATGTGCAGTGTTTCCCCATCACTAATGGAGCATGTTGTGTACTCCTGACACATTTTCTTACAAATCAGCATTTACATTATCTTGGTCCACGCCATACCAATTATTACTATTCATTTTTTAAACCATTAACACTCTTATTTGATCACATTTGGAGTACTGCCAGTTATGGGCAAGTATCAAGAAGAAAAACCTTATGAGGCTCAAACTCGTTTAGCGCTTCACGGTCTAATGTGAACACCATGCACTCCCAACTCAGCTGGTGGAAGGTGGAAGATAAAGTACACCATACATTAAATTAATGTATGACCAACTAAAATATAATTCAGAGACACATGAATAGGCTACATGACGGACAAAACCAACTTTCTTCAACAAACCACTATTTATAGAGCCACTCTGCCAGTGACTAGCTGATCAGAGGCTCCATTTTTAAGAAACAGTACCATGGTATACTAGCGATTATGTTGTTGATTAGTCAACTAGTCAAACAATTAAAAAAATATATTTTTTACCCAAATGTAGGAGGAAATATGGTGACTGGTGGCTTTTAGTTTAATATTTACAAAAATCATGAATGGTTTTATTTTATTTTTATTTTTTTATTTATTTTAAACTTCTGAATGATGAACTGTCAACCACATAAGTAAATGGACAGACAGTTATATATGTATGCGTGTATCCGTGTATTTGTGTGTGTGTGTGTGTGTGTGCGTGTTATATATGTGTTATATTAAAAACATTTTCCTTCTCACCCTCCGCGGGTGGTCTCATCCCATATTCTAAGCTCGGGTCCTCTACCAGAGGCCTGGGAGCTTGAGGGTTCTGCGCAGTATCTTTGCTGTTCCTAGTACTGCTCTTTTCTGGACTGAGATGTCTGATGTTTTTCCAGGGATCTGTTGTAGCCACTCCTCCAGTTTGGGGGGTCACTGCCTCGAGTGCTCCGATGACCATGGGCACCACTTTTGCCTTCACCCTCCGCGCCTTCTCCAGCTCTTCTCTGAGCCCTTTGTATTTCTCCAGTTTCTCGTGTTCCTTTTTCCCAATGTTTCCATCACTTGGTATCGCCACGTCAACCACAACGGCTCTCCTCTGTTGTTTATCCACCACCACAATGTCTGATTGGTTTTCCATTACCATTCTGTCAGTCTGTATCTGGAAGTCCCACAGGATCTTAGCTCAGTCATTCTCTACCCCCTTTGGGGGTGTTTCCCACTTTGACCTTGGCGTTTCCAGTCTATATTCCGCACAGATATTCCTGTTTTCCTGTGTCTATGCCAGCCACCTGGTTATGGCGCTCCATGTGTGCTTTCTCTGCCAGCATCTGACACGCTGCAGTTATGTGCTGGATTGTCTCAGGGGCCCCTTTGCACAACCTACACCTTCGGTCTTGTCTGGTGTGGTAGATCTGGGCCTCTATTGCTCTGGTGCTCAGGGCCTGTTCCTTTGCAGCCATGATGAGTGCCTCTGTGCTGTCCTTCAGATCACACCGTTCTAGCCATTGGTAGGATTTCTTGATATCACCCACTTAAGTTATGTTCCGGTAGTACATCCAATGTAGGGGATTGTCCTCCCATGATGGTCCCTCCTCCAGCACCTCATCCTCTGTTCCCCATTGCCTGAGATATTCACTGAGCATGTCATCTGTTGGGGCCTTGTCCTTGATGTACTTGTGGTTCTTGGATGTTTCATCCTGGATAGTGGCTCTCACGCTCACTAATCCACGGCCTCCTTCCTTACAGTTCGTGTACGGTCTCAGGGTGCTGGATTTTGGGTGGAACCCTTCATGCATGGTGAGGAGCTTTCGCGTCTTAACATCTGTGGTCTGTATCTCTTCCTTTGGCCACCTTATTATTCCTGCAGGGTATCTGATCACTGGCAGGGCGTAGCTGTTTATTGCCCGGGACTTGTTCTTGCCATCTGGCTTCTTAGGACTTCCCTTACTCGTCTTAGCTATCTGGCTGTTTCCGCTTTCCTTGTTACCTCTTCGAGGTTGCCATTTGCCTGTGGTATTCCAAGGTACTTGTAACCATCCTCAATGTCTGCTATTGTTCCTTCGGGGAGTGAGACCCCTTCCATGTGGACTACCTTCCCTCTTTTTGTCACCATCCAACTACACTTCTCAAGCCTGAGTGACATCCCAATGTCAGCGCTGTAGATCCTGGTCGTGTGTTCTGCCAACCAGAAGTTTGTGTTTGGCTCCTCTGGTGTCTTTGCCGATGCCCTTCTGTGCTTTGTTCATGTATTGATCCATGTGCCCTCTTATCTTAGCCGCAATGATGCCTGACATGAGCTTCCATGTTGTGGAGAGACAGGTCATTGGCCGATCGTTGGATGGGACTGTACCCTTGGAGGACTCCTTCAGGATCAGGATCTTACGCCATTCGGGGTGAGCCCCATCCCTTAGCAGCTGGTCCATTTGTGCGGCCAAGCGCTCATATGGAGTGTTGTGAGTTTCTTTAGCCAGTATGCTTAAATCATGTATAGCCAAGCATCTCTAGGATCACTGCTGCTGATTTATGTATCAGCTCATTGGTCTCAGTGATAGTTGTGGTAGGGATCGCACTCAACGCTGCATTCACTTCCAGTCCAGGAGACTTTCTGATGGCATTTCACTTGGCCTTCGTAAGGGATGTCGGTGTTGCCTTGCATTAATTCTCGCCACGATCTTATCTTTCAGGTCAGTCGCTGCCTTGTTCAGCGTGATGGCACTTTTTGGGGCTCCCCAACCAATACCTGGTTGGGGAGTTGTTGTTATTTCTCCTCTGACCTGGTAGCCCAATGCCTCCTTACCGCAGCAGTGTTTTACCTCATCAATCTCAAGCGGTGATCGCAATTGCCGTCTGTGGATATTGGAACATTGAGCTACTAGTTGTTTCGCTGTCAGGTTTGATTGTGGGTTTCAAAGTATGCTTTGCATAAAGCCCTCTGGCTAGGGTCACTGGAGTAGTAGCATTCCAACAGAGCCTTGTTCTGGTCCATTTTTGCCTCGTTCCAGTAGCCCATTTGTCATAAAGGTGCTCTGGTTCCCCAGCACCTGACGCAGACCTTGTTTGTCCGGACAACGTCTGAGCCGGCATCTCATTTGTTTCATTGTCACTTCTTCTTCATTGTATGAGGTAGGCAGTAGCGCCTAAGGACCCACACTGGATGCCCAGGTGCTGGAGAACCAGAGTGTGTGTGTGTGTGTGTGTGTGTGTATGTATGTATGTATGTATGTATGTATGTATGTATGTGTTGTATATATATTATATTATATTATATTATATTATATTATATTATATTATATTATAATATATATATATATATATTATATCATATATACATATATATAATATATATATATATATATTGTGTGTATTATATATATATAATATAATATATATGTGTGTATATAATATATATATATATATATATAATGTATATATGTATATAGTATATATATATATATATATATAATATACACACACACACATATATATACATATATATATACATATATATCATATAATATAACTATATAAAAATTAATATTGTAATGTAATATGTATATATATATTAATACAGAAGTACAAATTATATGCTTTTTAATTGTAAAGCATTTGGGTACAGCTAATGGGATCCACAAAATAAACAAAACAAAACTGGCACAAAAAGGCAGTTTTATGCCTTTTATTGCATTTGTGTTATGGACACTCCATTATGCATTGAAAAAGATGCATCCTAAAAATGCACCATATTTATCTTCACGGGAAAAAATAGCAACTCTTTGCTTTTTGAGTAAATAGTACTGTAACTAACAGCTCAACTTCCGTCTCCTGTCAATTTCTGTGAAAGCAGAGTTACCTAAAGTACCCTCCACTAAAATGTTCACCGTTCGGCTCTTGACAAGTAGAAAAGGCATCCAGTGGTCCTCAAAGTAATTCCCACTGGCTTCTGTCTGCTACTGGCAAACATGTTCATTTCTATAGCTCTCTTCTTGAGCTTACAGACAGCACAGTAGTTCACTTTTTAGGATCCATAGAGACTGATTCTTCTGTCTATTCCCAAAGATTAATGATTAAAAAAGCATACACATTTGTTTCTGTTTGCTACTTTATCATGACAATTTTCTGACTCTTCATATCTTCAGGTAAACAAGACTACAAAAAGACAAAGTCATTCCTCAAGGCCACACGGCTGAAAGCTGAAGTCAAGAAAAGTTCATCTGGATTTAGGGTAGGATTGCTGTTATGTATTGATTTTTTTTAACATACTGTTAGACAACCAAAAAAATGAAGCAACCATTTGTGCATTAATGTCTCGGCAAAACAATTGTGTGATACAGTCCATTTCCCTGATTTGTTGCTTGAGTTATATCGTATAACTAGATATGATTGAGAGCATTCCATGACTTCTTAATGGTATCAAAATTGCAACAAAAGCCAGCAGCGAGGGATGATGGGAAGTGTGTTTGTAAGGGTTTAATTTTCTGTCACACCAAGCTCGTTGGCAAGCTGCTGTGTGGTTGCATGACTTTATATTTTTATAAAAGCCTTGTTGTTTGTACTTTGTCTCTTTGTGATGCTGTAGTATAATTAGTCTTGTTTCCCAGACGCTGCAGATTTCAGCCACTTTTGGATCAGTCTTACGTGTCCGATGAAAGGCCCAGCTCTGACGAAGTTCTGAAGGCGTAGCTTGCCCAGATATGGATCAGGCCTCCTCTGTCTCTTTGGGTCACCGTCCACAACGTGCTGATCGTTGTGCAGGGTTTAGCATTCAAAGATGTTGACGAGGCCAATGAAGCCACACTGTGCTGAGAAGGTGTTTTCAGGAGATCATATGACTTGAGCATTCTTTAGCTGCGAAATGGCAACTTTGGCCATCGCCTTAATGTAGAAGTGAGGGACAAAGGAACCCAGGCCCCTGAGAGACCAGCAGTTTTTGGTGTCAAAAAATGCCAGCAAGAAGAGGGAAAGAGTGGCTTAAAATGGGAGTGACTTAACACTCTGGCTTTAATTCTCAATCAAACTTATTGTTACCAATTTGGACGATTTTAACTTATACCAGCAAGACATATGGAAACATAACAAAATGTTACAGTGTTGTCAATGAATACAAAACATCATTAGCAGGTAATGAGGAAATGTACAATATAGAAAATATGGCATAAACTTAACATATTTCCAACACAGTTGTTAATGCATCTGTTTAACAAACATGGTTTAGTTACAGATTTAGATCGCACAGTGCAACATGGAGTAAGTTTAAACGTGAAATATAGCAATTTCAGAACTTTTTGAGAAAGTTCTCCATCCAACTTGACCCAAGGACGGAGAACAAAGAGGTTTTGATTGCAGTTCACCACAGGGGTAATTGTCATAGAGGGGTTTGAGGGTTGTAAAGAGCGAGTGTTGCTGCCTCATGGGGGGGAATGGTCACATTCCATCCAAACCTTTTGCTTTGTTTTGCAACAGTGGCATGGATATTACCGTTGTTTTGAATTATGAAAGATAATGTCTTTTAAAGATCTTTTGGGATGAATATGTCCTACAATCCGTAAAATGTACGTTTATTATACTATATTTCTACACCAGAATGCTCTGCTAATACATCTTTGAAATTACAAATTGTATCTATCTTGTTTTTGAAAGTGAAGTAACACTTATGTGATCTGTTTACAGTATAGCCAAAGATGGACACTTTTAGTTTCAATGGCTCGTACACAGAAAAGAACCAAACTTACATTGTGAGGATTATACAGCAGGGTCAGGTTTTAAAAATATGCATCTCTTTGACACGCAAGGCCTCATTAAGCACCTCTTTAATCCAATTAGATTAGTCCATATCTTGAAATATTGATATTGCTCATGAATAATTCAGTTTTCTTCACACCCAAGATGAGGGAAATTTTCCGAGGACGGATTAAAAATACCCCAGGGACAGGGATATTAAACTGAGTTAGACCTTTCTGCCCCAAGTTTGATTGAAATTCAGTGCAAATGTAATGGTTATTTGGTCACGCTTGCATTCCCAGTACACCGTTTTAACACTACGACACTTCTGATTTTTGCATGGTCTTCATGGCTATAGAAAGCTTTCAAGTTGAAAGTAAATGCATGGCTACTCCAAAATATTCGCTCTCCACTAGTGACAGTAAAATGAGTACATATTAAGCCTTGTTCCCACATGCAGCCTGATCAAGGTAATAATGCCACTAATTATTTTATATCTCAGATGAGCAAACGTTTATTTGCGATATTGTGGGCCTTGCTATGGATCTTAAAGTTAAAGTAATGGTATTTGCAAATATCGGTCATCAACCACCGCAGTAAGCCAAATATCGGATACCAGCATAGGCTCAAAAATACATGTCAGAACCTAGTAAAATTACTGAGAATTTGTAGGTAAGGCTTATGTGTGAATAAATGCCAGAAAATTGGCAGTACCAGCAATTGTTTGTTCCCATGGTTTCAAGCTTGGTTTCCTTGGTAAGAGCGTTGAGAGCCTTATAGCTGAGAACACTGGTTCAGTGGGAACTGAGCAGAATAGTGTGCTTCTGGATGCGTGAATGGCGGCCATAACTCAGCGTTCAGGCAATCTGTACCCTTCCTGGGAACTATGTGTGGGCTATACTTAATACTCACACTGAATTAGTTTGACCGAAATTTTGAATACAAGATCTTTTATTTTTCTTTCCCATCGCCTCCTCTTGTTTTGGCATCTCAGACTTGTATGCTCAGGGAATGTGGCAGATGCTACAACAGGCTGTCCTGGGGCTGTCCATTCTGGAGAACTTGGCAGAAAAACCCAAAAGACAAACTTAAAAAAGAAAATAGAAGTTGTGGAGTGCACAGACGGTAACCTATGAATATCTTCTTCTATATTTATTTGCCGTTGCTCCACTAGAATAGTTTTGTTGTTGCCTGGGCGCACTTGTCTAAACCGTGACATACTGTAAGGTCACAGTAGCCAGGTTGAACTCTGCTGTGGTTTGCTCGCTCTTCTCAAAGTAGCGGAGATGCACACTCGCATGCAGCCTGCGAAACAAACTCGCTCCATTGTCTAATTGGCACACTAGCCTTCTGTTCTTTTCAACACTGTTTTGTTTTAATTTAGTCGTGGGGTCGGAAAAGAAGGAAAAAAACCCACAATAAGACAGAGGCTGTAGATAATGAGCATGGCTGGTTTGTAGATGTGTAAAGTTCACATTGACATTCAAAAAGTAACAAGAAAAAGTTCTTACTAGAAACGCATGTCATGACACAATAATAACATCCCACAAATTTGCAAAGTTTAAAAATACACATGAGAGCGCTAAAGACAAGATTAGCATCAGTCTTTGCATCACAATTTTCTTACTATTTAAAGAAATTATAAAATGTTGCCCACTCACTTGACAATACTAATAATAAAGCTGTTGTACCACAATATATTGAGAAAATAAGTTACTGATGGATGACATTGAATACACTTTATAGACATTACAAAATAGGTTTTACTTCACCAGAAGACACTTATTTGTTAAGGTATGTCTCTTTGTTTTCATGCTAAAATGTAATGGAATACGTCACAAAGAACATTTTAATGCTGGTATTCAGTATTATGTCAGTAATGTTTTTATTGTTTGTTTGTACATTTCCAAGTATTCTTCTTAACACTGGATTTAATAGGGCAAGTTTGCAAAGTTTCAGTTATTAAATATTAAAGCTTTTGAAAAACTGCCCAAAACCAACGCGATATATGGCACGCGATACTTTCTACTGTTGCCTGAACTTGAAAGCGTCACAAAAGGTCTGTTTTGATTTTTAGATCAATAGTTTATAGTGATTGATTGATTGATTCAACCACAGTCACACAGCAACATAATCTTTGTACTCGTTGTCCCATGCATCATAGCAAGATACGAGTAATCTAACACAAATCGTCTCATTATTGGCACCAGGGATTAATTATTAGGGATGATCGCAAACGAAGAGTAGAAATAAAAGTAGACAAATGATTGGTGGGGTAATTCTTGGTGATTCATGGCTTCAAAGAGGGAGTTCAAGACTTCCTCAGTTAGAAAATAACTGGATTATCTGGAAAAATGTTCAATACTTGTTTTGTTTTGAGAGTTTATTTTTTAGCATGTTCATGGTGGCATTCTGCCTAAGAAGATATGAGTTCAAGCCGCAGCTGTGCGCAAACAAAAACATATGTATAGGCTACGTGTAATTCATGAGAAAATCTATGAAATTGGGTTGAATTGCTACTTTTGAGTGGACCAAAGGTTGGCACAATCCTTTATCACAATCACTTCATTTAACTCTTTAGCAGTTCTCAAAATCTGTGTGAAATACTTTTTACTTTGATACATTTGCTTGAGTGTTTAAATGTAGTACTTCTTCCTCCACTGCTCATGAATGTGCTGCTAGACTGTCTGCATGTGATCGAAAAGGCATTCTTGAAACTTTCAGAACTATTTTATTTATTAACCTTTTATTTAACCTGATAAAACCCCCTGAGATCGAAAAATCTTTTTCAAGGGTGACCTGGGCCAGGGTGGGAACTTTGCAGCACACAATTATAAAAACATGGAAAAACACTGAAAGACGTGCTCCTCTAATGACGCAAACCCACCTCCTCTCTCTCTCATGCAATGGAAGCTCCACACAGCGCTGATGGCTTTGCATATGAGGATTTGTCACTAAAATGACATTACAATAACTCTGGCTCGACCCAAGGACAACATTTTTCACTTGCGGCAGCTCTTAAGAATCCGAACCAATTCCGCGGGAAAACCGCAGAGTTAACAATTGTAAGAAGTAAGAACAACATCAGTGAATGAGGCGCCATTGAGCACAGAGCCATGTAGTTACTTCTGTTACCGATTTGATTTAATTTGAAGTTTATATTGTATTTGACCAATTCTGAAAAGAAGCACAATGTTGAACTAAAAGACATAAATTCAGTGTAGAATTATTGTAGATGTATTCACTGATCAGTCACAGGGCCTCACTCTCCTTTACTCAGTCTCTTTGTAAAATAGTTTGAAATGTAAGCAAACATCTGTTCCTGTGAGCACCAGTAGCTGTATTATTATGACAGTGGGCCGTAGTGTCGCCGCCGCCCACACAGCGCCAACAGCACCTCGGAATTGTGCACAAACAAACCCACGAGGAGAATAAAAGCTGGACCAGATGAGCCGGTGTCTGCTGTGCCGTGGCTCGTCGCCAGGGTGACAGAGACCGAGCTCCCAGCATGCCGAGCGTGTGCTGCAGCTGCTGGTGATGAAGAGGATGATGGGGGATGAAGATGGTGCAGCTCCATCAGAATGTGTGAGTGGGAGTCTGCACGGCGGGCCACTTCATGTTACCACGAGCTCAATCAAGTGCAGGTGCTTTCTCCAACTCGAGTGTTTTCACCAATTCCCCTCCAGTTTGTTTTCACTGCCACTGGAACCAGCTGTTCACTCTGTCTCACACAACCAAAGCAAACACACAACTGCATTGTGGCTTCAAACGAGGACGCACAAAAGAGGAAAGAACCATATGGGTCATGACTGTTGCAATGGATGGTAAAAGTCTAACAAACCTGCAAGTCAGTGCTTTACAAAGCGGCACTAAATTGGGTCAGTTTTCAGAAAATCGCTGCCAATTTTTGTATGAAAAAATATTTTGACAGTTGCTGGACGAGTTGAGAAGTAGTTACACATTCATTTGATCGTTTTAATTTAATATGCTATAATGTCTGACCTATGTTTGGATGTATATGTTTTTTTCTGACAATTGATTTGAATATGTTGCTATATATATCGGAATTAAACTCACAAACTTGTACACATATATAGCGAGAGTAAGTAGAGTAAATATGTAAAATTTAAATGCTTTTAATTCCGAATGTCAGTTTTAACAAAATATATGCAACTCACGCCACAGATTTCTCCACTCATCTCATTGTTTTAGCGTCTATTCAACAAAACACCATGATTGCAGAGTCATCGTCGTCGTCCGCAGAATCACCATTGTCTTTGTCATGTTTTTCAAAGTCTTGAGAGAACACAAGAAAAAGAAAACAATCAGCCTTCTGTGATTTGATAACACTTCGTTTTCTCCAAAGCTTCGACAGAATAGAAAAGTAAATCAAGCATTGTGCGCCTGGCGGGTAATATATGAAACTAAAGTGCATGAAATTTAAAAGTTTTCCAATTAAAGCCAGGACTTAAAGCTGTTTGGAGGCTGCTGGGATGGAGATAAATGTGGTGCTCGGGCTAATGAAGACCAATGCTGCTGTTGACGAGCCGCTACTACCACATGTACACAGACAGAGAAGCCTTTTAATTGCCCCACACACACATGTTGGGTTTGTACGTCTAATGAGGACCTTAACCTTAAACACTCACCTTAACTTATTTTAACCTGCATCTTAATTTAAATCATGTTGGATTGACATCGGGACGGCAGCTGAGTGTGGATACAGATTCCAGTCCCCACAATGTGATATAACCAGGCCACACACACGCAGCCCTCCGCTGCACCTCCAGCCTCTGTCATATTATTATTATTATACGCTCCCCACCACTCTCTTATCACTGAGTTTGTTCTTTACCAGCAGCAGTGTGGCCGCTGGGATGATTCCACAATCCAATTATTCAGATGCGACGTTTTTATTACCTATTTGTTTCTATCTGTCATGGTTCAAATAACAGCACTTTCCTTTTTTCTCTTTTTTGTGTCTGTGTTTGTTTGTTTTTGTTTTTTTTACAAATGCTTAGCGATGCATCCCAACTGTAAAGAGTTTATGATTAAGTGTGGGTTATTCTCTGGAGTGACTACCGGTATTTGCTTTGGTGTTTTGTGTTGGGAAGGATACAAGTCAGGTTTGGTCTATACTTTGTCCCATTATGTGTGAAAAAACAATCATGAATTTAAAAATGAGGATTAGGATGTATATCAAAATTTCCAGAAGTTTAAGGTTCACCATGTAAGTTTTCTGGGGGAGTCTATATGGAGACGTCATCGCTTTGCCTAGAAAATTCCACAGTATATAATTGGTAAAAAGCAATAAGTAGTTTAATGCCCTTCTTTAGAAACATTTAAAGCAACAACATCGTATAAAGACAACCAAGTGATGGATCTCCCACAGAAAAGTAATCTAGTGCATAAGTAAAATGTGTGACTAATAAATTGTCCGTGTTTTTGTGGCTCAGATAAAAAAAAAAAAAAGAAATACATTCAAAAAAGGCAGCCAAATTCACCATCTTAACCCAGTGTCCACAACAGCTCTCCTGACGTGGCCCAGTTTGCACATTTAAACTGATCTCTCAAATATTTCTTTTTGAATACCCTCCAATCAGTGTGTGCTCTTTCACAGCCCTCCAAGCCCTCCAGTGTTGATTAGAAAGTTTGTGGCTAATGACTTCTCTTGATAAAGAATAACTGGCATTGTTCAATAGTCTGAGTGGGCCTAATGAAACTCCAGCTGATGAAGATTGTAATCGGTGTGAGCACCACATAATGAACAAGCGCTTCTAATTCCCATTTTACACTTGAATGCCACTCCTCTGGAAAGCCTCAATTTGTTTGACAATTAACCAATGGCAATGGCAAAAAATAGGGCATTTTTTTGAGGAAAGTTTAACTTCAGAGGAGGATGTTAAAACTGAGCATATTATACTATATTCATTGTTATGATTTATTATCACTGTTTTCCTGTAACAATGCATTTGAATTATTGACATTTTGTTCAATCAGGATGGACTCGCTTTGCTAAAATAAAACATAATGAATAATAATAAAAAAAAAATGAAACCATGAACTTTTTCTATTTCTTTTTTTTTTTTTTTTCAGGATGCTTTTTTGGTTGTGTGGCGATCCTGGTCTCTGCGTGTACGCCTTCTTCTACCTGAACCTCAGCACTGAAATCAACTTGGATGTGGATGTGGACTAAACATGAACTGGCCAAGACCGGGATGTACTTGCACCTGTCCTTAAGGTTCCCTGGGTGAACGGATCAATCGTATCACATGATTATTTTGTGAACTATAATAGTTAGACAATAGTTAGAATCATTTTTTTTCGCGAGCAATTTGCTCTTAGTTACGTCTGTTTCACAGTTGTTTCATACGTCCAAAGAAGAAACCCTTTTTGTTAATGACAGATGAAGGCATTCTGCACTGTTCTTTGCAATAGTAGACAATTGTAAATATTGTGTTAGATCTCACAACATGCTGGCCTATAATTCTGCTGATTGCAATGTTTGAGATTAGGATCCACAAAGCCATTGGCCTGATTACATTTCTGCACAGAATACAGAACAATATATTCTACCTGCAAACATCACAAATATGATAATCATTTTAATTGAACAGTGCATTGCCAAACTGTGTTGCAATGAAGGTCTCACTGATTTTTGTACATATATTCAACACACTGGTTGTTTTAATGCAATGTTGTAGTTCTAGGCAATACCAAGAATATCTTTAATCATAAAGCCTTGGTCTTTGTGAATACAAGATGAATACCAAGGTACTTTTTTCAGTCTTTGTCATGTTGTGGCACATATTCGAAGTTTTATAAATTGACTACACAATTCAATCTTAAAGTACACTTGACAAAACGTTGCTGTGCCATTTAGAAGTGCTGTGTTGAAGTCAAGGCCAGGGTTTGGAGAGAGACTTCAGAATGTCTTATGGCAAAGGCTTTGTCAGGTTGATAAATAAGGACTGGTGTTGGGTCATTTCCAACTCACAATATGCTTTATATACGCAATATACACCATATACAAGCTGGCTCAACATCTGGAGATGATTCCTGGGTCAAATGACGAGGACCACTTTCCCTATGGAGTCAATAGTAATTCCATATACTTATGTAGCATCTTAACCTTTCCAAATCTTAAGTACCTGAAGTGCCTCAAGGACATTTCATTGTACCTCTATTTGCCTCTGGGGGACAAAAAGGCAAATGACAGCACATTTTCTTTTCTTTGTACTCTACCAGATGAGCCACAAAAGTGATCTGTTGCTGTTGTGTGCTCATTTCTGCTGGATCGAAATGACCTCAATGAAAATGTCAAAACTTGGACCAAACATTTATTTAGACATTCACTTGACCAGAAACTGATGAACAGAACAACTAGTAAAAATAATATCGTGTGAGTGTGAAAAGAGGTTCCTCATTGTTACACAGCGTTGTTTAGTTAAATGGTTTCACTTTCATGCTTTTGCAGACCCCCACAAACAAGGCCCCCTATGTCTGATATCACTGTGGAAATGTGAGACCGATTTTAAGCTTTCAGTTTCTGCTTTTCCCCTCGGTTTCTCCCATGACCTCCGACCTCTTGTAAACTCCAACCTGTCAAAGAAACCATTATGATAAGTCTGACCTCCTGATAGTGCAGTACAACTCTGCATGTGTAACAATAGACAGCAGTGCATTATGGGTCTCCAGATATGACACCTGTTATCTGCAGGGTCACCATTAGCAGCAAGAAGAGCCCTGACTTGAGTACAAAGAGCATCAATGCAGGTCAATGTTTGCCCGGGTCATTTTTCATTCTGCTGTAATGTGTTATGATGTCTGTGGTTGTAATCAAGAACTTAAGTGTTTTTGTATGGCGTTAAACAAGACCAGAAAATGCTTCTCAATAAACTTTACACTTAAATTAAATATTTATTTGTGTAAACTGTGTTTTCAATTTGAATACTTTATGACACTCAGATTACCTAAGGGTAAGCAATAAGGGTAAGTTTGACGGAGTTGTAAAAGATACCAATATTTGAAATAAATATACAAAGTCAGAAAATTAACTCTAATGCTAATAAAACTATAGCGGGTGACTATTTGTATGTATATGGACAACAATAAAGTAAAAATACCAGACACTGTGATTATTTAAATTTTGTATGTAATTGTATTATTATTATTATTATTATTATTATTATTTATATTTAAGTGATAGTACAGTTTCATCAGCAGTTATACAAGTTGCAGATACTCCCCAGCCCATGTTGAGGGGCGTGTCCAAAGACAGATAAATACGAACACAAGAAAATATATACACACACACACACACACACACACACACACACACAGGGAGAGGCTAAAAAAAAAGTCCATGTTTATGTAGTTGTGTTGTTAATTTACACATTGTAACAAGAAAAAAACAGCCGAGATTTTCACACTTTTTCCTCTTGAATATGTCAGGGTACTCCCACTCCGTCATGGCCGTCATGACTGTAATGACCCTTTTATCAGACCAAGAAGAGATGAATGGTATACTAGACCTACAGATTTGTACAAAAATATACTGTATGCAGATTTCTGTCCATGGAAATGCAAACTAAATATTGTGTTTTATGGTGACCTTAACATATTTCCCCTGTTACCCACCGTTCACAAGACAAATGATCTGCTTGCCACGCACACAGACCTGTCTCATTTGTCATGTGGGAACGTAAGCAGCAAGACAAACTCACTGTGAGCTCCATGCGCACACATTCATATCCGAGCATAATGTGTAATGCACTTTCCCACAGTCTAGGCGATAAGGAACGTTCTCATACATGGCTGTTTATAAAGACATAGATCATGATAGACGCTACAGTCACCAAACTAGAGTGGTCTTTTGACAGAAATAAACACATTTTCTCTCAGTGAATGACTTACAGCGACCTCTAGAACTGCAGAGAACTTCTCAGACCCAGTTGTCAAACCTAGCCCTTTTCCCCCTGTCTTTTTTTTCTTTCTTTCTCATTTATGCCTTTTGTGTGCATCTGTGTCCTATCTCTACCAGTGATATGTTTTGCCTGATTGGTGTATTTCTGGTTTTCATTTCATACTCCCGGATTTGGGATCAGAGCCAATTTTCCTTATAAAAGCGAAAGTTAGATTTCAGCCAAAATTAGACTGATTTAAGCACATTTATTGCATTACAGGTGTTTTTATACCACTAAAAACCTTGGAAAACATGCCCCCTCGGTGTGAGGCTTGTCTCTCCAGAGACGTGAATAATATTTCTGGTGGAGGATCTGCCACTCGCTTGTCTCCATGGAGATGTTTTTTGCCGCAAACATTCCAAAGAATTGCATAAAACTGATCTTTCTTCTAAAGTTCTAAAGATTTCTTTCTATCTCCATGGAGACATGCAGGTCTTCATGTCCACCCATCCACAACTAACAGCTCAACCAGCCCACGGACAACATCCACACTTCTCCAAAACTTAAGAGAGAGTGAGTCTGGTCACCACGCCCGCGCTTTGGGCAAACTCCACCCATACCGTGCAATCAGATGTATTTATTTCCATGACGTATGTGAAACAAGACATTCATTGGTCATTTATCATTTAGAACAAAATCAAAATCCTCTATGTAAGCATCCATGGTTGTTTTGAAACGGAACCGACCAACCACCTGTCAATCACATCCAAATGAACTCTGGGAGATGAAAACGGTGACCAGACTGATGTGATCTCTATTTCAAATACAGAGAGATCTCACTTTCAGGCAACACATGCACGACCTCCCACCCTCTCACACGCACTTTCACACACACACACACACACACACACACACACACACACACACTCAAATTAAATGATAATGATTCATCTTATTCCGCTTTGGCTCTTTTTGCTACGGATCGACACTTCTTGTCGGTTTATTTTGGTTAAGTGAAGAATGAGGGAAAAGTCTTGCCGCAAAAATATTATATAAAGTACGTTGATGTGATTTTTTTTTAATTTGCAGCATCAAGTCAACGATTGCATGGGCAGCCTGAAAACTGTTTTATATAGTCTATATGAAACGTATTTGTTACTGAAATCGTCAGCGTTATGTAAAATAACACACGGAAGTAGGATTTTTTAAATTGTTACTATATATATGATTGTTATATATGTATATTGTTATATATATATATATTGTGTGTGTGTGTGTGTGTGTGTGTGTGTGTATATATATATATGTCTGTATATATATATATATATATATATTATATATATATGAAAACTAAAATATACAAGATAGGACCAGAAGAGAGAAACAAATTGGGTGAAATTTAAAATAAGAATCTAGGAAAGTAAGGCATCCAATCAAAAGTCCCATTTAGTCCATATGTCCAATTTTCAAGTTTAGTCCACATGTGATTTTTCCGTTTATCTGTAATGGTGTCAGTCCAGTCCTTTATCGTCGGTTTGTGTCATCCATTTTTTTGTGATGGCCTTTTTCCCAGCTGCCAGAATGTAGGTATCCATTTATTGTGTCCATGGTTGGGGTTTTGAAGCCCAAATACATAGCTCTAAAATTGAGTGGGAAGGAAGTAGGATTACAACTGATGGCGGCACCCAAGGAAACTTCTGGAATAAGGAGGATAGGCCACAACAAAAATCTGCGTATATTAGCAATAGTAATTTTACATCTCTATAAATGCTTGAAAAATGTTGTAATGTTATCTGAAACCAGTAATAGTTACATAAGAGCATTTCTAAATCAACAAGAGGCAGTATTGAGAGCCCAACGGGACAGATTTCTCTCTCTCTCCCCCATCGAGTGTGAGGGGATGTTCGTCAGTATGCCGCGTGCGCTCGTGTCCATGCTCCAGTGAAGCATAGAGTTTCTGTGACGGGCCGGCGAGGAGTGGGGAGGGTCGGCCCCGCCAGGAGCTCATTTAGGCCCTATCTTTACACCACACAAGCACACAGTCAGCTCACACACACTCGCACACACCCTGGAGGTGCCATTAGGGAGAAAGCGAGGAGACAGGAGCAATCATGCATGTCACAAACTACTACTGCTACTCTCGCATTATGTCTATACCTATTTTTACTACGAGACTTTTTACATTTTCCTCCTCAGCTTGAGAAAAGTATAGGTCAGTAAAATTGTACCTGGATGCATTTTTGTGGCACTTCTCTGTGTTCCCATTCAGAGCACTTTACATCTGAATTGCTCATTCACTTAAAAGCTCTCACATTCATGCATTCAATATGTAATGGTTTAAGGTGGATGATTGTCTTGCTCATGGATACAATGACAGTTTGCAGTGGCAGTAGTTAATGTAAATCAGCCTTACAGTAAATGAGGACTGCATACAAACTATTATCAATAATATTGTGAATGTTGTTTTGAAGGTATGATTGGATGTATTGTTTATAATAAAAATGCTGCAAGAAAGGTGAATAAAATCAAACATTTACAGGCACATGAGCGAATTTCTGCTGGATTGCCAAAATATCCCAAATAATATAGAGAGATTCACTTTTGTCAATATTGCCCACCCCAAATTCCTAATTGCAATATAAACTAATGTACTAATGTAAATGATCTTCTAACAATGTGCAGGTGTCCCTTCATTTGCAATGAAAATGTAATGTAATCAACACAGAATGACTTCTTCCTTCCATCAGAGTGCGACATCATCACACTCTAGAGGCAGAAAAACAACCGCTCACTGCTCCATGTCAGCCTCCCACAGAGTCCTTTACTCTGACCCACACCTGACCTGCCCAGCCTAACAGCAATCCCTTGTGTTTAATTGGTCCCGACCTTGTTGCCGATGCCTCTGATGATATGAATGCATTAGCAGGATATATATGGCCGTGCGCTGGATTACAAACTCCCTCTGTGCTGTGAGGTGTGTGGTAATGTTGGGTTTAGTTGGCTGCTGCAGAGATTCATATTGTCACCCTAATCCCTGATGTGCTGCCTAATGACGAACGAGGAGAAAGACAAGTAAAGTATGGAAAAACGTTTAACAATACGTACAATTGCATGAATTAAAGGTGCATTGTGTAACTTTTCGGGTGGAGGATATGCTATGATATTATGAAGTTAAAATGTTATTGTTATCGCTGTAGTTTCATTTAATTTGTGTTATTTCATTTTATTTTTATACTGGAAAAGAATAATAAAAACATTAAAACTGATGCACCTGATTTTCAAACTGTGAAAGGAGAAAGTAGGTTTTAGATCAATCTAACTTAACTAGCTCTCACAATTATAGGCACATGCAAAGCTTTAGAAGAGCTTTTTTCAGACGGTGAAGGGAAACTGTGGCGGACCACCCAAACGCAGCCAATCAGAGCACTGCTTTTGGCTCTTACTCTTGGCCAGGTTCCTGTTCTGCAGCAGAAAAACCTTGATGGTATTGTTTGTTGATTGTTTTTCTACAATGGAACACTCCTGGACGAATGAGGGATTACACCGACTTGATGGTACAGAGTTATTTTCTATCCAAAAGTAAAACTTGATGAACATGTTCTTTATATTGTTTTAAGATGCATTACATTTGGACAGTACTTTGCAGTGGTTAATCCAGCAGGAAAATCTACAATGCATTTGAAATGTCCTGTTATAACCAGTAAATATACAAGAATCTTCCATGGGCATTAATTGTCTTTAAATACCCTGAAAAACTTTGAGCAGGGTCACCTCTCCAAAGATCTGACCTTGGAACTTGGCCTGGTGTTACCACCATATTGTGGTAACATATTGTGGAACAGGCACAGCAATAACATCTTCACGGAGGCAAGCAGGTGCTGTAGCTTACTCCAGAAAAGTTACATAGTGTAACTTTAACAACCAGTGGTGAATAAAGAACTCAATTTACGAAATGTACAGATACAGGAGCAAAAAAGTTGTTTACTATATGGAAAGTACTATACTTTTCAGTCCAGTTCAAAAATGTAAAAGTACAGATATCTGCTCTCAAATGTAGTGAATTAAAAGTAAAAAGTACATATACCTAAAACATTGTATAAAACAGATTCAGTTGTAGTCATCTGGACTCTGTTTTAGAAAAAACAAAAATTGTTTTTTCTAAAACAGAGTCCAGATGACTACAACTGAATCTTTTTATACAATGGAACACTCCTGGACGAATGAGGGATTACACCGACACATACCTAAAACATTTACTTTTGTGCTTCATTACTTCCCATCACTGTTAACAAACATGTAGATAAAAAAGATATGATGTGCTAAATAACTATTTTGTATTTTGTGCGCTCCAATGGCGCCTTGTCTATAATGAGCCTGTAATGAGCCTGTACCAGAGCAGGACAGGGCAGGTGCTCAACAGGTGCACTCTGTGATATCAATCCCCATGCATTTGCCTGTCCTCCCTGTTTGCACACGCTCATTGTGCTCTCTACAGAGGAACACCTGGGCCCGGCTGCACCTGGGCCTGCTGCCCGCTCTGCCGCCTCACACAAATGCACACAAATATACACACGTGCACACAAACAAACGCACCCACACTGGAACAGGGCCAGTTCCTGTAACCGGCTCCAAGCAGGAAGCAGCAGATGACATCCCATAGTTCCCACGAGACCCGACACCATGAGTAAACCATTTGCACCACACTCACCACAGATTCACCTGTGTTCACTTGGAAATGGGACTGTTAGCGCATTAAGTTAATAGTTGCTTTATCCTCACAGCCTTGTGTTGTCCATTTGCTTTGCTCTTCTGGTGTTGTTTATGCAGAGATAAAAGGCACAGAATGAATCAAAGCTGTATAGTGCTGTATCGATGATAATGCAGCATATGGAAACTTTGGCAGTGGTTTGTGTGTTTAGATCAGTGTCTCTCTAAATGTGCATTTTGTCAAAGAGGAAAATTACAATCAATGAGTTGTTTATATTGCTCAAGCCCCCCCAAAAAGGACATTTTATTGCGACTTACTTTGACCAAGATGAAGCCAGAAAATGATGCCTCTTGAGGACATCCTGAATATAGGTAAAAAAAAAGGTCAAATAATCAAAAAATCCAAAGTTTGCATGTTTCCTGTTTGATGTAATTCCTGATTTTTACTAAAACCTCTTCTCAGCATATGGCATGTTTTGGAGTCTGCGTAGTGACTTGATAATGATTATCCAATTACTTAATTTTGTTTTTTGAGTCTTTCAATAATCTATTAGTTGTGATTAATTGATTAGCTTGTTTCAGCCCCAAGCACATAGCTCTTATTTAGAAAGCCTTACAAAGAATGCCACACTACCCCATTTTAGTGTGGCATGACATAATTACAAAATGTGGAAGAATAAATCAGTTTTTGGCATAGAGGCAAGGAGCAATAGCAACTAAAACTCCAGCAAAGCACAAAGCAAACAAGCCAATTCGTTGTTCGATGTGCCTATGGACAGACAGCTAAATGGGCTTCGGTGAATTTAACCCTCAATATGTTAAAGCGGATTTGGTAAATAAACTAGTATGCACCTTGTAAATACACACCCAGGTCAGATCAATCCAAACAAAATGATCAGAATCAACACTGGGGCTTAAGAACAAGTACGTTATGCATAGAGCAACATTCATCATGCCCTGTGCCTGTACCGCGCTGAGCTCTTGTACCTGCCAGAACCACAGGAGCAGCAGTGGGTCCTGGAGCTGTCTGTGTGGTGTCTTTGGTTTACCCTGGCAACAGCAGAGTGAGTGCTCCTGTCACAGAGAGCAACCAAGCATCCGAGTGTAAAGCAGAGGATGGAGCTCAGTGGGCTCATCATTCAGGTGATCAGCCATGGAATCACTCCAACTGTTGTTGTTGTTTTTTTATGAAAATATTGATATTGTCGGAATAGGATGACCCATTACAACAGTAGATATTTGTGTATTTGCATTATAGGGGCCTTTAATGGGGCCAAATCTGGTGTTTGGCTAACGTTGTAATGGTCCCAAGCCTGGATACATTTGGGCATCTGGCCTAAACATCAAACAAACAGTATAAGAGTTGAATCAGAGAAATGAAAATGCATGTTTAGATGTTGTTGTTTATTTTCTAATATAACATTATGGATCATTATACATCAGTGTCCGCATATTATAAGGAGCCATTTGTTCTTCTGTGTGTGTCCTGCGCACCTCTGCAGCGTGCACAGTAACACACGAGGTACATTAGCAGTTTGACCCTCATCATTAACTCTGACATTTGAAAGGCCCTGGTTCCAGTCTCACTGTTTTGGCAACAACAGCCGCGCTACGTGATTCATCATCGGAGGAGATGGCGGCCATAGAGCTTTTGCTCACCTCTGCATCATTTCCACTTGTTGTCTCTATGCCAGGTGTGAGAGGGTGAGACTAACCCCAACTGATCACATAACCCAGGTCTAACGAGCCAGAACCACGCTCTTTTCGCCCACAGACTGCTGCGTGCACGCAACACTGTCAGGCTTTGTTGACTTTAAGAAATACAGAATGAATTATTAATATAGCAAATATTTATTCAAATTTGTTGTGCATTTTAAATGAGGCGTGCGTTGTGAGTTTACATAGGTGTCCTGAACATGCTTCCTGAGATATTTGCATTTGACCTGAACAAATCCTGGTTTTACACACAGTGGTTTCATTTCATTGTATAAACAACTGGGTCTTTATTCAAATAATACTCACTTATTGTGGACTGGATACATCCCAAGGGCAAGGATAAAAAAAACTCTTACCTATGAAATGTGTTTATATATTTCAAATATAACTGAGGCAAGTTTCAAGTCATCTTCATGTTTTTGTGGTGAAGTTAAAACAGTTTCAACAATGCAGGTAATGTTTTTAATCTTGTAGTCTGTCAAACAGTAGAAAATATTCAAGACTTTCCCGGAAAACAAACAACAAAGTAGTTGAATGCCACAGGCGGAAAATAAGGCTCTGACAGCTTGTGACTGAAAAGTTTGCATTGGAGGACCGTTGTTATGTTAAATTTGTGTACATTAGGCCAACATGACTTTTATGCATCAAAACACAAAGCAAACAGCAATATTGTTTGTATGTGCAGCTTTCAAATAAACGTGTTAGCAAAACAGAAAGCCAATACCAGGATGAGATTGAATTGGCACAAGAGAAATGTTTGCAGCCAGCAGACTGTACAAAGAAGGACGCTGCAAGCAACAGTGTGAAATGACTTTGATAATTACATTTCTTTTAGTTATTTTTAATACGGATTTTTACATTTCTGTGCAGAATTCCTTGCTTTTGTTCAGACTCTTTCACCTTGACCAGAGAAGGCATCTCTGCCATTTATTTCCATGGCTAAATGTTTTTCAACCCTCCATTTCTGAGATGTTTTTCTCCTGCAGTTGCCATTGCAAATCCCCCGCTGTAGTGAAAGGGAAAATAGACAGCTTCTGAAAAAGTTGTTTTATACTTTATAACCAATGATGTCTTTCCTGAAAAAAATGTTTATAATAATAATAATAATAATTAATAATAATTAATAATAATATATAATAATAATAATAATATAATAATAATAATAATAATAATAATAATAATAATAATAATAATAATAATAATAATAATAATAATGGGGAAATTTAACATGGGGAAATGCAAGTATTCAAGATACAAAAAAACATTTTCTGTGACTCAACTCAAGTATTCTAATTGGAGATGTACAAAGAAAACAATATCTTGTTATTGTCCCCTCTTGACAATTGTGCAGTTGTCTCAATATTGGCTGAATGTTTACAAGGTCTATTTTGTTAAAAATACAAAATAGTGAAGATGTTGAGGCTGTATAGAAAAATCATTTTATCCAGTGTAATTCAAACTGAGCTGTTGCTTCCTTTACTGCAGTTTTGGAAGTAAGATACAATTACTGGGCTATTCATGCACTTTCATGTGGACAAGAGCAGGTTTAAACTAAGACTAAATGAACCCTATCTACCAGAAAAACATTGATAACTATAAAGCAGGATTAAAGCAGGACTAAAGCAGGACTAAAACAGGACTAAAGCAGGACTAAAACAAGACTAAAGCAGTACTAAAACAGGACTATTTTAAAATAAATGTCATTAGAACATTTCGTTCAAATGATATTAAAAACTTAGTTGCCTACAGTAGCTGCCAAACAAGCTGCAAAGCAGAACAGAGTGCAGCGGATCCGCAGCGGATGCGCAGTGGTGCGGCGCGGTGTGGTGCGGCGCAGAAGCAACTTGAAAAACTTTTAATTATGGGAAACTGTGCGCGCGGGACGCCTATTGGAGACCCCTGATGTACAGTATATTCACACATAAAACAGGTAGAAAAATGCCCTTAGAAATATCTGTTATCTTCAACTGAGTAAGTGCCTTTTACAAGTGATTTAAGGACAAATCAGAGACAAAGTTCAGGTTCTGTTCATCAAAGGTGTTCATGCCACTTTAAACAAGTGCCTTCCAACCTAAGCTACATCGGTAATAAAGCATATTTACAACTGTTTAAAATACTAGACATGACCTTTTCCAATTTAGGGATATTTTTGCATTCTTGATTGTAGAAAACAAAATAAAATTATGTGCCACATATATATTTCTGACCAATAAATATCAATCAATATTTTGTAGCAACAAAACCTCATTGTGCATTCAGATGGACCATGCAACCATGTGCTTGTGCTTTTTTTTGGCAGGAACTGTTTGGCCCAGTGAATCCATGTTGTTGAAATATTGGAGATGACGGCTCAGCGTATGTTATTTCATATTAACCACACAGGGTGTCATTGTACTTATGAGTGGGCATACCTCTCCTCAGATGCCCAAGGGCCCAGGACAGTGCAAACCTGTTGTGTGTGCTGGTGTGTGTTTGGCTCAGCTTGTGTTGTAAATATAATTAGGACTTCCCAGAGCCACTTCCCACTGGCTCTCTCAGCGGGGGTTGATTGGGAGAAAATAAGGGCACATTCACTGGACTATAAAAAGAGCTGTAAACAATCCCACATCTTAGCTGCTGAGAGAAAAAAAAGCTGCATGGATGAGCTGAGCTGTAGCGCTGTTTTGCCTGTTCTGGCTGGATGGATGTTGGGTGTATATATATACCGTATTTTGCGGGCTATAAGCCGCTACTTTTGTCAGATGTTTTGAGCCATGCGGCTTATTTAGAGGCTGCGGCTTTTCTGTGTTTTTTTTCTGTTCACCCGCTATTATGTGCCGAAACCTCACCGGAATTGGTAATTCAAACTACAGAAAAAGTTAATCAAAGAAAGCAGATGTTGCTTTTTTTTTATTCAGCTAGCAAATAGAACACAGGACGGACAAATTACCAACCTAATTAAATTACTTTCAAATTTGCTTTTGCCGCATCATTATGGAACCAAACGAAGAAAGAAAGTTCGTACGAAGCAAGCTATTTAAGCTGAAGGCCCATCGATCTTTGCTCAGGAAAGCGCGCCATGCGTCTGCACGCAAGCTTAACATCAATGAATGATACGGTGAGACGCTGCGAGGGGAGAGCACGCTGGAGGGGGACAGCGGGACGAGCTCATGCGATGGCAAAAGTCAAGGAAAGAGTTCTTGGGGCCTATACAAAAAGGTGCGCCATTTGTATTGTTTTATTATCGTTTTTAAAAAAATGGAGCAAATGCGCTTATATAGGCGAGCTAAAGGTCCGGAAAATCGGTTTATATATTGGATATATAATATATATATATACTATATATATATATATAATATATATATATATATATATATATATAATATATAATATTTATATATATATATTATTATATATATATAATAATATATCTAGAATTATATATATATATTATAGTAGTATATATATGTATGTATATAAGGGTATATATATAATATATACTATATATATATATATATATATATATATATATTATTTATATATATATATGGGAAACACCCCCAAAGGTGGTAGAGAATGACCGAGCCAAGATTCCTGTGGGACTTCCAGATACAGACTGACAGAATGGTAATGGCAAACCAACCAGACATTGTGGTAGTGGATAAACAACAGAGGAGAGCCATTGTGGTTGACGTGGCGATACCAAGTGATGGAAACATTGGGAAAAAGGAACACGAGAAACTGGAAAAACATCAGACATCTCAGTCCAGAAAAGCGCAGTACTAGGAACAGCAAAGATACTGCGCAGAACCCTCAAGCTCCCAGGCCTCTGGTAGAGGACCCGAGCTTAGAATATGGGATGAGACCACCCACGGAGGGTGAGAAGGGAATTTTAATTTAATTATTATTTTTTTTAAAAATTTTTTTTCCCTAATCTGTCTTTTCAACTAAATATATTTAGGACATATAAAGCCAAAAAGTGAAGGAGCACTGTTCCGAAAAACAATACTGTGTCCATGCATAGATTTACCCTAAACATGAAAAAAAAAAAGTGCAATTGTACCTCTGCAATTCTCAAAAGTATCCTAATGTTTGTAATTAGTGTAAAATGTATGAATATATTTTGCTACAAATCTCACTTCTCTGTTCTTATGGATGTGCTACAATTGTCATTCACCAGAACAGTTGAATATGACTTTGACTAAAACATATTTTACATTTACAGATGCTGGCATGTATACTAAACAGGCAGTGGTGCAGTGAAGTACGGTCACCTGCATGATCCACCTTGGCTGCGGTGGATAATTATGCCCATATAGCCACATCAATATGCATGCTGGATATGAAGGTGCATTTATATAATGTGTGCGTCCAGCGTGTAATAATTACCCACAAGGCAGTTGGCTGGTAATGGCACTTTATTTCCCCCATCAAGATTCCTCTCAGTGCTGTCCCATTTGTGGCTTATTGATTAGGCAAAATGAGAGTCTGAACAGCAGCAACTTTCACAAAGGTTACAAGTGGAGCACTGCTGAGCATAAGTAATGATGAGGGAGACAGACGCTGCATGTGCTAAAGACTCTTTTTCTTTTGGGATGTATGAGTGGTAAAATGAGACAGAGACAAAGCTTAAACTGAGCTGTGATCAAGCAGTGTCTGATATTTTGGAGTCTTGGTTGCAGATTGAGCCCTGCTTCTTCTCGCTGTGTCTACCCTGAACATTTGCGCCGTTATAGTACTCTTTCATTGACTAACTTTTACAACCGCACAAGCACTGCCAACCCATGTCGCGCTGGCTTTACAGCTTGGCGTCTAAAAACCTTATATTCGCGCAGACATACTTTGGTCGTGGCCAGGATGGATTGAGGGCACCATTGCAAAGTGGCTACGATTTTAAAATCAATCAAACAAAATTAACAAAATCAATCCTGGATCAAAAATAGATCAAGTCGTAGAATGTAATTTGAAGGAATAAACTTGACGTGTTCTTTAGGAAGAGTTCTTTTCACAGAGGTCACCGATATTTTTTATGTTTTATCAAATGGTCTCTGGTCTTTTTCACCGTGTCCCAGTGCATTAGCATAATTGTATAATTCTAAATCTATTCACTCTTTTCTGCCGCATCTCTATTTAAGCTTTATCGAGTTATTTAAAAGACGCAGATTTAATTGTCATTGTTTAGTTAATTATTACAGTTAGCGTAATTAATGCACAATTACTAAAAGGAAAGCTATTTTTAATGCTCAGTGAAAACATAAAAAGTGTTTGCTGAATGCACATTGAGCAAGAGATGTAAAACGCTTTCACGTTGCTGATGTAGAAGGTCCTTGAGCAGTCTTGCTTATTTACCAGAGTTAGATGGAAATTAAATGTGTTAATGTTGCTCATAACTTGAATTTGCAGTTTGTTTACCCCAAAGTGAATTGTGTTTTAATCTTTTAGTTTTTGTCCTTATGCAGGTTGAAAACTATTCATTGAGGATTTGTTTTCATTTATAAAGTAACATTTGCTTTGCCCCAATACAGCAATGTTGTATAATGTGGGTAAGTGAGCAATAACTTTGGACAACTGCAAACTGTTTAAAATGAACAAGTTTTGTTTTTCACATTTTAATCCGATAAAGGTACAGAGCACCTTTAAATCACTTTCAAAGTTTTTCTCAAGGTTTATAGAAGACATATTTTACGGTTGGAAGTATAGTATGGAATCTTGCCACTTGCTTCTTGCTTGGCGGGTATGTAACTTGCAGAGGAAATTGGAGAATTACTGCAAATAAAAGTATGATAGGTGAGATATTGTGAAGAATGTGGCAATTTTGTGGTGTACTTTTTGTGTATTAAAGAGGAGGAGGCATAAACAGTTGTATGTGCAACACCATCATGTGGATGTGTTGGAATGCTTCAGGCCCAGTGACAGTGGCTCTTGGTCACCCTTTCTGTGTGATTTTACTTGTGTTTGTGAGAGAAAAGGTGGTGTGTATGGCTGTTTTGAATGTGCATGTGTGTGTGAAGCTTAGCGTGGCGCCGTGCCCCATCTCCTCCACTGGGCCGTGGAGAACAAAGCCGTTCCATTTGCAGCGCGGCGGTGGAGCCTGCAGGGAGAAGCCTGATCATAATTAGCTGAATGATGAGGCTCGGCGGCGTGCTGCACAGCAGGCCTGTGGCAGCTCCCTCTCCCACTCCTCTCCCACTCCTCTCCCATTCCTCTCCCACTCCTCTCCCCATTTTATACTCTTCTCTTTTGTCTATTTTGGGACGTTTCCTCCGATTCATTATCACTCGTGAGCGCTGTATTTCTCACAATCTTTTTGCTTTTATCATTTCTGTTCTTCATTACGTTCCTTGAATCTGACTCAGTCCATTTCCCCGGTCTGTCACACATTGCTTTAATCTTTGCCGTTAGCTCAGAAGTTGAAAAGAAGCAGCGATGGGACAAGAGTGACTTTAAACTGTCATGCTCAGGATCAGACCCAGACGTTCATTTGCATAATCATCCGCCACTGTGTCAGTGCAGATTGAGAAATGTGAGCCGTGCGCACAAAGACTTCTGATAATTGCCTGCATTCAACAACTCATCATTTATTAAGCAATTCTTGATTAACTGTACAACACAAGCAGGTTTTTGCATTTCTGTTACTATTCCACATATAGTACCTTAAGAGCACAAATCATGTCTTTTCATTTGGTTTTGCATTGTTTGTTTTATTTAGATTTTTAGACCTTTACATGAGGAACCATATTGTACAGTTCTATGTCTTAGATTAAATGAGCCTTTATTGTCCCCTTAGGGGACAGAGTCAGCGTGTCAGGAGCAGTGGGGATCCATCTCCGGATCTTGTTCTAGTCTTGGTCAGTACTACCGTAGCTGGAGAATTTGTACCTATTGTGCATGTTTTGGGTTGACAGCAAAAACCCGCGTGCCTGGAGGAAACCCAGACAAGGAGAAATGCAAACACTGAAAGGCCCGGTCCGGCCTGGGAATTGAACCCATCTTTTGATCTCAATTTCTTTAAAGAGAATAGATTGTCCTCAGTCAAATATTACTTCAAAGGGGTTTATTTAAGACTCTTTCTATTCAAGTGATGAAAAATTAAATCCATTGCCATTGCTAAAATCCTACAAACAGAGAATGTAAGTCTGAAACATGCTGTTGAATGTTTTGTGTACTATTACAAACCCTCACATATGTAAATGAGGAGTGAAAGCAGTTTCAGTGCAAAATGAGTGAACCTACTCCTCACCTTGCCTGTATATGTTTCCCATTTGTTGACTATTCTGTCTAAGGCATCATCTGTGTTTCATGATGTTGATATTATTAATGACATCAGTTGTGAACAAAACGGCGTGCTTCTTCTCTCTCAGACACTGTACTCAGAGGCAGTGTGCACATGAAAGAGCCTGGTGTAAAATGATCTGAGTTGTGTAGATACGCATCTGCTGAGCATCTGCATGGAGGGGGCAGCCATTAGGAACTCCACAGGGCGCCTGTAGCTCACGAAACAACGTTCAACTTCATCAAATAAGCCTGTTTTATGTTACAACTTACAAGAATGTTTACTGATTCTTCATGTTCACATACTATTGTTTCTGTGTGTGCATTGTAAATCCAATCAAGAGCTTGATTGGTTGTTATTTGATGGTGTACATAACCTGGTGTCAAATATCCATGGGTGACTGTCTGTACCTGACTTTTTGTAAAGTAAATTTTGTGTTTTTCCCCCCATAGAGTACTGTAAAAACAGGACTTTGGGACAAAAATTAGCACACTGTCTCCATGCAAAAAATTCTCGCTCGAGAAATAAAATGAGAAATAAGAGCAGAAAGCAGCGCTCTGATTGGCAGCGCTTGGGTGGTCCACCCCAGTTTCACTTCATAGTCTGTAAAATTCTCTTCTAGAACTGTGAATGCGCCTAAAAAGAATTCATGTGGATATTGTCGATGTGCCAAAGGGTTTGTGAGATTGATGAGAATGTGGGTTTAGGAACTAGTTAGACAGAATTAAAACGGGAAAATCGCGTACTCCATCTTTTACAAAAGATTTATTGTCCTCTTGGTCTCACAAATCCTCTTTCCTTGTTTAATTTGTCATCACATTACATCTTGCTATATTCTTGCTTCTATCAATATTGAAGATATAACGAGAACTTATCAATAGATGTTACTGTTTCTATTACCACTATTGTTGATCTTGGGCCCATTGGTCATTCCCTTCTTGGCCCACCTCAGCCTCGCTCTTCCCAGGCTCCTCTGCTGTATATCTGCACACCACCAGAGCGCACGCAGGCAGATGGCAGCCCCTCGGCCCTCGGTGCCAGGGAAAGCATGTGAATTAAAGGTTATACCCAGCAGGTTTGAAGATGCGCCAGCCCGTCCGTGCAGCAGCAGAGGAGGGTGGAGGAAAGGGGGGAGGGGTCCTAGCCCGCCGGCCTCCTGAGCCTGGAGACATCTGGTCGGGGTTTTGTGGAATGATGAGGGCTCTGCTGCCAACCACCTCCACGAGTGCCACCAGTACCACCAGGACGGAGAGGGGAATGCCACCAGGACGGAAGGAATGTGCCAGGAGCAGAAACCGTCATCTGTTCACTTCTTCAGATGCAAATGAACAACTGTGAAGGAGTCCTTCTTTCCGGTGGTCTGTCCGTGCATCTGGGGGAAGAGCTGGTTAGATCTTCAATGATTATAAACTTCAAACTATTGTTTAGCATGTTTGTATGGAAGAAGCGTATTTTCCCATGAAGTGTGAAAGTGAATAGTTGTTTAAACTAGTGGTGACTAGTGTTTTTGTTCATATGATTTTCCCAGTTACATTTTATTGATACAATATTTGAATACCTGATCCCCTGACAAGACAAAACTTTAAATCAATTTAAAAAGTACATTCAAAAAATATAAAAGTAAAGGAGATAGTGTGTTTTTTTCAAGTTAGTAATGCATTATAACATAAGTAGATATTCTTAAATCTCCCTTTATCAGGGGGTCCCACCTGGGGGGCAGGGCTTACACAGAGTAGGATATAAAACCCGAGTTCCCATCCTAGATTCCCAGATTGAGAATGACTCTTGGATGAGAGTCTAAAAACAGAGTCCAGATGAAACAATTGAATTTTTCTACATAAGTAGATAAACAATTTCCAATTTGTTCATTGTAAATCGCAATACTGATCTAAAACAGCTTGACAATAGAAACTGGTCCATTGACTTCCTGTTTAAAACTGCAGAACTGACAAGCCTCTTATTGACATTCCACTTTAACAAGTGTAGATCGTCATTTACATTTTAGAACCACCCTGTGTCACTCCGTGTCTTCATTTTTTCAAATAATCACAACAAAGTGGGATGTGGGCGGGAATAGGGGGTAGGTGAAAACAAGAATTACAGGGTTACTCAAGTCAATCTAAATACAACTTTATTTTTTTAACTAATGATGAGGAAGGACTGTTGTAACGGGAAAGTTGATTTTGCATAATATGTCCCCCTTTTTTATGTCCCCTTTAATTAATTTTAAGCAGAAATGTTTGATATATCTCATCCACACAACTTTTAGACTCACTTTGAACTATTCCAAAGGCGCCCTTACAGAATTCATCTGCTCCATTCTCACATTTCCATTCCCTCTCTCTCTTTTCAAAGATCTTAAAAGAGCTTCATCCCCAACCTTCGTGATTCTGACTGCATTTGCCAGGTTTGTGCTGCATTGCCAGGTCAGTCCAAATCTGTAGATCTTGACTGGAACAGACATGTCACTGTTGAAGGCTTAACAATACAGCCTGTCTCAAATCTGCCCCTAATTCCTTCCCAATATGTTTTCCCTTGTTTGCTTTAGCTTGGCAGTGGAGGCTCGGCATTAGCGGCCCGAGTAGCTTCACAGATGTTGCGGCATATTCCTGGATCTCAATCAGGCAGCAATATGCGTTATGGCCACCTTGGGGAGCCCGTAATGATTAGAAATACAGTGATTGGAATAGCCCATCGTAAGAGAGGTTGGACACAAAATGTTGGAAAGCATGCGTTTAAGACACCTATAGGTGCTAATGGTATATTGACTGTTATTGATGACAAGAGAGTCCAAGAGAAACGGGAAATTATAAGACTGTTTTTACCTTTTTCTTCCTTGGTGTTTGATCAGTGCTGACTGTGTTGTTGTTATAGCACCTGTGGCCGTCAAGTGAACTGCGTTGGACGGTGAGTGTCACATATGGTGTAAGGGAGATCATGGTGTTGAAGTTATTGAAATCAATGCATCTGTTTTCACCAAATTAGAAATATTGTAGCATTTTTGAGGTGATTCTAGTACGTGCCGGTCAAGAGATTCAAATTAGGGGATAAGTCAATATTCAGTGGACTGTTAAAGTACTATTTCCGGTACTTCAGCCACGTTTACAAAGAAGCAGTATGACTTTGGCACAAGATGATTGGACAAGAGAGAATATGGACTGAAGCAGATAAAAATACATATATGCACCCCTCACCAAATGCTGACTTTATCTTGTTATAAACTGCCGAGTTTCCAGTGGGGTAGGGATATTTTATATCATCACTTTATTTGTTGACTGAATTTAGCAAAACAAAGCTTGCACAAGTTTGCGTCATTAGTTTACCATTTATTGAAGCATGGCACTCATGTCAAGACCCGAATATTATATTTCCAGAGCATAAAACATCTAACTCCATCCAAACCTAATACATTTGATAAAAAGACATGAAAACACAATGTTAAGGCACAGAGAAGCTAATGATGGAAGTTGTTTCTTATTTACTCCAGCTTTAGCCACGTTTCCCAGCGCCACAAACTTGGAATTACTAAATGTCTTTTTGTATACAGTTGAGCTTGGCCTTATGAAGAAAACGTATAATTCAGACAAGATTTAGATTTAGATTTGATGAAAACCATGGTTATGTAGTATGTAGTTATGTCAGCTGCTTGCGTCGCAGACCCCTGCGTGTCAAGTGTCCTGAGATGCACTGAAGCGAACCAGTCTGGAGCACCAGGCCCAGTCGACATGTCCAGGCATTTGAGGAGAATGAAATAGTCTAATGTAGATGCTTATTTTTGTTGTGACCTCTCAGCAAGGCAACCTACTATGCCCAAAAGTGGTTACATCATACTCTCTTGTAATGCTTGTAAACCTACTTCCAGCCTCACTAATTACTATTACAGACAGCAGAGGCATGTAGTGGGCGATGGAAGCAGAGCCTGAGACTCAACTCTGACCTGTGCATAGCAAAGGTCAAACCCATTAGTGATCAGCGAGTGAAAGCAGACCACGGTCTTAATGGCTTCTCAACCACAACTCCAGAGCGGTGCAAATAAAGCTTCTGTTTGACTGTCAACAAGCGATACTTGTTTTACAGTTGGAGCATTCATTTTCCCCGCTACACACGCCTACACATACACGCCACACACTGTTTTCAACCCGCTGCCCCCTCAGCCGCTGTTCTCTGACCTATCTATGCATCCTCCTACACTTAACAACACCGTGTGGCAGGACACATGCTGCTCTGCAGAGGTGAATGCATGCACAACATGAAGTTAGAGTGAGTCAATGGAAGAGGACAATCCATTTCTATGTGAGAATCAATAACATGTAATTTACATATTATTTGAATGAGCTGATTCATTTTTAATTTAGCACTAACATTAAATGAATATGGTGCAACTTGATGATTAGTGACTCTAGGCTGCAACTCACATGCTGGGCTCTGCACTGGCCTCACTGTTATGAGACCAATTAATGGCCTTCACTGTATGTACCCAATTAATGATGATGCGATAGTTTGCTGAATGTCCTCCCACTGTTACCACCATTTAACGTTTTAATCTGTCAATAAAGCTTTTGCAGGACAGGAAAATGTAAAAAACAAAAGAGGTCATCATTATATCACCTTTCAAGATACTCAAATGGTTTAAGACTGCATTATTTATTCTCCTCACATTAACTCACTGGTGATAAATTGGCATGACATGGCTGCCAGTCATGCCAATCAGCATCAACGACTTCAGTCACACAATACATTCATACATAGGCAAGGTTGTGCTACTGACAATTTGAATTTATACTTCAATTTTGATGCTCCTGTGTAACAAAAAGTCAGCTTTACTCACAAATGAATTATTACACATTGTGACTAAATGATTCTTATATTGTATTTATACTGATCAATGTTTACCCCATTTGTGCACATGTTGTTAGGATCTTCAACAATTACAAGACTTGAATATACACTTTTTGACAGCATACAACTTATTTTTACAGACATAGTCACAAGTGTAATTCACATTTATCTGTAAATGATCTTGCCACTCCACACATTAATCCCTCCCTCCCACTCTTCACTTTGCTACTGTCCACTTTTCCGAGCGCTCTGCCATTGTTCCACTGGCTCTGTGAAAGCACTCAGACATCTTTAGTGTGATGTGGAGCTTTGGAAACAGAGAATGACAAATAGATGGACAGCGTGAGTGTGATAGGAGAAGCATGGACTGATTTGTGTAGAGGATGATGAATTTTAAAGACATTTTTCTTGTGGAAAGAACTTGGATTATCAGTAAAAACTTGATTTCAGATGTGCCACAGTTTGAGATGTCCCACAGAGCTGCAAGTTGCCTTTGAGTAATTTACATGTCTTCTCTGTCACTGTTTATGCAGCGTCAAAGACAAGCTCGGGGCAATTTTAGTGGCAAGCGTTATATTTTAATGTGATTGAAACGTAGTTGACCCCGCCTCGGGCTTGTTTGTTCACACATATGAAGCTTTCCATCAGATCCCGACCCATGACGACTCACTGTCTGTAAACAGCCCCTGTAGCACTGTTCTGTCTGCTGGCATCATCCGCAACCAAACTGGCACTGCCATGTCTGTCACCAACACAGGAGCCTGGAGGCCAAGACAGCTTACACACAATATGGAAGATCACGAGCCAGGGCTATCAATGATACTGAATAACTAACCGCAAAAAGCAGAGCAGAAAAAAAAGAACATGTACATTGTTTTATCAACCCCCAAACTGGGAAGAAAGAGCTGTAAGCTACACTACAATTTACTTTTATATATAGTGAATGTGAAGATGTGACCTTTGTCTCTGGATGACTTTTGCTGTTTTTTTCTTTGTTCTGTAGTTATTTGACATTAAACTGCCAAGGTACTGCATATGGAAATTAGACATGTTGTTTATAATCTGTAAACATATTTACATGCATAATATTATTAATATTCATTAATATGTGTTGTTCCTTTACAAATAAATAAATACATCTTATCCTTTTTAAATGAGAGCTTGTTGGGGGATACTGATACTGTTAGGTTCATGCAGTGCAGTTGTAAGATGCAGGTGGGTAGACATTTTCACTGGGTCAACATCTGCTATGTAACTTTGTAACTCAAAACTTCAAGATTGACAGTTTAAATAAGACTAGAGAGATGTTAAAAATATTCTGATGCCACAATGTTTCTGACTTTTGCCAAATCCACCATTGTTATTGTTGTGCTTCTCCCAGAGGTGCAGCAGCCACACACACTGACAGTTAGCTATGACAGCAAAGTGCTGTAGATTCCAAATGGAGACAGATGATCACACGAACGTTTGCTGCTTTGAAAATACTTACCTCAATATCACGCACACCCATCCCACCAATATAGTGTACACCTCCAATCCTGCGCCATATGCTGTTTATAGAAGCGCAATACAAAATACATTCATCTTCATCACACAGAAAAAACGACTGTCACTTTGCCCATTTTACATCCATTTCGCAATATAGGCTTAGTTTATTGGTGCAAGTTGAATCAAACTAATTATTTTTTATTCTGTAAACAAAGTTATCTATGCTGCAACTATGAGGGATATTTCTGTATGTCAATTTGCATGTGTGATCTCAAGGGGTGCATTTGGATTATTGGGGAACAAGCTGTTTAAATAAAACTGTTACAAGCTGGAAACTACAACAGCAAAATCACATTACACTGTAAAATACAACTAAAATGATTTGTGTGTTGGATGTGCAAACACTTGGTGTGTGTGAAACATCCCTGGTGTGTTTTTATTCTTCTTGGCGAGCAGGAAATAACAACTGGATTCTACGATATGCATTGGACTGGGATTTACAGGGAAGACTCACAACACTGGTGAGGAATCTGTACAAATACAATTATCAGATTGAAAACCTAAAAAATACATGCTACTATAGATCTATAGAATCTGTAAAAATATAAACTTCTCAATATTGAGCATTGCCACCAAGTGTCAAATGTCCAAAGTGCATCCCAGGCCTACATGTAGTATCTCCTCCGGGCCCTGTGTCTGTCTCCTGTGGCTGCACACGGGTGACTCTGCTCCTGGTGCAGATGGCTCCTCTGATAGTGTTTCCTCAACTGGTTCTTCTGTACTAAGCCTAATGTATTTTAGCCTGTGTGTGTAAGTGCGTTAGTACATGGATGCGTGCATGTGTGGGTGTGCGTGTGTCTGTGGGTGGGTTGTTGTGGTTGTGTGGGCAGGTGGTTGTAGGGATGGTTGGGTGGGATGTGGGCTTGTGCAATGGTTTTTAATTCAATTCAGTTTATTTTTGTAACGCCCAAAATCACAACAGCAGTTGCCTCGGAGAGTGACGATGAACAGATTAAACAGTGTTCATAGGAAATCAGCAAATGTCCCAACATCCCCCGTCCTTAGACAAATGTCCCACCATCCCCTGTCCTTAGACAAATGTCCCAACATCCCCCGTCCTTAGACAAATGTTCCAGCATCCCCTGTCCTTAGACAAATGTCCCAAATTGTCCGCACAGTCTGTCCTTAGAACAAATGTCCAACATCCCCCGTCCTTAGACAAATGTTCCCAAAGTCCCCTGTCCTTAGACAAATGTCCCAACATCCCCGTCCTTAGACAAATGTCCCAAAGTCCCCTGTCCTTAGACAAATGTCCAAAGTCCCCTGTCCTTAGACAAATGTCCCAAGTCCCCTGTCCTTAGACAAATGTCCCAGCATCCCCTGTCCTTAGACAAATGTCCCAGCATCCCTGTCCTTAGACAAATGTCCCAGCATCCCTGTCCTTAGACAAATGTCCCAACATCCCCTGTCCTTAGACAAATGTCCCAACATCCCCTGTCCTTAGACAAATGTCCCAACATCCCCTGTCCTTAGACAAATGTCCCAACATCCCCTGTCCTTAGATCCTCTTTCTCGGCAAGGAAAAATTACAAAACCTTTTGGGAGAAAATAGAAACCTCCCACAGGAGTAGGCTCTCTCCGAGTGCTTTACAAGTGCACTGTCAAGCCCTTTGTGTTACTTTTTATTGATGTGAGGCTCCAGTCTCAGTAACAATATGAATTCATGTATGAAAATATATACATTAAAATAAGTAATGGTTTTGCACTAAATGTCAATATCACACATGTTATTGGAGTCACAACTGGATTTTTCTTAGATAAATTACACTATCTGGTTTGAACAAATGTTTGAACAAAGCTTTGAAAAAAAAAAGTCTTCCATCATGATGACATTTTGATCCACAACACACAGTACCCTAAATCTATTGTCCTGTAACTTCAGCAATGAAATAGCTAGAATGTGAGCTTTGGTCTCCACATTCCTGTCGTATCAGAGCCATGATCTGTTCTGGATCTCGTCGCTGTCGCTGCTCCACTGAACAGGCCCGGTCCTAATTTGCTGCCTGGACATAGCCACTTGTGCTCTGGCTAGTGTTAAACCTCTGAGTGATAAGACCCAGGCCCTCTCCTCTTTAACTCCTCCCTCTTCCACACCGACCAATGGGCTCTTTTGTTTGAGCCCCTGTAGGTCACATGTATGATGTATGACTTGTCTACAGCTTGACGCCTAACGCTGTGCACCCGGACAGGTCCTGCAGTGTGTAACAGATGAAGTGTGTCTCAGCAGGTTGGCGCAGGGGCAGGGGTTGTTTAAGGGTTACCAATACAATGTGTCAAAGATACTCTTCCATGGGCTAAAACAGAGAAGGGGGGTAAGATGGCCCTAACCGGCCAATAGATTACAAAATATTCAAAATGCCTTTTAATAAATAAGAAAATGATGCAGCCACTGTGTCTTGTAAAAGCAAGCAAAACACTATTCATTTGTGCTTCAACTGAAGTTAATGTTTAAAATATAGACAGCCTATCAGTGATGCATTCTCTAATCAGATCCTGAAAGAAAAATGTTAAGTAGGATCAAATCAGATTTAAAACTGCCCGGGGGCTTAAAGCCTCATCACATTATGGATCTGTTTTCCCTTTGAGTGACAGCTGACATCTTCTTTTCAAAACATGTCTTCAACCTTGAGCTTCAAAAAATCAAAATGTGGTGCCAGTATCCAAACATTTCCTTTTCAGACGGCATAATTTAGAGTGGCCAGAATCATAAATCACCGGCTCAGCAATCTCTCCCGTCACAGCCCTCGTGTTGTTTCATTACTGCTTGATGAAGTGGGCCAGAGCTTTGAAAAGGGGGGATCTTGTTTAGCTTGGCTGAACTTGGCTGCCCTATTAAAGTCTGTTAGTCTTTCATAAATCCACACACTCTTGTTGTTATTACCACATTAGATTTGAGATCTGCGCACAAGCCCAATGAATTCCAGCTCTTGTAAAGTTCTGGAGAATAGATAAGGCATTGAAAGAGAAAGTCTGTCTTATCACAGAATGAGACGAGCAGGTCTTTGGAAAGGTCTGTTTTTATGCTTTATGTGAGAAGACATTTGAAGTGGCTCATAATACTATATTCCTAGACTGCATTTGGGATTTAGCTTTATCTTCCCACTCTCTCCCCTCTGTCTCCGCTGTTCTTGACATGTTCCACTCACCAGAGTCCAAACACAATGACCCTCCAATGGTTTCCTTATGAGGAGACTCCTTGCGCCTGTTTTATGTCCACAAGACGTCATGTGAATGTTTTCCTTCAAAATAGACCAAGTCACTGTATTAAATGATACATAGTTCAGAAAGTAACTGCTATTTACAGCATTTGACTTGCTTTCCAAGAGAGATATTGTTAGCAGGGTTCAAGATAGTCTTTTTTTATCACACTGTACCATCCCTTCATAATTATTCATTCATTTATTTATTTATTTCCATATGCATTGGCCAAAAGATCACTTTGTCAATAATTAAATTGGTTTATAAATTCAGAATGTATTTTTTCTAACATGGTCCATTGCTACGATAACTAGACTTGACTTTTGGCTGCTGAGACGGCATCAGATGGCAGTTGTATCACAGCCTCATTTTGATGGAAGCGGCTGAATGAAAAGATGCTGTAATGTGTGCACAAAACACACACACACACACACACACACACACACACATGAAGACGTTCAGTGATGTCTCCAGTTCTGTGCAGTGGCAGCTTCCCAACCCATCTGGACCCATTTACAGCCGGTCTCACACACCAACATTTGACTTGGCCGTTTTCACTTTTATTGGTCAGCCTTGATTTATAACCATCAAAGTCTGAAATAATTGGCCGACACTGGAATCTTTTATAAGTCATGTTCTGGGGGCAAACCTTCATTGGTGAGGAGAAAAAAAATTGGAAAATGAGCAAAGGCAGAAGGAATGCATGACGTGATGTGTTGAGAAGCAGCAGGCTCCAGTGAGATTTGGTGTGTGTATTTTTGAACAGGCGCCGGCATGGGCAGCCCTGTGTACATGTGCCAGAGTAGTGTAAGCACAGTTGGTCTGGACATGAGGCTCTGGATGAAAAACATCTTTGTCAGAAAAGTACAGTAACACAAGTTTATTCTGATGTCATGTAAACCAGTCTAAGTGAACTGACAAGAGTTTAATTTAAAACACTTTCAACACATCATGCCTTAATATAAATGCTTTTTTGTTTGTTTGTACTGCATATGTTGTTTTGTCAAGAGGTAGAAGACCGCCCCCAGAAGAGTGATGAAAATATGTGCAAATACACAATACTAATGCTAATATAAATACTACTGCTAAGAATAATACATTTGATTTAAACATTGCACTTCACATTTGTGAACAAATCAGGCGACAAGTTGTGTTGCCGTGACGTCACAACATAAAACTCCTGGAGTAGGTCATGAGTCTATGATCTGTCTTTTAACAGATTGCAGCTTTATTGACCTGGTTCATGGTTCATATCGTTGTAATTACCATGAAACAATAACTGGCACAAAGGTAAAATTATTTTTTCACAATAGCCTCAGAAAGTAGTGTCATTATTAAGCTCCAAAGGCTTGATTGTTCTCATTTGAAAGGACTTTAAGACATTAGATTAATATAACAGGTTTGTGGAGACAATCCCAAACTAACAATGATATGGTTAAACATTTATGGATTTCTATTTTGTATATTTCTTTCAAAAACAGCAAATCTCTCATAGTGTTGCTCAGGCCCTTGCCTGATAACATCATCAAATTCTTTTCCAAATTCTTTTGTTTGTGAAAAGTGTTGTTCTTTTTTACTTTGGTTTCATTGATTGTTAGGAGCTCTTCCGTACAGTCGTGTACAGAGACACAATTATGTGCCCCGAACATATACATTTTTGTTTTATTGGGAGCTGGAAATACTGTAATGGCTTACAGATTATTTTTTTGTCAAAAGCTTTTGTTGTGTCTTTGGGTGGGATCTGTATATCACAATCTTTATCTCTTGCTCAGTTCCTCCAATTATCCTGGAATAAACCATGAAACTCTTTCAGGCAGCAGAGCAAGACACGAGCCAGGCAGCGGGAGAGACTTTTTTTTCTTACCTCCATTTTTTTTTAGCTTTTGGACTGCAGCCTAAAAATGTGCCTGTCGCAGATGTTTGGACAGAAGGTGTTTGCATGCTGTTCGTTTATACACTGCCATACGGGACGCAGTATGACCACCACAATAACCAGTAAGTAACACTCTCCACGCGCACAACGCCTGGCCAACTACTGCCTTCTGTTTCCCCTGTGGAGCGAGAGGTGCCTTCACACAGCCGTCCTGACCTAGGAGAAGTCACAAAGCTTCCTGAAGCTATTCAAAGGTGAATAAGGCACATGAACTCATGAAATAATATTGTTGTAAAGAGTTGCATACTGGCTTACTTTTGTACTTTTGACAATAGTGCTAAGTGGGGTGCAAGTATTTGTAGCGTAGGGCTGTTCCTGACTAAAGAAATTCTTGGTCGACTAAAGATGTGATTGCATTCTTTAAATCGTCACAGCGCTGGCAAAAGCTCTCAAAATTATTAGGATCTCACAAAAAAATTACTATTTAAACAGAGAACAATAGTGAACAGCATCTTCATGAGCGATAAGGCAGATTAAACTGCCTCAAACTGATCTCCATGCTTCATCCTTTCAGCTGTGGTCCATGTAAATCCTTATAATCCTAATCAAATAATGAGTCAACCAATAAAAACTTTGGTTGATGAAAACAGCATCAACCGATTAATGAACTAAACAACTTCAACCCCATTGTAGTGTAGTAATAATGTATGTTTGTAAACAGAACACCTTCATTCTAAAGGCTGGTATTCCTCTATGCATTGGCTCCAATGCATTTTCAACAGGCGAGTTAACGTTACCATCTGAGCATCACAAACTATGAAAAACCAACAGACAACCACATTACCACACGTAGAAGAGCTGAGCGTGGTTTGCGGATGTATAGCATACATGTTAATAATCACGTCGTAAACATTTTGATAACCGAACAGTATGCACCAAAAACATAGCAGACCGCAGCAGTTTAACAAATCCCACTTTAATATGTGTTAGGGAAGTTAGATATTTACTCTTAATACTACATCTACAAACGTCAAATAAATGTATGAATCTGATTGAACCTTTACATATTGTGGGCTCATTTCCATCAACTCCTCTCTCTTCTTTGCTCTTCTCTCCGTTTCTCTCCTCTCCTCTCCTCCACCCTGCTTATTTCTCCTCCTCTGCTAATTTTTCTTCCACTTTCCTCCTCTCTGCTCCTCTCCCCTGCTCTTTCTTCTTTAATTCCTATCACCTCCTCTCTTCCTCTCCTCTCCTCTCCTCTCATCTCAGCTCTTCCTCTCTTCTGTCCTTATCTCTCCTCCTCTCTGCTCACTTCTGCTCCTCCTCTCTTCTCTTCTTCCCCCCTTCTACCCCTCGTCTCTTCTCTTCTCCTCTCTGCTCTGTTGTGGCTGAGACTAGGAGCCAGCCGGGCCATCTGTCTGTGCAGCATGAAGGTGAACAGACTGCTTCGGCTGAACTTCATCCAACTTCCTCGTGGTACCACTCCCCTACACACACTTACACACACTTACACACACTGACACACACTGACACACACTGACACACACTGACACACACTCGTCTCATCTGCTCTGGGCTGCACATGCGTCCTCTGTGCCCCTTTGCTTCCCTCCTTTCTCCTCAGTCATGCTCATTTTCAGTTTTCAACTAAATGTATCTCCTAAAAACACTGCTTTACATACAGTATAAGTGCCAAAAACTTCACAATATAACATTAAACATCTGTAAGTTCTGAAAGAATACACTATGTAACCTCTTTAGTGGAGGGTATGCCACCTTAAATGTGTCTCTATGGAGACAAGCAGGTGATGCCACCAGGCCAAGTGACAGGTCAGATCTGTGGAGTGGCAAGTCCACTCTAAGTAAGAATATCTTTTTCAAAGTACATTTTAGCAAAATATTCTGTGATTTTATGCAAGATAGATGCAATTTATCTCTTATGGTAGACAAAGCAATAAATTCACTATGGAGACCAGAAAAGCTACACAGTACAATTTTTCAAATAGACATTGGCATCATTACAACACATTATTGTCAGTCAGTCTGGATCCACTAAGTGTACACAGATTCAAAATTGCAAAGCCAAAAAGTACAATCTTGTCCACTGATGTTGCGTGCAGTCCAGCCTCAGACACTGGACAGAGAACTGAGGTAAAGAGCCTTGCGTGTTTAATGTAATGCCGGCAGAACAAGATAATGAATCAAAACTGGGACATGAGCTCATAGCACTTACCACATTAGTGCTTGTACTGTAATTAGTATCGACCATCAATATTCAGAGCACATGAAACAAAGACACACCATACCTCACTTCCCCCACACAACAGTTTTCAGAGGTGGAGATGAAAAGGTAGAAATGCACTTGTTTATTATTTCTACTACACGGTCTAGCACTCCAAATACTGTACCCAAATCGGAATTGAAACCAGCATTGTACAAACGTTGCCACTATGGTCAAAAACACTTTTGTTTAGAGAAAAAAAATTACAGTGGTACCTCTCAGTGCAGCAGTGAATGCACATGCCTCATTTTTACAGTCGGAACAAATCCAACCAACACTGAATGACGCTCTGAAGGAGCAAAAAACCACCAGAGTTTCTGAACACATCGACTGAAAGAGCTCAAGCTGATCCAAGAAAGTCCTCCAGATTCAGACGAAGCAGAGGGGAAGGGGCTACAGCCAAGTGCAAACCTTTTAATGTGAAAAATAATTTTAGGATTCATAATGTTCTAGTTCAGGGGTGTCCAAACTGTGACCCAGGGGCCAAGCCCTCAGTCTAATTATTTTCTTGATGAATTGGCCCAAATTTCCATAAGTGGTACTTAGTTTTTACAGCAATTAGATATAAATCTCTACCATCATAACCTCAATAGCATTTAGCTTTAAGATAGATAGGCACTTGGTGTAAAAAGTTTGAACACCTCAGTTCTAGACCGAACTAAAAGCACAAGGAGAACTTCTGCCAAGGCAATAATCCCATTTTGCAGTGATAAAATGTCCAGACTTGCACTCAGAGTTTAATAAAAAATAAATAAATGTGAGAAAAGGAGTTAAACATTTGGTCTGACTCGTCTGTTACCTCCCATTGTCCGACTGTAGCAGCAAAACCACTCATTAGAATTGGACACAGTGCCATTGTTTACCCACATATTCATGGCATGCAAATCTCCCTGTCCCTCCACACAAAAAAAAGTGAAAATCAGTTATTAAAATTCAGGTAATGTATTCCTGTTTCTGAATTCTATTTGAGAAACGTTATTAATTTCATATATCAGGTTGGGAGCGTCCATCTGTCGGGTGCGCACCGCTGCACCTCCCTCCATCTGGCCCTGAGTTCCCCGAGCTCCACTCTGCCAGCCCCGCTCACCGCGTTTGTGCTCACTGCTTTCGTATTTTCACTCATCAGTCGCCCTGCCGCACGGTGAATTTAAATATCCTTGCCTTTGTTAAATGGGAACGGGAGGACACCTGTGCAATCACCAAAAACCCTTGTAGTGTTTTACATCGAGAAACAATTTACTTTTACTGTAACTAGGGGTGGGGGATATTACCAAAATTAATATCTCAATAGTTTTTTGGGAGTATTCCGATAACAATATTCAGGAGATATTATGTAAATCCAATGAAATGTGTTAGAACGTAATATGAAATGAAATGATGTACTTCATATTCATATTTGGTATATCTTCAAAACAACATTCATAATATTATTTTCAAAAATTCATATATTTCCCACCTCTACTTTTAACACATCAAAGGTAAAATGCATTGCCCAAGGACACAATGGCAGTTTGAACCGGTTAGAGCAAATATCAAAGGATTCCAAACAAATAACGCCAGTGTATCTGCTGTTTGGGCTGAATCTCCACTGGTGCAACGACGAGGCTGTAGTGGGCACATCCTGGAAATACCTTGCTTTCTGCTAACGCTAATACATCAAATCATCTAACTCAGTAAAAGAGGCAATAGTTAGGAATGTTCTAAAGTGAAGAAGAAGCTCAAGGTACTTTTGGAAACTTAAGAACAACTATAGCTCTGTGACTAAACTGCTAAGTTTGTTTACTTCCTGACCCAGTTATGTTTTTATCTTTGTGTCTCTTCTTCTTCCTTCTTTTGTTTAAGTCCCTCTCTCCTCCAGCTACAGCCCTTCCTTGCCCCCCTCGCCCCTCTCTCTCCCCTTTCTACTAGAGGCAGAGGAAGCAGATTGTGCAGTCGGCTTGGTGCGACGTGTCCCTGCACAGTTAATTTAGCATCTGTGCCTTCATGAATATGAATACATTTACACGTCCAGGATATAATTAGGTGGTGCAGTGTGGAGAGGGTTCAGGGCGCTCCAGGTGGGCAGAGAGGGGGGGAGAAGATGGGGAGAGAGGGGGGGGGGGGGCAGAGGAGAGGAGCAGGTATCAGGGCTGTCTGACCTCAGTCACCTGAATAAGTGTTCCTATCAATCACAGAGCTGGAATTTCTGCTTTTATATGCTTTGCTTTACGTTCACATTTGTGGAACCAAGTTTTCTCAACGTTCTGCTTTACTGAGACAATGCAATTTTTGGTCTCTTAAATACACTAGAGGATCTCACTCACTTTCACGCCAGGAAAACAGATATCTGGCATACTCAATTTAAAGTCCAATTCAAAAAATGCATTTAAACTCAGGGACAATAATTGACTCTTGTCTTGATTCAAGTCTTTCAGATCCATAAACACATTTGGGGAACTCCGTCACTCAGATCCCCACACGAGCATTTAACAGCGCGTTCAGATCACACTGTTTCAGGTAAGCGGTCAATCCACTGCAGATTAGCTTGTGTTGTCCCATTGTTTTGGTTTGCTTTTTAAAGTGAAAGTAAAAACTGGTGATCCACAATGTGTTTATTTGTGTTATGGAGAGAACAGCGTAGTCAGTCTGAAAACAAATGCTCAAATGTAAATGATTTGCTGCTTTTCTATGTTTGCCAAAAGTAAGGTTACAGGACAATATGATAGCCGTTTTGATGAGCAAATGTAGCGCGTTTTATTGTTAATGCTATTGCAGAACGTCATCATGCGTCGCGCACCCAGCTCTGGTTGCTGTGTTGGCGCGGTCACCGGAGCTGCAACGTGTGCAGTGTGAGCCTGGCGTCATTCGCTTGTTCACACCCATTTAGTTTTTTGACCTGAATGTACTAAAGATGTGGACAAGAGCAAAACAAAACTGAGATCAAGAGGAGGTACGCTTGCATGTAAACTTAGTGACTGCTTTGTTAAACAATTGCTAAAACAAAACATGATTTCAGTTTTGTCTTTACATTGCCTCTGTTCTGTTGCAGTTAGGCGTGTGTTTTGCTGCTGAGACCGGCATCAGGACCATAAGTCATTTATGGAGCCTAATGGTTTATTTGCCAGAGCACAGTGCTATTGAGGCACAAGGAGGAACAATCTCCAAAATGTTTAATGTTGTGTAGTTTTTGCCATATGCCACTGTTTTACATTTGGCCGGCCTCTGTCATTACACCTGCACTCACCAGGGCTCATTCCATAATGCATCCTAATCATGAGTCGCAACAAATGAATTGTAAGACATTGGGGAGGTCTGTATGATACAGGTGTTTATTTGGATGAGCAAAGTACTGTGATTGAAAGGGCTTCACAAATAATTAATGAAATCACACTGAATATTGAAATGCAAGCATTCCACCAAAACATTATTTAAACTGTAATAAACACATTTAAACCCACATGAATCGCTCCAAATAATTTCAAGTTGTGTTAAGCATTTCTGAGTTTTTGTTTTACTTTCTTTAGAGCGTGATTTAGAATCAAACAATTGCGTTCATAAATGCTTTCAAATACAGTGACTCGTGTATCAAACACACTGCATTTAAAACAGCAATCTCCCATAATTACGCCCACACTCTCAGTTCTGCCCTTCAAACCAAAGTGCAGTCTTCTTGTTTATTTGAGGTTAAAAGTCACTTACCATGTGCTCAACACAGAGTCTCACCTGGAGATCAGGCTGTAATTGATTTTGGATGCAGCCATGCAGTGGTTGTCCCTATGCCACAAACATATTATAATTAAAATAGTGGTGCACACGATGCATAATAGTCAGACTGAGCGTAAAAAGTATTAGCATACAGGGAGGGAACATGAATTAACACACCACCTCCAGGCATCCTTCCGGCTCTGCATCAGATGCCTGTTCACCTGATCTGGGAAATAAAATAAAATTATAATATATATATTATTCATCTTGCTAGAATATATATATAATATATATATATAATATATATATATATATATATATATATATATATATATATATATATATTAATATAATATAATATATATATATTATATATAGTATATATATATATATATATATATATATATATATATATATATATATATTCTAGCAAGATGAATAGAATCATAAATCTATTTTATATTGTCATGTCTTATCGCTGAGCAGCTGATTACACTGTGAGTGCCTTCTCTCTCTCTCTTTCACCACAATGTCTACAAAAACGTGCCAGTCCCTGCAAACTCCATGCTTCAAGTTGTTTATTCTGCCAGCCAGGTCAGACACTGCAACTTAGAGCCTTAGAGACAAAATAGATATATAGTTAAATTAAAAGTACCATGCTTCATCCTCATAATAATAGTGTGAGGGAGCTCCAGGATCTCTCAGCCCCAGGGCCCTCTGATACCTTCTATATAAGTTTATATGACAGGTTAGACATTTTAGTTTAAACCTAGTTGTATTTAAGCTTTTTCTCCCAAACAATTGTGAAAATGCATATTTCTTCTCAGATTGACAATTTTGGTGAAGTTTATGATTGTACTTCCTGATTGGACATGAGTTGCAAATGTGACATAGGTAGAAGTAATTCCACAACCGTTACCTAGCAACCCTGCCGTAAACAAAGGACAACGTTTAATTTACACAACAGTTATGGTTGACAATAAATATTACCTGATAATCTTTATTTTGGTCATTTAAACTGTCACAAAAATGTGTCAGTTGTGTGTACATTTTCAGTGGCACGTCGCATTTTGATGATATCACAATGCAGATTATGCCTTAGAACTCAGCTTTCTATAATTTGTTTGTTTTATTTTTCAATATTTCTTCACAAACTGCAACCTATATAAACCTATATAAATATTTACCACAGGTGCTATCCCAAACGAAGTAAAAACGGGAGAACCTGTCATAGTGGCTGCATCCGAATGACCTCACTTTCCCTTCTTAGGGCACTATTTAGGGCTCACACCATTTTGTAGTGGGGTCCGAATGTCCAGCAGGTGAAAAACTAGTGCACTCAAAATTTCCCCACGTTGAAAGGTAGTGTGCAGCGATGGTAATTAACAACAGCGACAGGTATTTTACTGGACACAACACGACTGAGTGAAGCAGAAGAGCTGTTGAAATGCACTGTTGACCTGAGAACGTAAACAAAACACTTGAAAGTTGCCAAAAAGTTGAATGCAGTCCGTTTGTTGTTGAATGTGGGATCCATGACTTATATGGTGATTATTAGTCCATACATATGTGCGTGTGAGAAGGATTTTAACAATATTTATTACAGAAATTTTTATCGGAGTTTTGCAGACTTTTTTTTCCAATCGGACGCCATAGTCACATGACCCGGTGCGAGGAGAAACTAGTGAGCTGAGTGTCCGAAATGCGCCGTGATTGAGTGCACTGTATAGTCTGCTAAATAGTGCAGGACTATGTAGTGAAGGAGGGGTCAGGGGACGAGTGTGGACATGGACATTCGGGCGCAGCCATAGTCTTTAAGGTGGCCCTGGTCAGAGTAACATCAAGACAGGAGAGAAACAGTCAAAACAACAGACAAAGGTAAACCAACAAAAGTCTTGTCTGAAAAAATAACCTTAAATAAATGATCAGAAGAACAAATGAACCTCATTGGACAATTTCATGAACCATATCTCCAAATGCACCAGTGTCACTGTGAATAGTCTGGGCCTAGCCCCAATAGCAGGCCTCCCCTCGGGGCAGGCCTTTGAGACAGTCCTGAACACTACACTAGACCCTCTTGATCTGGACACCTCAGTGCACTTCAGCCATTCTCTTTGTTACTGTTTTTCACGTATTTCCATGGCACCCTGTTTCATATTCTCTTTCAACTGCTCTCACTGTCATATCTTTCCCGCCTTTGCTCTTTGGGTCTGGAGCCTTGGGGAGAAAAATACTTTTCTTTCACGGCTGAAGGACATACAGTTGAAACTAAATGGCAGGCAAGACAATGGGCTTTTAATTTAAACAGCAGTATCTTAAAGTTAATTTTCCTATGCATAATGGTGTAGTATTATATCAATTAAGGTTTTCAACAGATGGCCTCAAAATGAGTCCAATCCAACTGATTCTCTCCTTCACCCTCTCCCTAGCTTCATATTTTCCCATTTTCTCCGTATTGTATTTGGAGTTCTGAATTGAACTGAAATAAAACAAGAATTATACTGGAAAGTTCATGCTCTCAATATTAAGCTGTTTCTCTTGTGTTATATTAAAAAAATACCTAAATTACACCTTGGTGGGATGAAGTTCTTCCAAGTTAATTGGTATAATAATGTGTCTACAGACAATTACTAAAGTCTGCAATGGCCTGCAACTGTTTTACTCTCCACATTCAATTAGGCAAAAACAATGCCTGTTTACGGAACTTTATAAACAGTGGTAGTTATGTTTTCCTAGTGTTCACCGTAAAGATAGGTATAGTGCTAAAGCCTCTACCTATCTGCACCGTTCACCTATTTGTGCATTTAAACACACTTATTTACTTTGACAATCTGCGTGTAATTGTGAGGGTAAAAGTAATGGGACATATTGACAATAATAATCATCAAATCTGTTTTCAAAATATTGCTTAATCCCAGTAAAGGGAAATTTGTTTCAGTATAGATATTTTACTCCAGTATAGGCCTATATATTATAAAAGCAGCTCTCAGGGTGAAAATGAGACCACAGAGCGTTGTCTGCATCTAATTAGAGTGTTTTATTCCCTTCAAAGCAGGAAGTGTGCTGTTAGCATGCTAGTTGTTGTTAGCATTAATGTGACAGCAAAACTTCTCATTCCTTCTAAAAGTTGAGAAGTGTTCATTAACTCATTGCAGTGAATAATTCAAATGCTTGGAATGTGTTGTGTAAATAAACACTACATGTGGATTGCTGCAAAGAGTTTAAAATGTTTTGCTCATTTTTAAGACCGTAAAATCAGCTACAGCACCTTTAAAACTGACATCTAAACGCAACCAAAGTCCCTGAATAATAAAAAGTGCAGCTGGTCACAATACCAAGATGACCTCCAGAAGTTTTCTCTTCTGTCCCGGGACAGAGTGATGTGCCAAGTCCCAGCCTGATGGTGCTGCGAGAGAGAGCAGGGCCTGGCAGCGGTGCCATCCACATACAGGCCATCTGGGGACGCTCCAGGAGGATCATGGGAAAGAGCTTGGCGCTGGAGTGCCTCTATGATCAACATGGGTCATCTTACATTCAGTCACATGGAATTAAGGAAAGGACACTAAAATGATATATATTATCAGTTTTGCATTTGGAGATGAGAGCAGATAGACAATGAATGGTTTTATTATTTGTTTATCATATTGTTGTAATATTTTTTTGGTATTTGTTGATGAGTTTGATTATTTAAACACGGTTATTAAAGGTCTTAAACTGTCTTAAAAACTTGAAAAGCATATTTAGTTTATTTTAAACTCTTTGCAACAGTCAACACGTATCGCTCACTTACCTAATGCCTTCTTAACATCCTAAACATTAACTGCGATGAGTTTATATGCGCTTTTCACAGCTAACTGAGCTTAAAGCGAGCTTTGCTGAAATTGGTAACACACATTGGCATGCCAACATCTCAATTCCTGTTTAAAAAAAAATAAATAAAACGCTCTATAATTAGATTCAAGGAGCACACAGTGGACTCATTTTTCATCCAAATGTATGGCCTTTATTTGGCAAATCCACTCCCAAGGTTGATCCAATCTACAATACTGTCAGGATAACGTTTTGATGGATAGTGAATTTACTCTCCACCAGAAGATCCCCATCACTCTCTGAATGCATTTGATTTTTCTCATAAAACCTTTTAATTATGATGGTACCATAAAAAGTAATTTCGGTTTCCTGCCAGTATCCAGGTTATGCATTTTCACCTTTCCACCCTCCTTTGTGGTTCAGGCAGAAATGTGCGAAGCTTGAAAGAGAATATTGTATACTGCAATTTTTCCTCTTAATGGCCAGTTTCAGCAGCACTTATGACTGCATTACTTGAAAGCCTTTGAAATTTTTATCACGCCCTTGATATTTACTGGTGTGAATCAAACGCCTAACAGAACAGCCATGTCCCTCACTCGCACTTTAATAATTTTCATTTGTCCGTCCAATGTCGTCTCCAAGGACTGCGGTGGGGGGTTGATGAGGTTATTAATTACACTGGGAGGATCATATTTTAAGTTGTGTTTTATGCCTGCTGTTTGTTTATTCTGTTTTGACGAGCGAGGAGCAATTTCAAGATCAAGGACGGCAAACGTATTCTCCTCTGTGATCTGACCATTGTCCAACTTCTACCCCACAAAAAGAAGTCGATCTGCAACTAATAATGAAATTAAATAAAATATATAATCAATAAATGTCCTGAATTTGAAGGAATGCTTTTATCACAAAGGATTTACTAATGGTGTAACTTGGTGCTTATTACCAGAGGCCCCTGGCATCTGTCCCTTAATGTAGTCTATAATTGTAATGGTATAATCAGCGAGGCTCCCTTTAAAGAGCACTGCAGCTGTGTTCATATCACTACAAACAAAGGGACTGAATATCGGTGAGGCACAATCACATAAAATGATGTCCACGACAATATAAATTACGTTTAGATCATAGCGTATAGTAGCATGTATAGTTGCAGCCGTGTCTAAAAGAGCAGTTGACTGTCATGGCGTAACAGATGGAGAGTTGATGGAGTGATGACAGGCTGCATATATATGAAGGTGGAGAAGGAGGAGGGACAGGTTCTGTCGCTCAGTAACATCCACACGTCCCACTGGAGCCACACTAATGACACAGGCCTGTTTGACACTTTATAGAGCGGCCCCGTGTAAGCAAAGAACACATCTGGCACAAGGTTGGGACCACCCCCTCTCTCCAAAGCTCTCGGGGAGTTTATGAACCTGATACTCGAGAACAATAGGCAATTTGTGCTTTGTTTTGATGTACCAGGCATGTCCTATACTGTAGCTTTCAATGGGCGTATTATATTTAGCAGATATGTGTGAGAGTGAATGTGAGATGTCCATGTTGACTTGATGCAAACAATAACACTATTAGAGCTGTGGCATGAAATAACAGAATACATGATGGTGACAATAAATATCTATATGTAAAGATAAAAGTTATAAAATTGAAGTGCAGAGCTTGACTTGATGGAATTTTGTGATTTGAAAGGTGTAAAATGTAAAAGTCTAAGAGCTAGTTCCACAGAATCACACATATACACACAGGTACACTCACAAAACTAATAGTTCTGATGTGACTGTTGGTTTGGTCCTGTAGAAGCTCTGTTTGGCCCAGTTCTAGCCCGGGTTTAGACCCAAGTGTGAACGCACCTGTAAAGTCACACAGAATAACACACAGTATAGCGGCGTGTGTAGAATAAGAGTGCGTGGCCTGGGATCTGTGTGTGTAACCTGTGTGAAGGTTGGAGGCGATCGCTCTCTGGTGGATTCCTGTCGGCGCAGGAGTTTGACGGATCGGCCTCCCCCTCACACTCGGGTGCTGCGATCTTACACAGATGGCATAATTAACAGGAGGGAAATTTATCTTTGATCAGCACCTTCGTGCCGGATTGTCATCTATGTTAATACAATGATAGCATCAGAGCCTGTGCATGTCCACAAACTAGAGATGGATGGAGAGGCACCAGACAGACTCCTGATCCATTGTTCAGTGTGTGCCATGGCCACCTACAGCCACAACACTGGGACATCATTTCACCATCACACAGACAGATGCCTTATATGTTTGTATTATTTTCAGCACAAGAGAGCGCCTCCATCGACGTCCATAGGCACAGACAGACACAGACTTGTAGAAGAACAAAGGCTGTACTAGTATCTCGCTGCTCTGCTCCATCTGCTGCAGCCTCAGAGCCTCACACTCATTTTCAGCCAATCCTCTGTCTGTCCCCTCTCCCCTGGCACTCACAAATATTACATGTGTTCATTTTATACATATCCCAGCCCACATACCTTCTCCCTTTGAGCTTAATTTTCTCTCGCCTTCCATGTTCCATCTGTTATTTATTTTGAATCTGACATATGAAACTAAATGTACCTGCAGGAGACAACCATAACCATCAATCATACACTCTGAATATCATTAAAACTAGGAAGCTAATCTTAACATAAACAAACTTACTCAGAGAGTTTACAAAGTTACAATTTACTCTCATTGCAAGCCATAAAAAAGTGTGTACTCTTGTACTGCTTTTAATTCTGATATGTTTGATTAAAGATGTATTTGGTTGTCTTAGAACATTGGTGTATTCTCAGGGAAATATATACAACATATGTCCAGTAGTTTTTAGATCTTCAAAACAATCTTCCTAGTGACATTTATCATTTGGATTTTATGGAGCAGACATAAATGCATTGTCCCTTTCTGTGACTTGTACCTTGTGACTTAATTTATCAAAACGTAGTCCTGAACCTGCTAATGCTAATCATGCCCGGAATGATTCACACGATTAAACCCGTCTAAGTGAAACCTGACATTTCAAAAACCAGTATCATTTGATTTATGAATAAGTATGAATTTTGAATTTATGAATTTTCCATTGTCAGTCAGGGGTGAATTTACACTTGTCTGGCTTAAGTCTACAACAGTTTACTTCTGATGGAGACATGTTATTTCATGAGTACCAGCACCTATTTATCTGTTGATTAGTTTTCAGCGCAATCAAACGTGCTGAGTGCTCTTAATTTGGTTCTCTCTTGGTATTATACTGACACATCCGTGTGCCTGGTGGTTGTACAGTACACACGCATGTTTTTTCCCCCCTGTATTTTCAGTAGATTTGCATGAATAGCAGTTCTCCCTTCATTACGCAGCTGGCCTGTTTCCAGCAGCTGCTGTAGGTTCAAATAGGATCGTAATAACAGGACATTTGTGAGGCTCGGGGAATGTCTGGACCTCCCATTTGGACTCAACAGGAGCTTGGCACCGACTCCACGCAGGTGCACACAACAAACACACAAAACACAACCCCCTTCTCTGAAACCAACATCTGTGTCCGTCACCGCTCACATTTGACCAATAACAAAATGAGGAGAGCTGCAGGAGAAGAAAAAAACATGTGCCGGCCCGACACCACGGGCTGTGATTCTGACTGAATGAAGAGAGAAAAGGAGGTTCAAGTTTAAGCCGCAGACAGAAAGAGCTGGTGCTGAGCCAAGCCTGGGTGAAGTGATGCTCTCACAGCTGTTTGGAGCTGTTTATCAGACTGAGGACAGAAGGGAGGCGGGCTGCACTCGCCCTCCCCATGACGACATGCAGGAGGCTGGACAGCTGAAATATGGGAAAACTTTTCTCCACTTTGTCTGCTTCAAGTATTTATCAGGACGGAGCTGTGTCCACACATGCATGACAACAAATGTGGGGTTTGTTATTGGGTCATCCACTATGAAAATGTTACGCATTCCTTGGTTTATTCCAAAATGATGATGCAATAGTCTAGTTGTAATGTATGTATGTATGTATGTATGTATGTATCAAAGATGGAGTAACTCAATGAAACAAACAGACCGCTACACAAAGGACCAGAAATGATTGGACTATTTTATCTGGCAAATTACTGATCAACCAAATGCATCAAAGTATTTTTACCCGTCCTATGCCCAATCTCCCTGCTCCTTCCCCCTTACCTCTCTCCGGGCCTTGAGGAGACTCACTGACCCATCCTGATGATGTTGTTGATGTGAGTTAAGTACCCATATTGCAGGACTTTCTTGTTGTGAGACAGAAATGCAAAACACTATCAACCAAATGTTGATCTTAAAGCTGCGGTACTTGAAGGAAGACATACATAATTATTTAAATCTGACCAACTAGTTCCATGCTCTGACTAACCAATGGCACATTAATACCCACATGCATTCATTTCAGGCTAGTGCACAGTTTTAGTTGAGTGAAACTGGGGCGGACCACCCAAGCCACAGCCAATCAAAGCGCTGCATGCAGCTCTTACTTTCGGCTTGATGAGAAATAAAATACTTAGAACATGCAGACAGTGTGAAACGGCTTCAATTTTGTCACAAAATCCTGGTTTTACAATATTGTTTAGAGGGGGGAAAATTTGACTCATTTACATTTTAAAAGTCGGATAACCCAGCTTTTAATAAATGTTGATCCAAAGCAAATAATATGGAATTTTAAATTAATTCAACACATGAATTTTAAAAATTAGATAATATGTTGTCATTTTGTCTTGGTTTATTTTCAATTTATATAATAATTTTCATGGACTGTAAATACAAAACAAACGTTGGCAGGTAATATCCTGGTTGGACCCTTGCACTGTAAACACAATTATCTTTTCCAAAGTGTTTCATTTCTTCAGAAAAGACACGTTGCAACGTTTCGTTTGCTTTTTGCTTCACAACTGCACCATTAAAGCTGATAATCATCTGCACACTTTTACTGACAAAAAATGTTAATATTATACAATGTTGAAAAGACATCTCAACTTCAATACATCTCAAAGAAAATTGAAGTTCCATCACTGGATTTATTTATTTACTTAATTTTAACACATTTCTGTTTGCCATGGCTACTAAATTTTTCAGGTAAATTGCACAGTTTTGTAGTTCTCCTTTTAACCACGTTCTAGCTTTTGCCCGATAGATAAGTGGTAGTTTGGAGGTGTGGAAAAACGTTGCCTATGCTCAAAAATCAACAGGCTTTTGAAATGTGCCAAATTGACAGTCCTTGAATGGGAGTGAACAGGTGGAATGTAGTGCGCTCTTAATGTGATTGCATGTGTCAGAATCCAAAGCTTTTTTTCCCACCAAGACCCAATTCATTTGAGATGTTTCACTTTACCCTCAAAAGGCTAAATTGAAGTTATTTGCAAGCAGAGAAAAATCTAGTAACACAGAGGACAGTAATGGCAACTGACTTTAGTTTGAAAGACATCAAAAGTAAAATGGAAGAAATATCTTCATAATTTATTTGCATTGCGTTTTAAACGCAACTCAAATGAAAGAAATATTTATGTTCTTTGGTGAATTTAATTTCCAGCTCTAATGTTATTTTTCTAAACTTCTGAACAATTTTGTATCTTTTGAGTCTCCCACATCGGCAGCACCAGTAAAGATTCTCCCCCTGTTTTTATTTATGTAAAGAAATGTCTGCAGCAGATTGCAGCCAATGCATACAAAGTGGTCCATGTTTTAGAATCTGAGACACATATAATGCTGTTCACTTTGGAGGAAAGATTTTGTGGATATTTTGAAAAAATATTTTACATGAATTATCTTTATATGAAGTCAAGTTTTTACTTCCCATAGTCTTTGTAATTATTTATTGTTATTTTTTCAATTTCAAGCTCTGGTTCAAAGCGCAGCTCAGCAGACCCTTTATCACACACTTTTATATAAAGATTTATTGTGGTTTGTTTCTTTACATCAGTACTATATGTTCTGTATTTATCAATCGTTCTGTTCACAAACTGCCTTCGACACATGTTCACACTCTTGCATGTCTTCAATGTGGGCTATTAGCCTGTCTCCTTCATCTGTAATTTGGATGTCAGTGATTAAAATTGTACCTGGGGCTGTACAGACGGAGAAAGGGAGTGCCTGGTAACTGGCTGGGCTAATGTACATGTGACGTGCCGCTCTGACACCATCACGGGACACTCTGAGTGGATAATTGTATATGTTATGAGAGGGAGGTGGAGAGGGAAGGGCTGCCGTTTGCTTAACAGTATGAACTCAGAATGGAAATGCAATGAATAGGCAACCAGTTGTTTTACTGTCAAAGGGGTCTTAAATTGTATTCTTCTGGTGGGGATTTTGAGAGTCAGCAATTACTTCAAACATGATGATTTAAAGGGGCTGTACCTGATTTTCACTGTTTTGAAACGGGAAAAACAGAACTAGTTCATTTACCAGATTTTTTTGCATGTAATAAATCTGTTTTGCCCCAGTACAGATATATGTACAAGCATCATTTCGGGTGAAAATGAGACCACAGCGCTTTCTCTGTATCTATTTATAGAGCATTTTATTTTCAGAGAAGCAGGAAGTGCGCCATTAGCATGCAAATGCTTGTTAGCTTCACTTTGAGCTCAAAAACGTATAAAGTCATTTCGGTGAATATTTAGAATGCTGGGATTGCAATAAGTAAGTGAGCGATACATGTGGAGCTTTATAGAGTTTAAAGGGGCTGTAACAGATTTACTGTTTTGAAACGTGAAAAACAGAACTAGATCATGTTAAACTCTTAACAGCAGTCCACATGTATCGCTCACTTACCTAATGCGTTCCCAGAGTCTTTGAGCCATCATGGGTAAAGCTAACAAGCATTTGCATGCTAATGGCGCACTTCCTGCTTCTCTGAGAATAAAACGCTCTATAAATAGATACAGAGAAAGCGCTGTGGTCTCATTTTAACCCGAATAGATGATTTCATATCTGTACGGGGGCATTGCAGATTTTACATTATTACATGCAGTGAAAATCAAGTACAGCTCCTTTAAGAAGTAACCGACTGGAAACGCTAAATCTACCATTGTCTGTTCTGGTAATGAAATAGTACTTATGGGCCAAGAAGACAAGTATAGCATGAGGTGAAATTATAGATTGCAAGATCCATGAATGTATCGTGTTTATGAAGTAAAGTTGCAGGGTTGCATTGCATTCTTCAGTCCAAAGAGGACAGATCAAAGTCAATGTCCCAGCATCCTCTCTGATAAGTGCTGTGTCCTCTTGTTTAAAGAGCAGTTATCTGTATCAAGCAGCAGTTAGTAAGTGTTGTCGTTTCTATTTCTAAAACGTGGACAAACACAAGTTTCTTGGTTGTGATTTTGAATGCAAATGAGTCGATATCTTTTGTTTGTTCCCAAACTAAATAGTCTCATAATGATCAAAGATATCTTGTATCTCTTTTATCTCAAGTCAGAGCATAAATATTTGCAAACAGACTACATGCCAAGATGCTAACAAAGATAGCACGTATGTAAACACGGTTTTATTTGATCATGTATTTGTTGAACTACTTATGCAATAGCAAACGATTAGTGCGTGTGGTTCACCATCACACTGTGGATAAAACAAAGAAGGAAAACATTTAGTATATTATTTGCAGAAGGCCGTTGCATGCTGCCGTGTGGCTTTGCTCACAATAGCACCAAATGAAACAATGCACAGTATTTCACTGGAAAAAGATTACTGTTTTACTCCGTGCCCTGGTGTAATTTGAACCATACTTATTGCGTTGACAGCGGTCACAGTGGACCGTTAAGGGGGAGCTCTTTCTTGATTATTTATTTGTGTTCGAACAAGGGAAACCAGAGCTCCGTCACCACTATAAGGCAATGACTCATAAAAGCCTGTTTATTTAGAAAACAGAACTCGCCGCTCAACAGGCCTTAACATCTGGTGGCAATTATATCATCGAGGTCTCCATCCCACAGGCTCAATTCAACTCATATGTGGGTTGCATCACTTTGTGTTTGTGTCGCGCTGGAGCTAGTGTGTTGCTGCATGGCTTTTAATCAGAAATGAAATGTACTGGCAAATCAGAAAAAGAAGGAAGATTGAACAAATGACCTATTCCAGGAGTGTTGAGAAAATCATGGAGAACAGCATGGGTCAGGACAACACCATGTCTTGTGATTGTTGGAAGAGGTTGCTTGAATAATATTAAAGTCTGAGAAGTGAAAAGTGGAACCATGAATTAGAAAAGGAATAAAAGCAATTAATTTAATTTTAATTTTAATTTTAATTTTAATTTTAATTTTACATGGAAAACCCAATGAGAAAAGTTCTCTTTTTCATGGGTACCCTGTTAAAACTAAACACAAATAAAACATTCAATAAAATTAACCAACACATAAAAACACATTTATACATACAATATGAGATCAAATTATAGGAAACAAGTGCATCAGCACTGCGGGTGGTCCTTGACCAGTGCTTTAAAATCATTAAAAGGTAAAATGATTTAATTTAAAAAGTTTCTGTGTTTTCTTCCACAGGGAGAGAGAAAAGTTGTTGACAGCCTTTTTTCCTGTCTCTGTGTTAAAATTATGGGATTGTAAAATAAAAATGTCCTGAGACCTCAAACTGTGAATACCTGATCTGATGTGCAATAAACTTGATAAATAATCAGGCAAAATGCCAACTAGAGCTTTATGCCACTTCAACTGCAACTATTCAATCACTCCCTGCGCTGTCACTTTCTGCATTCAAAACTGAAAATTTAACTGTAACTCTAGTGTACATAGTAATGCCTATTTTTATTTTATACTATAGTAATTTCATTTTAATTTGTTTCTTAATCCACGCCCTTTGGATTGAATATATGTTGTTTTATTATTGATCAGTGTGTTTTATGTTGCACCTTAATGCCGAGACAAGTTCCTATGTTTGTGAATTTTGTTCATTGACAATGGAAATAAACCTTTTCTGATTCTGATTCTGATTCTGATTCTAATACACAAACAAAAGGCAGTGCTGTTCTCTTCGTGCATCCTGTGATTGCCATTCTACCTTAGAATATAATTCACAGTGGTGAGTTCTGTATACTTCTCCTGTAATGAACCTTAAGCTGAATGAAAAACCGAGTTCAGAGGTTTTAACCATCAGTCAGTTGCTGTAGAATGCATATATATAATGTCACCATAATCTAGAACTGAGAGAAATGTAGCCTGGATTAACTGTTTTCTACAATTATAGTGTTTGTGTGCTATCCATGCTACTAAATTTGTTTTGTTCTTTTGATTGTTTGTTTGTTTTTTGGCTCGTAAGCTTTACAGGACAAGCCAAGTGCGAAATGGAGTGAGAGCAGGGAGGACATCCAGCAAATTGTTGGTGCTAGGAATCAAACCCAGAATGCTGAATCAACTGAGTAAAACCATGCCCATTGTATTGTAGTTTTACAATATACATCGGGCCAGCAACTTTCCACCTTAATCTATATCTGTTTTGTACACTGTCTGCACTCTTGCCTTCTAGGTCACCCTCTCACCCACCTCTGTTCCAACAGAAGTGAAAGCGCCAGTGTTTCTGTGTAAAATTGTGTTGAAATTGTACGTTTGCGCCCCAGATCTCAGTGTGTGCCCTGTTTAAACCCGCCATCATGCACGACTTACATGGCTCCCCTTGTATAATTGGTGACCTATTACTTTCTGCCCATTGCCTTTGACAGCTCTGAGAGTGCGGCGCAGACATGCTGATTAATGACGTGCACAATTGGTACCTTTTAATTGTTAGGGATGAGAAGTCAAGCATGATGGAGAGAGATGCACCAACCAGCACTTTGATTATAGCTTTACTGCATTTGCATAATGTAAGCTGCTGTTTTCTCATTTCTATCTTGAGATTTTATATTTAAATCTATGACATTTGAAATGCAGATTTTAAGAGTACAAGCTACCGTACTCAGGGACATTTCCAGCTTTAAGTTGGGGGCAGGTTAGCCAAAATTCCAAAATCCACTTCACTGAGATCATGTGCATGCCACAATAGATTTTACAAACAACTGCAGCAACAATAACAAAACAACAATAATAAAACAAAAATGGCACATAATGATGCCTGCTTGGCATAGAATTTCTGTAAAGGGCCTTTTATGGAAATGTTTTATTTAATTGTTCAATTTACCGGTACATGTGTTCATTTACAGATTGTTACAAACAGTTACCTCCTAGACTGGTGCCAGGAAATGGTACTGGGCCAGGACCACTTTAGGTGTATGTCTGTGATCAGTCAATCACATTGGTTTCCATTATTATATAAAATCTTTTTATATTTTGTTTTATCTTCAGAGTTTCCATGAAAAAAATGTCTTTATTTTTAGTTGTTTTGTGAGGTAGAAAGTTAGAGACTACAATGAAATGGTCAAAATCAACTCAACTGACACCTTTGTTGATCAGTATAGTAGCCTTCCTAATTAAGTGTTCATTGAGAATGTTGATTGTTTTCATCTGCAAATGTTCCCAAATAATGTTTATGTATTTGGAATAGGGACTGTGTGAGCATTGGGACGACATTGGTAATGTGTGTTATTTGACTAACATCTGGTCATGTACACTCCAGGAAGGCTAAGAATGCTTTACATTAGCATGCCATGCACACTCCAGGGCTACACAGCACTAATTAACCTGGTGCTTCTCCCAGCTGCTGGCCTTGACTCGACTCCTGCCAAGACGGACGTGGGTGGCTCCTCAACCTAAATCAATCCACTCTAATTGCAGGTCTGCGCTCCCCTGTGTCTTTACCTTGCCGCCTGTCAGCATCCTATCTACCTGTCCCGTTTGACAAGCTACTCCCACATCACAGAGCGCTGTGATCTCTCAGGCGACATGAGCTGTAGAGAGTTCACATTTAACCAAAAGATCATCTTCAGTGGTCCAGTGAAGCCTGGGGAGCATCAGCATGAGCTAATGTTTATTCTCTTACCTCACATAAGAAATGTATTACACAGAAGAATTATACATTAAGTATAGTCCTTGGCATCCCTTTGTCTCAAAGAAATGACATGGCTGGAACAATCCAGAATCGATGCTCTTTCTTCTGAGGTCTAAAGGTAGGTAAATGGTCCCGTTTATATACTGCTTCAAGTAACTCTCCCATTTCTCCACAATTGTAAAGAACGGTAGACGACAAATAAGTGCTCTTTCTGTCACACAACTTCACATGGAGTTTTTACTGAGGTCTGGATAAAATTTATAATGGAAATTCATGTTAAGTCAAGCCCCCAATCTCAGTTTACTCCCCTGTAATGTTTGTTGGCATGCAAACCTATCCTTATTGCAGATGACTATGGTCAATTACACTCAGTACTTCCACCACCTCCGAGCCACTGAACTGCTACTGTCATCACTGAAACTACTGCCAGGAACCCCGGCCTAGTGAAGGTCTGGTCTGACAACTTATGTGTTGCCGCTCAATACTGCCATAAAAGGGAAAAGGTATAAGGCAAAGAAGCTCGTATGTGTCCTTTTCACCACAGCACACATCTGTCTTTTCCTGGCTTTCCAGTCTCTGCTTTTGTGTAAGTGCTTTTGTCATTCACTCTTTGGTGTTATGAAGGATTGAGGTAAAAACGTTGACGTGCAAATAGAAGTCAGAGTGAGCTAAATAACCAAACTTGATTCGTTTTTGCAACCAACCCTCTCCTACTACTCTTGTCTGTGGCTATATCTGCTTACTAAGGCCTTCCTCTTTAGAGCTAAGCAGTACAGGGCTTGGTTAGTGCTTGGATGGGAGACCTCTGGAATAGCAGGTGCAGAGGAAACTGTCCTGTGGTAAGACACTTTACTCACATTGCTGTTTGTGTGTGTGACCGATGGCACAGATTGACAGCGTTGCTTCTGTCAGTCTGCCAATAGTATGTTTCCACATGAGGAGTGAATGAAATATGCTGCACTGTGAAGTGCTTTTGAGTGTCCGCTATATAATAATTAATTGTTATCTACATGCAGCTAAAACAAGGGAATTTACACTAAAACTGCATAACCAGACTTATGGCAAACATAGTTAAATGAAGTACGTTGAGGAAATTATTTGCGCAAATTAATACATCGACGCTCCGGTACTTTTTACTTTCATTTTAAAGGAGATTGTACAAAATCTTTTAGGAGCTTTTAACCATATTATAATGTTTTCCTTTCTCATTAAACCACAGTTTCCTCTGTTCTTTACTTTACTCTTTACTTAACTTTGTTCTGCAATTGTCTTACATAGTGATATATTTAGGATACGGTAGGGTCGCCAATAGCGATTTTGGCCCAAAATCTTTTGAAAAGTTTAGTCATCTGGAAAAAACAAGACGCTTCAACTTTCATCCAAAAGTCCTTCTCAATCTGCATCCTGTCCTTAGGATGAATCCAGTTTTTGGTTATCCTAAGGTTAAAGTAAACACTAATGTCATGCTGTCTAAAATTCATTAGTAGTAGTAGTAGTTTTTCAGACAATCCAGACACATAAATTACATTTTGGTTCTGTTTCCCTTTTGTCCTGTCTTTAGCTCTTTTAACTGTGTTGAGAGCCCAAATGGGGTATCCACAGAGAGAGCATTCTGGACATGTTCCTCCTTCTTCTCACCCTCTGAGCTCTGTGTTGTAATGTACTGATCACCCCCAGCTTGAGTTGAAGGCAGGCTATAGGTAGGCAAGACATGCTATTATTAGCAAGCCCCTCCCGGAGGGCAGGACTTACGCAGTCCAGAGTAGGATAAATATCTGAGTTCCGACGTAATTCTCCTTCCAGTTGTAATAGTTACCATAGGGCTGCAGATCTCGAGGGAAAATAAGTTCTACTGACTAAAAAGTTGTTTTCAGGCCCCCCAGAGAATCGATGCATTGTTGACTTGTTGGTCACATGAACATCGGACATTTTACACAAATCAATCTACTTTATAACGTATTTTAGAGACGTTTCCCCTCATTCTCCACGTAAAGGAATGGAGTTCCACCTGACCAGAACAGCGATTACAACAGAAGTACTGATCCATGGAAAAAAGAGACAAAAGTGGCAAAGGTGAGCTAAATAGTAAAATCACAATAGGTCTTTTCTAACGCAGCGGATCAAAACAAGACTACCCGTGCTACTCCGGGTTGGAGGGGTCGTAGTTTGTCATCTCCGCTGATCTAAAATGAGTGAGTACACGTTGTGTACACATGTTTAATATTTTCCTGGCTGTTTCTTACTATGTGCAGTCTCTCATAGTCGGCTCCTGGTGTTATCCGAGTGGTTGCATGCAGAATCAGTATGACTACACACGCATGTCTCCAGATGTGTTTTTGGGATGGTTGAGATTTGAATCAAGACACCTCAGTTATAATTCTCGGGTTTGCCAGCTTCATGAAAAATCAATTTAAATTTGACTGGGCCACTTATCCTGACGTACATGTAAACGTAGTGACATAGTGTCACCCCAATTATGCAAAATCTCAGGTTTATTTGCAGTAAAAATCCATCTTAGAAAAGGAAATCAGCTTGTCTTTCAGTGAAGTTGAACAAAGTAATAAATCAGCTGTTTTTCAGAAGATATGTTGATTATGTGCTTCCAGTTAATATTTCATAATCCAATGCAGTTGTGAGTTGCAACAGATGGAAACATTTATTTATCAAGTAGAGTTTCAGAGTGTTTGGTAAGATCCCTGCCTTACTGGACACACATGTAGGGTGACCAGACGTCCCCATTTACCCTGGACAGCCCCAGTTTTGAACCCCATGTCCCAGCTGATGTATCCAAAACCATTGTCACAGTTTTATACAAAATTTGTCCCGGTTTTTGACCACTTTAATACCTTCCTAAAGTAAAGAGGGGAATATATTGTTGTTTCTTTAGCCAAAATAGAGAAAATCCGGCTTTAGAATAACCAAAACGCAAAACACAGTTCCTTTATATACTGACTCACAAGTGAGCCTCGAAAGAGGTGTGAATGGACTGAGTGCAAAACCTGTACTTAATTACTACCTCCCAACCCGAGTGTGTCCCAGCTTTTGATTTAGAAACTCTGGTCACCCATACACACATCAGTAATACGTGTATAGGAGCAGTGTGTTTGACTGTTGAGGAGATGCATGAGTATAATGAACTATAAAACATGTCTGAGTGCATGTAGGCTTCAGGATGTGTACTTGTCCAGGGGGAAATGCTGCCAGCCGGGGCCTTTTATGCTTCATAGACTCGCAGCTGTTTTCTTCCTTTTAAGGAATTTGTCAGAACGAATACTCTGCCATCAACTTAAAAGATTGATCTGTATTTCACAAAGGCATTACTCATGTTGACTCCACGATGTACTCACAAAGAGGAACAGAAGATTTAAAGTGCATATGAAAGGTTTTCATGTTTTTTTTTATTACTTTGTTTGGTGGAATAGTATACCTTTGTTACATATTTATCATAGTTTCACATCAGTCAAGTAACCGTTTGGGAAGAAAAGTGCAGGAAAAAGTTGAAAATGACAAGCAATAGCAAAAATAATAAATGCAAGGACAATTCATGTGGAAGGAAAAAAAAATCTGACTGTTTAAACATGTATTTAACAAAATAGAAGTGTTAATATTATTTTTATTTGCCAAGTCATGAAGTTTATGTAATGCGGTCACATCGGCTACAAACAAACGGCTGCGAACAGTCTACTCACATTTCCTACAACCCGCTTGCCTTACAAAAACAGTGTCCATGCCACATTCTTAACTTTGTTGCCAGGTTGGTGCTATTGCAGAAACTTTTCTACCCTCAGCCCTTATTCCTATGAATACCAAACGAATACCGACAAACCCCCCAAGAACAATACACAGTGTTTGTGGGGCAAAACTGAATTTATGAGGCCTCATATTTATACACTGGTAAGTATTCCTCATGAACGCTTTGAATGAATTACGTTGTTATTGTTGAGCTCTTAAATTGGTCCTGAGTCAAATTAATGCACCCTAATCTCTCTTACATTAAATACGTTCAATACAGACTACAAAGTAATTTTGAAACAACCACGAGAAATGGTCCAGTGCTGACCTGTTGTATTGACACGTGAAATTACTTGATGCCCTATTTTAGTGACTTTTTTCTAGTTCTAGTTCTATACAGCTATCTGCAAGCATTACACAAGTTCCATGAAATAGATGAAATATTCTTTTAATCCTAGCCATCAGGACCTTTAATGAAATTGACCAGCATGTTGTCAGGCCATGCTCTACCTACTCACCCCCTGTAGCTGCCGTTTGGGAAGGCCTCCTGTTAGTGAAAGGGAGTGTACATATGCACACTCTAAATGATGACTGGGAGGCAGGACGAGACAGACTTCACACCCAGATGGGCTTTGAACGCACTCTGAACTGGTCCGCTGTAATAGGTGGCAGGGGAAGAGTGAAAGGGAGAAAGTGGGAGCAAACCACTATGATCTTGGTTGTAGAAGAAAGCTGCGACCTTCAAACTGAAACTGAAGTAAAATGTCAAGCTTTAGAGGACCAAAATATAACACAATCAGTTCTGTTCTTATGAATAATACTTGGTTCATATTGAAATCACATACTGGCTGGGAGAGGGCTCAGTGATCACCAGACAATGTCCTTCATCTAATTATTTAGATTTGGGACTGGTACACAGATAATAAAAACATTGTAATTTAAAAGAAAGCATGCATGCAAAGTCACATTATACATTTTCTCTAAAAAAGTGGAAGTATTTGGCAGTCACTTGCTGCGTTTCAGTCGTCCACAGAGGTCGGAGTGACATTTTTTCTGAGTTTCTTTGTTCAAGTCATCAAGTTGGAACAACAATTACCAGCAAAAATGCAGGTCCATTTACAGTGTGTGCTGTGTGTGTGGGTGAGTGGTTCCTTGATGTACAGCGCTTTGAGTGCCTTGAAGGTGGAAAAAGCTCTGTATAAATTGTGACCATTTACCATTTCAGTTAATTTATTGACCCAGACATTGATATTACATTTAGTTTATAACACACTGTTTGAGAGTGAACTTTTGCGTTTGTTAACATTAGCTCCGTGAAGACGTTAGCAACATTAGCATGCCTGTGTATTTATAATTACAGAAGTTCAGAGGAAGCGCAAGAGCAGGTTCATAGACACCGGGTGGACAAGAGAGAGCAGATAAAGGTAAAATTACACAAGTACTATCACTTATGAAGCTGTCGGGTGTTTATCTTTCACCAAATGGAGGGCAAAGCCATGTTAGATTTTCTTTGAGTTGGAAGAGAGATGGAAAGGTGTTCCAGTGTGAATTAACAAGTTGAAGCTCGGGAGATCTGAGCTCCTAGGACGACTGGAACACGCCATTATAAGCAGTGGTCTGAAAAATGTTTAAGTGATCGAACTAAATGGGCTTGTAGTGGTAACAAAGGCATGCTTCTATCAGTGAAACCAACTAACGCAGCCCAAGCGGAGAATTGTTCATTATAATTTAAAATGCATTAAACATTGCACAAATTGCTATGCACATAAAGGATGATTTGCTGAACCAATTCTGACAGTATTTGAATCTTAAATGTGTAAAAAGCGTTTTGTTGGTATAGTCTTTGTTGAGCTGTTGCTTGTGCTCGCTCTCATTTTCCACTCGTTCCGTCACTTTGGACAGAGCAATGTGTGATCCAGATGTTTGGGCTTCTCTGCAGATGTGTTCACTTAGAGGCCAACAGTCGCTAATCTGCCTCTGAGTGCAGCTAACACAAGACATACACATTTACTGCAAGCAGGGTTTTCTCACATGAAAACATCTTCAGATAGAGACTGGAAACAACTCGAAACAAACAGATCAATAAGTAATGGGTGTATTTTATGTATTTGGATGCTCATTGAATGCATTATAAAAGATCATTATCTGTTGTGTTACGATTATTGTGAGAAGATCATAATTACTAACAACAACGTGAACAAATAACAGTTAAATATTTAATTTTCTTTCATTCCCATTGTTCAACTTTTCCTAAAGTTTGTACCCAGCAATATTTAATCCAAATCCAAACTTTCTCAAAGGCAAAATATAAGCCTTTGGACTAGAGATTTGATCGAATTTTGCATCTCAAATATTCACAATAATTTTTTGTTGTTGACTAATGACAATTATTGAATAATTGAAATTTTCAAACCTTGTTCACATTTTTGCATTTGTATTACTCTGTTACAACCCTGTTTTTTTCAGGTCAGCCTATGAAATAAAAAAGCAAAGAAAAAAAGAAAAAAGAAAACAAAAAGGTTTTAATTTCAATGGATTTTTACTTGGTTAAATAAAGATGAATACATTTCCCCACTGTGGAGCATCGTTTCCTTATCTTATTTTAGTGTAAAGGATATGCATTTGCCTGAATGAGCCGAAACGTCGTCTATGTCCAAAAAAGGCCCTGTGCTGGAATCCTTTCTATTTGTCTCAACTGACACAACATTTATCACATCCTCGGACACATTTCAGAATTCAAATATATTCTGGCAAAAAATAGAATCCCTGCATTTTTATGCATTACAGGTAGACTAAAACACTCTAATGCATATTATTTACTTGAACATAGCCTGACCTCAGAGTGAGTGGATGATAAACACACACATGCACACACACAGAGCCCTAATGGTTTTCAAAATGGTTTCAAATATTAATGTTTCCTCTGTTCACTACTTACATGCCTCATAGCCCATTACGGCAGAAACAGGCTGCAGTGGAGAGACCTCAGAAAGCCCGGCCCAAGGACTTGATGCTAATGAAATGAGTGGGGAACAGCAGTATTGAACCACTTGCATTAAGGCCATTACAGGGAAATAAAACACGGGAACCACCAGGCGCAAAAATTCAATGCCCACTTATGTGTCTGTGCTTCATGTTCACTGTAACAAGCAGCGGATGGGGACATATTCTGGTTAAAACAAGATTTGATTACGGACAAAGAAAATATTTTGTTTTTATCAAGATAAAAAGCATGCAGCAAATTAACAGGATGTGCACTCACTTAAAGTTACACTGCGTACTTTTCACCCAAATATGTGGGTTGTATCGAGTTGTTTTCGTGTTTCTTTGATGATTATAAGGCCTCAGACTTGTTCTGTTGCTTCGAGCGGGGCTTCCCTGCTGAAAAACCGACCTCGTAAATTTGCCAGAGCGCCGCTCCCCGTCACGCGACAATAACGACCTGCTCTACGGTTTTACGGCACTTTTCAGTCAGCTCTTTTACCTGAGGCACAGGTATCACAGGTGTACATGGGAAGCTGCTTTTAGCGTTAGTACTTCTGCCAGTTTGTCATGGCCGAAGGGTATAAGACATTTAAGACTATGTCGGAGGAGGAACGGAGGAGAAAACGTGAAAGGGACTGCACTAGATCCAGACGAGAGCAGACATCGGACCAGCTTTTGCTCGCTGGCGTCAGAGAAGAGATGGAGATGGAGATTATGTTTTTGCATGTTTGTTATTGCACAGGTAAATTCGTCTTTATTTATGTTTGTGGCCTTGGTACGTTCTGTTTAAACAGTTATTAGTTGGTTTACAGCGGCCATTAGCTGTCGATAACTGATTTGATGATGAGCTAATGATAACAACAAACACTGGCTACACAAATGTTTAGCTAAAGTAGTTTGTACAGTAAACATGAATGCGCTGTATTAGTCCTATTGTTACTGTTGGTTATTACTTCTTTGCTAAAGTCGGAGTAGGTTTTAGGACTGCTTACTTGTTTATTTTCTTTACATAAACCTTTACGGACTTGTTTGTTTGCCCAGCTGTGAACCCAGATGTCACGGAACATCCATACCGGGCAAGGACATGGAACACACCGTCCCCAACAACCAAATGGGTAATTAGTCAACGCAAAATAATTTCCAATGAGTGAAATTACAATAATAGAAAATGTCTTTGTGAGTATGACATTCCATGGATGTTTGGCATGTCTCTAAAAACCAAGGGAGGAAGCTCAGGGAGGTAAGTTTTTCATCTTTTTTTTGGATTTTGATGTAGAATAATTGAAATTGAAAGGTGAATCTTTTTTCATTCAGGCTGCAAAAGTGAAGGCTCGATCTCCACTTATGCCTTGGGTCAAAGATGTGGCGAATCAGTTCCGATATTACTGTCAACAAGCTGAACCTGAGGAGCAATTCAAGGTACAATATGTGGATAACAATAAATGTGTTTATTATTATCCACAGTATAATAATGACTTTACTTTACAGATAATGTGGCACGGTGTAGTACATCATGTCCAAACTGGCTGCTGTGACCACGAGCCACTGAAAGAGGAGAGCAAGGTTGTTAACACAATATTTCTTATGCAGATCCATTTATTAGAACTACAAATTTAGACATTTTAGACATTATATTTTGTCTGATTACACTCCGTTTCCACCACTTTCCCCAACCTCTGATATGGAGCTTTCAGAATCACATACTCATGAATGCTGCAAAGCGCTTTACCTGCAGTCTCAAAGTTTACACAGCCTGAACACAACTGCAGCTATAGACTACGACTATCTCAACGGCCGTGGTCTTGATGGACAAATAATTTAAATATTTTGAACGTTCACTTTACTAAAGTAGCAATACAAAGTCCAGCTACAAAATTCACTTTATTTTACAGGTACAAACGGCACTCGGATAAAAAGTTCAAGAACTTTAGTGTGTACGCTTTGAAGGAGGCCAAGATGCACAGTTACATTCCTGAGCTCCAGAAGGCCATCGTTTCGAGGAGAATAGAGAGTGGTGTTGGCCTTCCACAAAGAAAAAGCCTTAGGCACCTTTGGACTTTTGTATTTATCTGAGGCACTACCCACAGCAGAGTTTGTGGCAAGACACAAGACAAGGGGAGCAGCGGGCCCACTCATAGAAGTCTAAATGCATATTTTGAGGCTCATATTGTTATTATTTTTTTTAAATAACGTTTCAAGTCTAGTAAAATATGTTGTATTTGTAAGTTTATGCCTTGTAAATGATTGCGGTGTATAATACAGGAAATTACTTTTAGCAATATACTTTGCAGTGACAAGGTAAAAGATTATGAAAGTAATAAGAAATAAAAATGTTTTATTCAGTGGAGTCAAAAAAGGCGTCTCACTTTGAAACTTGTGTTCTGTCCCATCGGGTCTGGATAAGTTACCGTTATTCTCCAAACACGGCATCTTGGAATGTCTGTAAGCCGCATGTCGGTTTTCAGGTTGTTCTTCTCCAGGTCCTGGTCGTCATCAACTGCAAAGATGTTGTTCCACGCAGCAAAACTCCATGTGTGGCACTGTCCTTGGGCAGTCTCAGGAGTTCACTCCCCCCTGCCCATGCACCTACCCCCTCTCCCCTCTTCCTCTACCTCTCCCTCTATCTGGAGGTGACTCTTCAGATGATGAAGATAAGAATGATGGCTGAAAAAAGAAATAACAAACACAAACAAAAATGAAAACACAAACTATTTACTGACTTATAGGCCTACTGCAAGTACTGGATAAATCTAACTTTATAACCATTTAGAAGCTAAAGTTGTGATTGTCATTGTGTGCAAAACGAAGGCTGATTTTGGCTATGAATGCTATTGCCCACTGTTATTCATGTTTGTAATTTATTGATTAGTATTTCAAGCCCTGACAAAATGTTGACAAAACTGCAAATAACGAACTACGATACAAACCTATATTAGCTACTGTGACAAGGCAAACTAAATAGTAGAATGCTAAATAATAATGTTGAAGAAGATAAATAACATTCTAAAACATGACTGTACCTCATAGACGTCCATTGTATTTTCTTGACACGTTTTATTTTTGTAAATCTCCTTTTTCTCCACCAGTAGCCACAGGTCGACTAAAGTATTGAAACAATGATTTAAACACGCACACCATGCAGCGCTTGCATGTTTACGTTTTGCGACAGTGCAGTGGCACTTGTGGCCTCTAGAGGCGCAAGACTCGTAATCTTATTTTTGGTCAAAAATGTATATATTTGACAAAAATATATCAATAAAAAAGAACCAGATAGATTATGTTATTGATTTAGTCACTTCTTTTGACCAAAAATCAGTACAATTCTTTATCAAGATAACTATATTTTGGATGTGATATGTTTACTTATACTTAAGTATTTTCTGAATAACCCTTTGTCAGATTCACCCAAATCTTGCCTACAATATATTTACCCATAAATCCCACTAAATCCCACACAAATATAATTTTATATGTTTTTTTGGAATATATATATATTTATAAATCTTCAACCATTACAATCTTCGCACCTTGCCTGATACACAATGCTTATGCCCTCGTAACTGCCAGTGCCACACACACCAAAGCTCGACACATTGAAGTCACTCAGCTCTGCCATGCAGCCAGCACTCCACATATGGGTCAGATCTAATCGCCATAATTTCATTTCCCCTCATCACCAGCTCGCAGCCAGTCCCATTTGTAACCACTGCAGCGCTACTGGAAGGAAAAATGACAGATAAGAGTATTCTTGTAATAACTCGGCTGAGCGTGGATCTGATAAATGAATCGAGCTTTTGCCAGATTAGCCAGAGAAATATATTGTGTGAGTGCATTAGCTTGAGGATTCATAAAAATAAATGGGGAAAACAAATTAACTTTGTTGATTAGCAATGCGATGGAAGCTTTAGAGAGGATTCGCAGGGGAAATGTGAACAGTGCATAAAGAAAAACAGATGTGTAAGATACAGTGGAGACCTTGTAGGCAACTTTTCAACGACTAGCACTTGTCTGTCTTTGAAATAAGAGCTTTATCGCTCACATGCAGTCGGCTTGTTATAAAAACTCAGCCCCATCAGCTGTTCTTTGTTAAATGACAGATGTGCAGCACTGCTTGTGACGGAAAGTGTAATATCGCTTTATAAAGCTGCCTGCATCGTCCCCATATGGTTTTCAGTGGGAGAGGTGAAGTGACTCATGGAGCAAGGGATGTAGGGGAATAGACTGTGAAAAGGTGTATTTTAAGGCCAGGCAACAACAACAAAAAACACTTCAATGTCCAGATTACTTTGAATGAGTCCATAGTATGTAGAATAAAGATATTTTTTCAAAAAAGCTTCATAATGTGTATTTTTGGAAAATGTCATAATCAAACAAAAATCACCCTGGACCATGACCCACTGTAGCCTAGTGCATGGTATTTAGTACATCAATTTAAGAAGGGAAATATAAGAGAGAACAAATAAAACATAATGTTCCTGCTTATGAGAGGTCACTGTGATTGTTTAAATCCACCTCAATCAGAGCATGAAAGAGGCCGACCAATAGAAGTATCCCTTCAGATTGGTATTGCTGCAGCACCATCACGTTATGATATTGTTACAATGCCTATGCAGGGGTGCAACTTTTCTGGTGCAGGTCCATATTGTAATGAAGCAGGTCAAAAGGAAGAGTGTGTCTCTGTCTCCACGTCAAGCTTCAGTGCGTCTCACAGTCTCCTGCACCAGCTCACACATAAACAGCCCCTGTCAATCAGAAAACTGTTCACTTCACTCACAGTATTTGGACGTGCAGAGAAATGTAGGATTTAAAAAATATATATATATTATTGTTAAAAAAAGTAAATGAGTTCATTAACAAATGCCATAACAAATAACAGTGCCATGTTGACTGTAAAGCATCAAACATTATTTATTCCTTCATAACCTGTACTATACTAAAATAATTTCTTTCACTTTTCTACCACTTTAAAAAGAAAAAGAAATCAGCCAATGAATTGGCATAATTATATGGGTTTAAATGCAAATTTACAATGTGCTTATTAATTCTATTCTGCTCATTTCAAATGACTGACTGCACTTAATTAAATCGGATTGATTAGACCTTTCCAGGCTTTCCTTTTACAACCACATAATTATGACAAATAGAACCACTTGACACAAACTCTACTCTGCGCACTTTGAATTATTTCATTAATTTATTTTTTCAGGTTTAGATGTGGAATGGGTCATGACAAATCAAAGCCATGTATTAGGAAAAGAAGAAGCTTTTCTGTCAGTTTCCATCAGTGGCCTTTTTTTTTAAAGGTTAAAATAGCAGCTTCCAATATGTTGAAACAGCTCCCATAAGACCAACTATTGTTTCCACCTTACCATAGATTTGTCAGGTTTGTGCTTTTGTCTTAGTTTTCTCTTGTAGCCATACGAAGGTCACAGATATTCAATTCCTATTAGAGAAGGGTATAGAACAAAGGAGTGTATTTAAAAATGTGACAGCACAAGGTTATATGATGTTTTAAACCACACAAAAATAAAAAAAAACTAATGGAAATGTCCCGCAATGGTGTAGTGTGATATCGGGTGTCGTCAAGGTGTGTGTGCATGATGACATTGACTGCCTGTGTCCCATTTACTTTCATACAATTTAATGAGAACATGTCATTACTGCAGGTTCAGAGTGTCCTTTCCCATACAAAACCATCACTGGGACAGATGACCTAACAGGCACTTTTTATGCAAATGTCCAAACACTCTAACAAGGTCAAAAAGTAGAGGGAACAGGAGAAAGGTGATTATCGCCAACACTGTGATTGCAGCACATTCAAATCCTGAAACAATAGCAAGAAATACAGGTGTAATTATTTGGGGGAGAGAAACAAAACACAGAAACATGTTGGAAGAAATGTAATATTTAAAAAGCAGCACCCCAGGACCAGGCGAGTTAATGGCTGAAAGGGCTTGTGCTCCTCAAGTGTTTTTGCAAGCTTTGATTGCAATTTGGAGAAAGCATTATCTCGTCAGGGAGCGTGGGCAGAGGGAGGCAGTGCTCGTCATTACCAACACGTCTCCCAGGGCTTTCTCCTTCCACTTTTGTCTAAATCTGCCCCCCTACACCCTTTGCCATTTCATCAGAGTTATTCAACAACTAAGGCGTGTCGGCATTAGCATGTTATTTAGTGGATCGATGCTGTTCTAAAACGACATTGTCTTTTTGATACAGCCACCTAGGTTCCTATGGGTTAAAGTGCATATGACATAACGCATAATTATGACTTAGTTTTTTTCTGAACTCTTCACTTTGTGAATAAAAATGTAAAAAAGAAATGTTGAAAATCAGAGGAAGTAGAGCTGAGTTCTAAAATGGAATCCCTCTGTCTATGTCAAGACAAGTTACACTTAACTGACACATTTTTCAGACTAACAACAGTGAGCATGCATAGAATGAAACACTATCTAAATCTGCCATGGCAAAGCAGATTTTACTTTATTACATGAAAAAAATCTGGCACATCCCACAAATTGATTGAGAGTGTATCCCTTTATAACTTACATTACATTAGTGGTTGTCAATATTATTGTTGAAAGATGAATGACCTCTCTTGTCTTATCTCCTTGTCAGTGCAGCCTGAAAAACATATACGTAAATGGTATGAGAGTGATGAAAGAGGTGTCCGTCATACTACAGGTGTAGGGGAGTATTCTGTAGCCCTGTCACTTTAAGCAGCGCTCTCCGGCCCTCAGTTCTAATGCTGCTGTGTTTCCACGGTTAGTTTGACAGTGCACAGTCCCTGTTTTAAATGGCTCTTTTGACAAATGCCACCAGCTCGAGGGTCACGATATTTCCCCTTAATTACTGCCACATTACCACCATAAAGTACTTCCCACCTCTGCCGCACTTCTTAATTACATTGTTCTGATTGCAGTGACATGGCCTCTCATTTGCCAATGCACTTTGCAGGGAAATGAGAGCATGAACAGCGAGCTGGGTACAAGAAAAGGGAGAAGGCAGACTAAACTAACTAACTAAAGCCTTCGACACTATCTTCACAATGTGTACCATGACATTACTAATGGGACTTGTAACTTGGTGTATAGACTCAGCGTCAATGGACTGCTCAATAATACCACGCTCCACAAGGAAAAAAAATGTTTTAAATATATATTTTTACAGTGTATTACTGGCTAAAGGTCAATCAGAATTTGTACTATAGTTGGTACTATAGTCATAGTAACAACTATCACTATCTTAAACAGTAAGTACAGAACAAAATACTATGAAACTTTTCTGGAAGAGCTCTTACCTATCATTTGACTCTTTTTTTATCTTAGAATAGTCCCATTTTGTTCAGTGTTCCAGGCCCAGTGTTGGAGCCGGGAGAAGGAGGAGTCACAGAGCCGCACTTTCACCAAGTGGCCTTTTGGCAAAATGGTCTTTGTGCAGTTAAGGTGACCATCGAAGGCAGTGGAGCGGCGATATTGTTGGACAGAACTCTCCATGAGACTGCTGAGTAAACCCTGGTGTGCTCTCTCCGGTGGTCTCAGCGTCAGCCATTCTTACACACTCTTAAGTTAAACCCTCACCCTCATGTGGTCTACAGCTATTCACACATTTGGTACATATGTCCTGGAGCTATTGAAAAGTTAGCTGGTACAGAAAAGTGTTTTTATGGTCATTGAAACATGTACACGTAATGTAAAATGTCCTTTCAGAAGCTGTTCACACAAGCCGTCTGTGGACATCAAAACCTTGGAGTGATTTATTTTGCCATTATATATTTAGATTCTAAACCTCTACTGTCTCTGTAAGAGCTGCTTTATACAGTATACATACAATTTTAATTCAAGGATTAAAGCACATAACTTTATTTTGATTTATAGAATAGTGTACGTAATATACATTTACATAAATAATATACATTGTTCTACAATAGTCAAAACTTTAATATTTCTCTTTGGTCTCTGACGCCAGATTCTAATAAAGAGCACTTTGATTACTGCTTTAGTCAACTCCATCTAACCTACACTTTGTGGTTTTTTAAGTCAGTAATAGTCCGGGACACTCGTGCCTGACAAAGAGCTAATTATCTGTATTAGTTCAAAAATATTTGGTTCTACATTTACAACAAAACATCAGCTTTTGTGTGTTTCCACTTGAGTGACTCAGAGAGAACAGGGACAACATTGCCCTAGTGCACAATTCCTTTAGATATTTTCATACGTTTATCATGAGCTATTCTTCCACTTTGAGACACAGCATAAATGTGTAGGAGTCTTTTATGTGTTACTATACGTAGCTACTGAATGGGCTAACCATCACAAGCCGCTGCATGCATGTCTAAGGTACATCCAAACGCCAGTGCTTCTGTCCAAGGTTACATTTGAGTATTATGCTCTACTCTATGAGACTCCATTTGTTGTGATCGTTCTAGTCATTTGAAGAAGACGTTTCAAAGGTTATATTGAATATGTCATTGAGTAGTGATTCAAATGTATTCTGTGTGCGGATTTAAAGCCTGGAATTATGAGAAGAATTGTAATAACGGAATAAGCCCAAATACCAGTATCAATAACATATCAATACTGTATGTATCAATATTATCAATGCACATGAGAAGATTGATTATTTGCTGAATTAAAATTAAACTTAAATAAAAGCTGTTTTCAAACATTGAACATAGGGATGTTGTACATTGATGGTTTGTAGTGTAACTTGAGAGTGTCACTGTGGCTCTTGTGTGACCTTCTGCGTGTGGGCACGGTGACCCGGCTGTACTCATTAAAACCAATGGGACGGATCATTTGCCCGTAATTGTTTTCTCCTGACAAATGGCTGGTGTGAGACTGCAAACGTCTACAGGGCCACTCTGCCTGCAGCTCTGCCGCCGCACTAATGAGAAGTGTTCGTGTCCCTGTGTGTTTGTGTGGATCACCATGCTGTATTTGTGCTTTTTGTGGACCTGCCTTCCTCGCTGTGCAGTGGCGGGTTAAAAGGCGGAAACACTGCGGCATTAGGCTCAACATAAGCCATTAAGGCATTTTTTCTTGTCAATCATCCTTACACCGAGTTATTGTTAACAAGGAAAGTGTTGTATCCAACTGCTTAAAAAGTCATTATTTACTCTGGAACACACTGTGTCTGCTCCATTGTAACAAGCAAAGGGTAATTTCTGACCTAATTTTAACCATCGTTCAACAACTTTAGCCCATGTCTTTTCTTATAGACAGTTTAGACCACTCTACCAACACATGGCAGAAGAGCCAATATGGGAAGTTGTATTTGTTTTCCGACAAGGGAATAATACATTTTATATGATAACCCTGATCCAAACGTAACACAATGTGTAATATCATGTATTTGTTACATTTATGAATAAGAAGAAACTATTCGGGAAATGTCTTTCCAATAACAGTGAATATCTTTCTATTTAAATCTCATTTACATACCTCCATGTGCCATCATCCCACTTCCATGCTCTCCCTGTGGTCCACCTGCTCGGCTGCACCTGTGCCATGCTCCAGTGCCCCGTTGTAAATTGTATTAGGGGACACCCCTGGCTGGCACTAATCCATCAGAAGGGCAGTCAGGCTGTGCATTACCCTGCATGTTCCCCACAATGTCCAGAGAGAGAGAGGCCTCAGCTGGGGGAGCCCAGCTCTGTCCTTACCACATGACGGATAGCTTCATATCATAGCATAGAGAGAGACAAGCGCCAGGAAAGGCCATCTGCACCATCGTTCACAAGAAGTCCAAGTGAGGCACTAAACTAGGTACAACATGGAGATAAATAGACCCAATCAGGAAAACACCTCTTAAAATCCATAAAATAACGAATCTGTCCTTCACTAACAATGCTACAAACAAAAATACTATATGACTAAAATGAAATGACCAAATCAGCGCTTTGACACTTCACACCCAATGGTACTATTGTAGCCACAGCAGCCTTGGGCAGACTGACAGAGGCAAGGCTGGCTGTCAATCTGCACCATGGGCCCCTCCGACCACCACCAACCTTTCACACACACACACACTAGAATCATACTAGGCAATGTGGGTGAAATGTCTTATCTAAGGACACAATGACAGTTTCTTCCTGTAACTGCCTGACTGTGGCACCTGTGGTCTCCCATCTCTCCCTGTCCTGCTTCTGAGACCTGACGGATCAGTCATGAACAAGCATTGGCCACAATTGTCTTTCCAGAATGAATTGTGCTCCAGAGTCCAGCATTTGTTGTGAAAGCCATTTTTATTCCGTAAATGTTAGGGAATCTAGAACTTTTTTTCATTGGAGTCTTATTTTACAATGAATTGCGTTATAAAATAAAAGCAGTTCTGGGATAAATGCTGTTTGATTTGTTCTTTCCTATAGTAAGGGTGTTTTGTTCTAGCGTTAAATCTCAACATTTCTGTCTCTATGGTGCTATAAGTAACTATGGTATACCTTTCCTGTTGTATTTGTTTTTAACTGGAGTCAAACTTCTACAATCTCTTTTCATGAAGCACAAAATTGAAAACTCCAATTGAAAGCTAATACTTTTTCACTGAGGATTTGTGGCGAGTGCAGAGAGCTCCACTAAACAGAGCAGACAGTGTGATGACAGTAACAAACACATTTTTATCAAACGTTACATCTATTTGCTTCAAGCAAATACCACTGCAGCATTTTCATTTTCTGAATGAATTTGTCTTTTGTTATTTTTCTGTTTGCTTTTTAATAGAAAATATCAAAAGATATTCTTATAAACACATTATTTATGGATAAACATTAAATAAAAGATCATTTTTTGGCTTCTGGTAGTAAAATGTTTTCGATCATGTTGTCGAGGCAATAAAAGTTTCAAGCGTTTCTTGGTTAATTATTTTCTGAGCTGGAGTGGAGTTGTATTGCACATCGACTTATAGCCAAACTCAAGATGCTCAGAAGATGATTCATCAAAAGAATGCCATTATAAAACGGGATTAACACAACTATCGAGTGGGAGACATAATTTACATGAGATTTACTGCTTCCACCAAAAATGTGACCTACGTTTACAAAGACCGAGAAAGAGATCAGTGTTGGACAGTATAAACACAAGAACTTTGTGACAGTATCACAGAAAGAATATGTCAACTGCAGTTCTCACACCAATGATAGTTGTATTGTATATCAAGTACTTCGCACTTGAGAAGTTTACATTGTTTTTGTTCATATTAGGGATTGTAACGTGAAGTTAATGTGTTGGACTTTCTAGAACTGCAAAAAAGTATATATATTACTCCTCCATGTCTTATAACTGGTGAGTTGTGCACACTAAAAGACACCTGTTAAATTAATGTTATATTTTAAGTGTTATAAAACCTCTGGACGTCTGGCTTTTCCATTTGTCCACTCCATTGGAAAACCCTGCTGACACACATTGTCGAAGTCCTATTGACTGAGTGCACTTCCAGTTGTTCAAACATGGTCACGTCCTTGCAAATTTATTCCCCCATCATCCCAAGTGTAAAATCACTCCTCCACTTACAGATGCTCTCCCTGTGCTGCCTATAAAAAACACATTATAATGTCGGAGAAGAGAACGAAGGAGAGCATTTTGACTGTCTGTCAACTTTTCCAAAATATCCTCGACCAAAAAGAACAGGAAGAAGTTGTCAATGAAGCGAGAAGATGGGTTTTTAAGTGTTAGGTTCAAATGCATGAGGCGAAATGCAGAGTGTGGTTTCAACCTGACTATAGGCATCACAGCAGTGTGTGCATTGTACTGGTATCATTCACATTAGTTTGTCTTGCACAGGGCCATTCCTTAGATCTATCATTCTGTTTTGTTCCTTGGTTTTGCCCTAATATTGCTCTATGGTGTGGGGCAGCACATTCATTAAAACCATTATTCTTATTGGTTTTATTGATTTTTATTGAGCACACCAATCCCCCATTTCTACAATAAAAAAAAAAGAAATGTTACAACATAATTGATTCCAAACTCTGCATTTTTTATACAAATGTATACAAAGTTTTAGGATAAAAGTTCTTAATTGACACATGCAAAAAAAATTATCAATAGAGACAATGTATTTGGCATAACACTTTATTGTATAGAATAATCAAATTATACTTTTGGCTTGTTGGGCTTTTAATGTTTTATATTTGATGTAAAATCCTTGACTTTAATTTGTGTGTAAGATTTTAAATGTTTTCTCTTCTTTCACTCCCCTTTGAAGTATTATTTCCCTTAATTATTGTCCAGGCTGCATTATAATTGATTCTGTCTTTAAAAACAGCCAATAACGTTCAAAATAAAATTCAAAGTTTAAAAAGTTCAAATCAAATAAAGAATCATTGGTATCTTTACACTCATTCCAAGGTATTTATTTTGATCTCTGGGATTAAGATCCTCTGACATTTTGAGCAATTATTTCTTCTCTAAATTTCCTTTGCAATGCAGCTGCAATCCCAACATACTTTGCTTGGTTCAAGATTTTATGCAATATTTTTCACAGTTGCCGTTATTAAATATTGTTATTCATTTGCTTTAAATGTCAATAGAATTCTAATGAAGGAGAAAACAGTTTTAAGAAAGGAATTAATCTGTTAACAAAATATTTCTTATTATGTATGTCAGCTAATTAACTAAAATGATGTTTTTGCTTTGTGCTTCTGTTGCATTTAACTTCTGTGTCTACCTTGAATCTATTTAAGAATATTTTACCTTGAAAATCTAGCTGTTACATTTCTGCGTAAATGAGTTTTCAGTGTGAATAGGAAAGTTTTGGAGGTCACATATGAGACCGACGGAACGAGAAGCTAAACATATTTCTTCTCTTAGAAAGTATTGAATTATCCATTTAGACTGTGGTGTAGTTTGCTGTAAATCTCCAGCTCTGGATGTTGATCTTGGAGAGCTGGGAAAGTCTCTGTTACACGTCTATTTATGTCCAGTGTCCAGTTTTTAATGTATGCCTTCTACAATAACTGTGGGTTTGAAGACGGTTCAGAATACTCCTGTCAACCTGGACTCACCTCTGCACACCATGACAACACTCAAACAGAAGGAGGCCGAGGTTAATTTACTAGTTTGAGTTATGGATTTAAATATTTCAGATGATCCTCAACAGGCAAAGCCCATATAGAAGTTAGAACGTGGAGTGTGTTAAAGACTTTAGACATAAAGTTTATGAAGAAATTGTTCCTTTCAAAGTAGTTTTCAGGAACCTTACTTTTACTTCTAATTGAGTAATATTTAGTTTGAGGAAATTATTCGGTAATGCTTCCCATTCTATAGTGACTAAAGTGTTATATGAAAAACATTAAAAGAGTCAAACATAAGCACTTTTTATACAAGACACACAGACAAGGTAAAGTTTTTGTAATATTTGGCAAATCTTTGGAAATATCATAATCATGTGCATGATTTAATGTTATGTCAGTCTGATTAAATTAACTCATCAATCTGTTTTTAAATTTGATTCTTATTATTATGAAATGTTTTGTTCAAACAGTGCTCATGCCACAGTTGCTCCTTACTTGAGCAGTGGTGGAGGAAGTACTCAGCTTTGTTACTTACTACTGTAGTAATAATGTACCGTATTTTCTGCCCTATAAGGCGCACTGGATTATAAGGCGCACTGTCAATGAATGGTCTATTTTTGAACTTTTTTCATATATAAGGCGCACCGGACTATAAGGTTAGCATTAAGCTAAACAAAACAGTCCCAACCTTGTTCAATGGAAACACATTCTGACACAGTCTGATACGCTAAATCAAACGTTAGCGTATTCACAGTAACTCAAAAATGTTCCGTTAACACTTTAACACGTAAAATAAAACATAATACACTCACTTTTTCAGTTTATTCCTCGTCCACAAATCCTTCAAATTCCTTATACACCACTGCTACTGTAATATTATGGTGACGCACAGTATTACTCCGCGACGCTCCTGGCTACGGTAACCGTAATGCTGCAAGCGGTGCGGCTTTGTAGTTTACCAAAGTTGTGATAAAACATTTTGACAGATTTTTGAGCGCTGTATACCACATAAAATCGGTTCGGGGTCAGTAAGCACAACCAGAATTAATCCATATATAAGGCGCTCTGGGTTATAAAGCGCACTGTCATTTTTTGAGAAAAATAAAGGTTTTTAAGTGCGGCTTATAGTGCGGAAAATACGGTAGTACAGAAACAGGAGCGAAATAAATTAGTCAAGTGAAAGAACAAATCTACGTACCGTAATTTTCAGGCTATAGAGCTCTCCTGAATAAAAGCTGCGCCAACGGAATTTACAAAGAAAAAATAAATTGTACATATACGAGCTGCACCTGTCAATAAGCCACAGGTGCCCACATTGTAACATGAGATATTTACTCACATAGTACACGGTAGTGATGCGCTGGTTGTCTTTTGAACCGGGGGTCTAATTAGACACATTTCTAAGTGAATATGTTGGATTGTAATAAAACACACAGCATTTTGAAGCTTAACAAACAGAAAACATATCACAGTTGTCCCCTCGGTCCGTGACTACTCAGTGTGAGCTGATTTACCTGTGTCTTCACATCTGGTTCATCTGCTCCTGAGCTTGTGCTTAGCGAGTGAGTGTTACATTGTACCATGAGATATTTTCACAAACATATGTTCCACGGTAGTGATGCAGGGGTCAGATCTGGCCAAGAAAGTCTAATTTCAATGCAGCAGGTTCTAAACTGTCAACCGCCGTATATCACATGTCCGCGCTCTGTCTTCGCGTTCAGCCGCGTCTAGATTCACTTCCTCATTGGACTCATTTCTCCTTGAATATGAGTCTGATTGTAAAAAAAACACACAGCGTTTTGAAGCTTAAAATACAGAGAACACTACGTGTCCCCTGGACAGTGACCACTGTCCACTGAAGTCTTCTTCTACAGTGTGTCAAATGCTTGCACTTCCTGCTAGCGTGTCCCCTGGTAGACGTTAGCCAGTAAAAATCTATAAATTAGACGCACCGTTGTATGGGCCGCAGGGTTTAAAGAGTGAGGAAAAAGCTTAAAGTCTGAAAAGTATTGTAAATAAAATGAGAGAGTAAAACGTTTTTTTGTTTTTTTTAAGCTTTTAAGCTAATTGTGATTTGTATCCCAAGGCTGAGTGGACCTCTCGGAGGTTCAGTCATTGGATGTCTCTCATCTATAAGTCTATTTGTGGTATTGTACGTTTACTTGTCTGTCCCCTGGGTCCGGACTGATTGGAGAAAGCAAGCCTTTAGCTATGCTGCTCCCTCAGCTTGGAACTCTCTTCAGCCTGATCTAAGGTTGCGTGAGCTGGTATCACTGCGGGGGTTTTAGCTCCATAAAAAAAAAATTATAATAAAAAATTACTAAGAGCACATATCTTATGAAATGATCTGTGCTTCTAAATACAGGTCTGTTTTTAATCTTTTATACTATTTCTTTTGTTTAGTGTAGATGTATAAATGTACTGCCCCAGGTCACCCTTAAAAAAGAGGTCTCAATCTCAATGGGTTCTTACAGGTTAATGAATAAATAAATATGTTAATAAATCTCATAGAATTTCAAGTATGTTTTTGCTTGTTGGCCTTATTTGATAGGACAGTGCAGCGTCAAATATGGCTGAGACTGAGGAAGGATGTGCAGCAAAAAATTCACATTTACGCGTGCCTGCATGGCATGCTGCTATGCACCCAACCACCGAGCGGCACAAGTCAGTCTATTCTTCAATGTTTCTAGACCCTTCATACATATATTTGTGTTCAAAGCCATGTCTTGAACCCAAAACCTAGAATTTCATCATGAATGTGCTAAAAAAAAAAATCTCAAAACAGAAAGTACTTTTGAGTCCTTTGTAAAAATGTTGCGGAGTAGAAAGAAATTTGCTTTCAAATAGTGAAGGAAAAGTAAAAATTATCCATTGCAAAATTTACTTAAGTAAAGTACAGATACCTAAAAATGATACTGAAGTAGTACTTGTACTTTCCATAGTATATGGGTTGCTAAATATTTGAGTCACTATATTTCACTTCTACTTGAGTAATATTATTTTAAATTAATGCAATTTTTTGCTACTCCTCACACCTCTAGTTTTGTATAGCTAAAAGATGTGACAACACAAATGGTAAATCTATCATTGATAACCCATAACCTGCAGGTTTTTGTTTGTTTGTGAAATCAAACTGTGCACCCATCTTGTGCACCTACTGGATACTCATAGCTCCTCAGCCAATGGGTCACTTCTGTCTTGACCTGTGTCTTTAATGTTACTCTTTACACAACACTTGACCACTGCCCCTCCCCAGTTTATGCTCAGTGAAGCGGTGGAGGATGTTTAGGCTCTCTCTCTACCTCAGGGCTGTAACTATATGTTGATCTGATGCCACATAATTACAGGTCTTAAGGTGTTTATTGACAACTCCTTCATATTTGTCTCACTGCTGAAGTTATTGTGATTGTCTGTCACAGGTGGCCACCTCGTAGGTGGCAAAGCACAGGAAGCCGACTGCTCTATGTGCACATGTATCGGACGCAGCATGTTTTTCCCTTTTGGAGGCGAGGTATCCTGTGAGTGTGTGTGTGCCTTTGCATGTTGCCGAAAAGCGCTGGGGCGGCTGACTTCCAGGAACCCCTGCAGCAACAACAGGCGCAGTGTGTTTCCTGCTCTCACACACCGTTATCACAGGACACACACACACGGATCATTGGGCCATTCTCTTTGCCCCGCACATGTTTCCTCAACGCCTATCCCAGTGCCTCCGGCTCGCAAGATGTTTCACTGTGATTGTCATGAGAGAAGTCGCTCCCAGAGAATGAACCACAAATAGGCGCAGACAGACAGCCTCCGATAACCTCCCAGTTTGTTTACTTCGATTACACAGGTCTCCGGATGCACTTATTGGTCAACCCAGGACATCACACTGTGGTCTTTGAGCCAGTCACACGCAACGATAAATTTGAGTTGTGCCGGGATCATTGTATGTCAGGGGTGGAATGACCTGCTGTGGCTGTATACGGAAAAACCATACGTGTAGACACAGTACAATGTCTTCCACTATTCAGATACAAAAATGCTCCTAAAAATGAACTAAAGCCACTGCAAATGAATTCGACTCCTCATGGTTGAAATAGAGAAACATGGACTGAGATTTATAAAGCACTGCGGATTGTTTTCGGCATTCCACTTGACTTCAGAACTATGTAAATGGGCCTCAAAAGTCCTACCATGGACACCATAGATCAGGGGTCCCCAAACTTTTTCCAGTGAGGGCCACATAACTTTTCCTTTCTCTGATGGGGGGCCAGAGTCAGTTTGTAACAGGAAAAAGTGTGACAATCGCAGGGGTGCCTAAATGTAAACATTTATTGTTTTCCAGAAAGCCACACATAACCAAATATTAATAAACCTTTCCGAGATCAAATAACCCTCTTAGGGTTCTTCACAGAAACAATTTACTCAGGAACACTATTTATGAAATCAATAAAAATCAAATAACCCTCTCTGGGTTCTTCACAAAAAGAAAGTTTCTGTTGTGCCGTGTACAATCTTGGGTAGAAGTTCTGATTCAGTTGTCAGAGCAGAATCTCTTAAATGACTCATATGAGCATGAATAATAAGTTCAGGGGGCTGGGTCAAATGTGGAGGTGGGCCGTTTCCGGCCCCCGGGCCGTAGTTTGGGGATCATTGCCATAGATGATGCCTTTGGAACATACTTCTGGCAGAAGTGAAGAAGCTGTAACAAAGAAATGGCTGACACAAACAGAACCAACGATCAAAGACGGGACCGACATATAACATTACTTTCTGACTTAATTTGAAAATGGTGATTTTGACAGATTTTGGACTAAATGGGACCCATACGCTGGACAAAATATGTCATAATTTAATTTCATTGGATGTTCTGGGTTTTATGTTTGTAGAATTGAAAGGAAAGAACAATAGAAAAAAGAAATAGAGCAACGTCTTCTTGCACATTAATGCTGCAGAAGAACTAGTGTCTTATTGTATAAGTCTTCCTCTGACTTCGCTCGCATCTGAATGAGAGCTACACGTACGTCCTTTAAGTCTCACCTCCATTTCAATCTGTCTTTTTATCTATTCAGCACATATATATCCATAGCCAACTGCCTTTGTGCCTGCTCAACAAAAGGAACCAGTGCAAATGGAGTTCTCATTTTATGCAAGTGAGAGCTCTGCTGCAGACTGTGTCCATATTCCCTTTGAGAGCACAATGCCAAAGCCACCACTGAATCCTGCAGAAGATGTGGAGATGAAGTCAAAGAATGTGATGCACAATGGCAATGTTGCTGACAATTGCCGTTAATGGCATCATCTTCCCCCACAGAGAGCACTGGGAACTATCTGAGCTGTGTGGATAGTGCTCTCTCTGTTCTCGGAGCATTAGGCAGGAGACACAGGAGGAAGTGTTCCTCTGGGGAAGATATGATCATAATCATTAGGGTCAGGAAAGAGAAGCAAAATGCAGTCCAAAATTGTACATCCAAATATGTTGTTGTTTTTTAAAATCCAGTCTATGGATGTTCTTAATCACAAATTCTGTTGCAGTTTTCTTTTGAAAATCATTCAATTAAATGGAGCAGCCTCAGTCCCCTGTCCATCATCACTCACTGGTTTTCTCACCGTTTTATTTGCTGTACAAACAAAGATGCAGATTCATGGACCTCTGACCTAGACATAGACTGGAGACAAGACAGAAATCTAAGTTAGAATTCACTGTCAGATTGCAGATTTGTTGACCTGGTTCATAGTTAACATCTCTGTAATTACTGGGTCTTTGCACATGGGACAAAAAACTGGTACAAAGTCCAACATCTTCTCTGTCAGCAGAAATAAACACGAACATCATTTTTTCACCGTCGCATCAGAAAGTGGTGCTATTATTCAACTCCAAAGGCGTGATTGTTGTCAGTTAAAAGGATTTTAAGCGAAAAGATTAATATCACAAGTTTGAGGTGCAAATATCAAATAAATAATTCTATGGTTCCACATTTGAGGATTTCTATTTTGGAGAAAACAGTGAATCTCCCATAGAGTTGTAGGCCCTTGCAGGGTTGTGAGTTCGAACCCAGCTCCAACAATTTCCTGCATGTCCTTCCCTCTCTTATCCCCGTTTCATACACTGCCTTGTCAAACGGGCCAAAAAATGTATAATGTTGAAGACAATCACTTGCCTGTGTCTGCTTGGTGTGTAGCAAGTATTTTATAAATGAAAAAATTTATGCATGATCAATATCAAAATCAGTAACATCAATATAATAAACAAAGCACAACAAATATTAAAGGCCTTGCCTGGTTAAATAATTCATTTACAAAATGTATGTTGGGAAATTCAGTAGCTTCATGTCCTAATGACCCCCACATGCCAGACTCCAGCCCATGTCCTTGGACTAGAGTGAGATGTTTATGAGATGTTATGAACAGTCGATGGTGCATGACTTGTTCAGCTGAGCAGCTCGAGTGGACCAGTTGTTATTAGTGTAGCTTCTGCTCGTGCTCTGCCTGGCTCTGCTCCGAGATGACTTCCAGATGGCAGGGGAAAGTCTGCCTTTAGGTAACTGCAGGCTGACTGCAGAGTTCAGGGCAGTGTGTGGGTGTGGGCAGAGACATGCATCACAAAGGCCTACTTCTGTCCATACACTATCAGACGGGCTGCTGGTTCTTGTCCATGGCACTCTGTCTGCTGATTGTGGAGATAGAGGCTAAAGAAAAGACCAAATGCATGCAATGTTTCAGTTCGTCTGTTAAAGATCTATGTAAGTGAAAACAAATTGTGCATAGAAATTGGAGCATAATGTTGCATTCATTTATTTCAACCTTTTAGTTCAGGGGTAAATGCTGCCTTTATATATGTTTTTAAAATGTGTGGTAATAAAATCCATATAAGAAATGTGAATTTATGTTTTTTTATTCAACAAACAAAACAAACATGGCTGATTACCAGGAAAAAGAAAGGAAGAAATTTTTCTGTAGAATGAACAAATCACAAAACTGTTAATCTGAGGTGAGAGAAGTTTGATTTTGTTCTTAATGATAGATGACCAATTAACTCACTAAAATAAATGCATCTGATTGAACGTTCGTAAAGAATTAGGTGTGTATGGATCCCAGGCAGTATCTTTGATATCTTGAAATTGTACAGATCCCATTCAAATAGATGTTCTAATTTTCCTAATTACTTTTTTGGTTTGAACCAATAAACACATTCTGTAAAATAATGTGACGATTTATGTGAAATTAGAATAAACACAATCAATCCTATTGAAATGACTTAGATCATCGCACTTTTAACAGGTTGTGATACTTCATGCCAGCTTTTAACAAACGTGTGGTCTCTCGGCTTGACCCTGCGGTGCATTTTCCAACCTGTTTTAGGACAAACAGATGCGTTCTTCTCTGTCCCTTCTCCCCAATAATATGTGCGCGCTGTAGGCCACGCCCCCCGCCACCTGGCTCCGCTGCGCACCGCGCGCTGGAGCCAGAGCGCAGCGACTCTTCTCCACAGCAGCACCCACCGACTCCACACGCAGCCACGGGACACGGACCACCGCCTTGTACGCCGTTTGTACGTGAATGAAACTCACCAGAACAGAGCACGATTCGAATTGCGCTGGACCAGTTAGACCAAGACGGAAAACTAGACTGCATCTTCTTCGTCCCTCTGCATCTCTTTGCCTCTCCTCACGCTCTCATCCCGAAGCTCCCCGTGACTGATCACTACTTGTACGGCTTGTTTTCCTGATAGTTCCAAGTGCGCAGAGCTGGGAGACAGTTTTCGGACTCTGGTTCGCGCTCCCCGGGATCAGAGAAGGGGACCGAGCGTGGACTCTCACCCGGACTGGAAATTATTAAGCCCTCTCACATCAGCGTGCCGCATGGTGGGAATTTCTACCTCCTTGCAGTGTAAGTGCTCTCTGTCTTTATCTGTTTGTCAGACGTTTTCTTTGGTCTCGGTACCTGAAAGTCATTATTGTGACAAACGTGAAAAGCTGTGTTTGGCTTGATTTGCAGTAGTCTAAGTTTTACGCAGCGGTCTGTGTCTATTGTCATTTGTGATGTAGTAGCATCCTATATTTGATATTAGACATTCATTTGTTACACATGCCCAAATTCCCGTACATCAAACATAAGTGGTTTAGAATATAGACGATTTATTAATAATCACAATTAGGAAAGATTGTTTGGTTAATTGATAATTGTAGTTATTCCGGTTATGATAATAAGAACTAAAATATAATAATTGCCAGCTCAATATATCGTCTAAAAATTCTAAATACATGTAAACTACTTTTTATCTGGCTGTTTATGTGACAATGTCACTTCTTCATTCAGAAAGTTTGATTTCATAAAGTGAAAAAAGCTAATTAAGGATGTCACTGTTGTGTCCTGAGTAAACGTAAAATCGTGATCTTCTCACAATCGTAGCACTAAAATGTTATATTGTGACATCCGTAATCACAATAAATCTAAAAGTAACTAATGTTGAATTCTAGATTGTTGAACCAAGATAGCAACGTTCATTGTTTTGTAGTTTTTTTGTTTTCCTTGGAGTGAAAATACCCTGTAATCATAGTTGTAGTGGCTTCTATTTCTTCTCATTTCCTCTTTATTCTAGCCCTGGAAAGAGTTTTGAGGTGTTTAAGTTTTCCACTTGGAAATTTGAACACATCCCGAGCTGTCATGATCAGTCTTTTTGAGTTTCCACCGGTATCTTCTTTCATATTAAGATTGTGCAGTTGTAAACAGGCTCGTATAGTTTGGATATGGCCAGGAATTTTAGACATATTTAACATTTACAAAGTCCCAAAGCTCAGTGCCTCAGAAGTGGACATTTTTACCTTCTTTTATTGTTGTCATTTGTGTTTATGAGATGGCATTATCTTGGCCGCCAGTGTGCATTTGCTTTCATTTCACCAGACCTTTCAGCAGTGGTCATGGTGCTTAAATTGGTCACATCCTTTATCATGGCATGCGTTATATTTCCTTGCCTCTGCCGGCGGGACTTCCATTTAAGTTGACGGAAAAGACCATTACCTGGCGTGTGTGTGTGTTTGGGGAGATAAAGAAAACGCCGTAGACACACAGTGGAGTAAATGAAAGGTAAACAAGGCAGATGATGAAGTGAATGAATCAAAGTGCTGTGTGCGAGTTATCATTTCCATTAGTGTGTGGGCTTTTGTGCCGTGGTCCAACCTCTGCAGCATCATCGGCAGTCGCCCCTCTTACCCCACACCTGTTCCCTTTCTGTCCCACAGAGAGACATTCTGCTGCACAAACTGAAATAAGAGTTGGCTTTTATTTGTGCCTTAACAGCTCTTGAAATTCAATGTCAATAAAATAATCTTGAAGTGGGAAAAACAGTAATTTCCCCATAAAGATTGTGAGCCACTGCCAAGTGCTTCATGACACAGATGTTTGGATGGGGTCCAGATTTGTACAGTGAGTAAGTGAGTCAACGTGCGAGCATTTGACGACTATGTAATTCTGTTAACGACACTTTTATTATACACATATACTTTTTGACAATTTAGCCGATAAAAAAAGTTGAGTTAACAATAATAAAAACAATGCATTGATAGACAGAAAAGAATAGGGCTGAACATTTTTGTAATAATACCTGCAATTTTCATGACAAGCATTTCAATTGCTCGATTAGATTTGCGATTTGCGTTTTATAGTTTCTGTTCAAAGTTCCTTTGACATTTGAGAGAAGACCGAAATATGTTTGTAAAGGTCTAAACTACAGGGTTAGCAAGCTTTATACATAATAAGACAGGTTATGTGGTTGTTTGCAAAGAAAATTATGTAGCTTAAATAATTGTAGTTGTTGAGATTTGCTAATTGCGTCTATTCAAATTGCAATTTTGATTCGATTGCAAGACTATAATGTATAACAGTAGAGTTTATCAGACTGTATATAATAGTCTTGAACGCTTTAAGACGGCACACCTCTCCTTTGAGATGTTGGGAATGTTCCTCTCCGTCTGTTACAAGTCCCCATGTGAATAATAGATGAAGTGTGAACGCTCGTAGCCGTACACACTGCGCCCTTTTCGATCGATCGCCCCATTGATGGTTATCAGCAAGAGGGCAGTTCTCTTCTGTGCTTATTGAATTTCATCACCCATGAAAGAGCAGCAGCGGTGGTACAAAGCACAGGCAGGTAGTGTGCGCCGGAAGGAAGGGTCGAGGTCTTTGTTTTATTGTGGTTGTGAGCTGGCCTTTACTGGTCCTTATTTAATGTCAAAGTCAACTGTGAGCACTGCAAACTGATTTTATTGGTGTGTTTTTACTCAAGATAACATGAAAGTTATACAGCAGGTGCTGGCAGGGAGCGATCTGATGGAAAGGGTTAAAAGGGTTTCAACCAGAAGTTACAATAAAGCCAAAGGGGGTCATACACCTTTATTATTAGCTTATTCCCAAAGTACCACATCTGGATGTTTTTTTTCATTTTGAATGTTAGAATAAAATGTGGAGTAATTCTTATGATGAGCAGAGAAATAGAAAATACTTTAATTTTAAATCAACACCTAATCAACATGGAATTTAAAAAAATCTATAAGCAAAAAGAGGGGATGGTGTTTGATACAAATTTACACAATGGCTCCTTATAATTTGAAAAGATCAAGATGCAAAACAACTGCAACTTTCTAAAGCTGCATGCATTAAAAGTGAAATTCTGCAATTCATATTGGCGTAATGATGCAAAACTAAATACTTTCCCTGTGCAAAGATTAGTCGACTAAACAGGGGAAGGCCATTAGTAAAAGTTCTCTATGACTCACCATATATTTGACCCAAAATGCTCTGACAAGAAAAGTACTATTAAAATTCAGATTCATTTGTAGAAGGGCAGAATTGATTCACAATTTATTCTGAGATGTTTTCTGATTCCCTCCATGTCCTCTCCTTTTTGCTGTTGTGTAAATGTAAATCCTTAATCCCAATCAAATAACTAATTGACTAATGAAGATTTTGGTTGACTAAAGTAGCATCGACCGAATAATCGACCACATGACTACAACCCTATTCTAAGCCCTTTAATATTATATCAAGCTCACTTCATTCTATATACCAGTATTACATGCATGCTGTTGAAAGGTGTAAAAACCTTCATCTGGTTCCATTAATTAGAGAGACAGCTGTGCAGGTTATCAGTTGTCGCTGCTGATTGGATCACACAGTTCAACATATGAGCCGCAAACACAGACAGGAGCCTTCCAGCCGTCTGCAGTGTGCACAGACCCGGATTGAGTCACTAATTAACTTTCTCCCAGTGTATCTTCCATCCGCAGACAGACAGACAGACAAGAATCCCTCTCTCTCTCCTCCACTGTTCCTACGTGTGACGTGAATGCCCTGCTCAATGTTTATTTTCCTGCCTCCATCTGGACCGGGTTGATATTGTAATCGCACTAATGCACATTGCCTTTTGCTCGCTCGCTCTCACACACACACGCTAACACACACTCACAATGTGCCATCCTGACGAGCCGCCTTTTCTTATTCCAAAAGATAAGGCGTTTGGATGAGATTGGGCGGCTGTGAATGCGCGGAGGTAGAGAGAGAGTTCACATGGAGGTGTCTGTAAGCACAAAGGGACAGGCACACACAGGTTTATTATAGGGAAAAGTCTGGGTTCACTGTGCAAAAGGTAAAAGTATTGAAAAGGTGTTTTTTTAAAGATGGAGTTGGTGATGATAAGAAAAGCAGAAGATGGTAAATTTTACATTTAAAATTACATTTAAAGATTAAACTGCGTGATGCATAAGATTTGAAAAGATTTTCTTTTACTTTAGATTTGTCAATTTTCAGCCATTAATAGAGTCGGATGCTGTTTGTATAGTAGCAAGTAAATGGCCAAATATGTATCCTATCCTTATGTTTATTTTTAATCTGGCACTGAATTATTGTGGTCTGTTTTGCATTTAGCACAATTTTTGTCCCACCAAATTCAGGGGGGGAAAGGTCAATAAACAGTATGTGCTAATTTATATTTGTTGTTCATTTATGTCAAAATAATTTCCACATTCTGACACACAAAGAAGTTGCTTTAATGTGGTATGTCAAAAAGATTTTTAACACGGCATCAGGAATGTGCAAAAAATATCTTTTTGATATTTTGATATAATGTCTTTTTGCTGTCTTTTTAAATTTTTTGACAATATTGATATTCAGATTTTGCATAGATCCAAATAAAGCCATTGCTAAATTATCATTTTTCCTTTTCCTTTTTTTCAGTTTTTAAAACAAAACAAAAAAGACAACACAGAATATGACACAGAGAGAGAGCAAAAGAAACAAAGGCAACAAAAGGTATCTAATGATGTTACAGTTTATGAAGTTATTGTCACACTTAAACATCCCATTTAGTCCAAAGTTTGTCACATTTTCAAATTAAGTCTGAATGTCATTTTTTTCTCTGAATGTCTATTACTATCTCACTCCAATTTTTGATAATTGGTTCAGTTTGTCAACCTTTTTAATGGCTTTTTTCTCCGTTGCTCCAAAGGTATCCATTTATTCTATCAATGGCAGGAGTTTTGAGGCACAAATATAATGTTCTGAAATCTGAAGTAGGATGCCAATGCCGAAAACAATCTGCAAAATGTTGTTAATCTCAGTCCAATATTCTAATAGGAGTAGTATTCCAATAACAGTGATCCACTTTTCTATATATCTCCCACATTTACCACACAGGAGAACCAGTTGTACAACATGTGAGAAGTTGTGGACACTGACCTGTCAGGACTAGCAGCTTTTGTTTGGTGATTCCAGAGGCACTGCACACAGCTGTGATTGATGGGGCGTACGAGCGGTGAAACGGTGCGATTAGGAGCCCCTTTCTCCTTAGTTCACTGGAGGACAATTGTTGAAGAATGGAGAGGCTGGTGTGGCAGTGAGTCCATAAAACCCTGACCGTAAAAAAGTCATTTTTTTGGTCCACAAATAGAAGACCGGTTTAAAGGAAGTCAACAGGCAGAAAATCAGACAAATTGATAGAGACAAGGGCATAGAAAATGAGCGCACTAACTTTATACATGTCAAATCTCCCACGATCATCCATTTCAGCTTCATGGCACCTGTTAGTGGGTTGGATTTATACTGTTTTAGAGAGTATAAGACTGCAAACTCCAAACTGCAGCTCTGGGAAGTCTTCTATCTGTCAAAAATGGTCCAAAGAAGGAACAAGTCTAGTCTTTGTGCTCCTCAATATGTGACTCACTGCTCAGTTCATACTCATTAATTTTGATGTATGGATCGGGACGTGCGCTTTGTGAAAAGGGCAGCCTGGTAAAAAGCAGTGTAATTAAGATCCAGCGGCGGAGTGGGAGAGAGAGAAAGGACTGAGGGAGGAGAGATGGGCGATCAATAGATGCAGACAGCGGACTGCGTGTTTTTTCCCTGCGAGTATCGATGTGTTCAGTCAATTACAGACAAAGAAATAGTGTGTATTTTCATAAATGTGCAGTTAAAACGACTAACCCACTTCTATGTTTAAGATGTTGTTGTGCCAAAAATGAAGCTTGTGGATCAGATTTGACATGCATCATGTGTATTGTAGTTGAAAAAGGGCTTCCAGTTGTTACCATCAGTTATAAAAGTCAACATATTACACATTTTCACTTGTATTGTAGGGCCTTTTTCTCAGACGTGTATTTATTTCTAATCAACATAAATTGGTGATGAAACTCACTATACCATGATGAAAACGGCATTGTTATATAGAAACAATAAAAAAAAGGCATGAAAAGAAAAAAGAAAAATGCCCTTTTTATCTTCAAAATGATCCATTATTTTCAACAAAGAACTATATTATGGTCCGTCAACTGTCATGAAAATTACAATCTTATGTCATGATACTAACATTTCAAACTTGATTTCGATGAGAAGGAATTCACTCGATTCTCCATACAGATTTCGATACAACAAAATGATGATTAAAAAAAAATAATGTTTTTAGAATGTAATTTTCAACACAAAATAGGAGTAGTTTCTTTGTGTTACCATGTGGTCTTAAACTAGTTCTGATAAAGCTCAAGATAATTCTAAAACTGTTCCGGAAAGGACACATTTTTTCTTGTTTTTAATTTTGATTTAGACACATTTTAATATCCAGTTTTCGATACTATTGACAACCCTGTAATCTTATTTTGAAGGAAAGAGACAACAAATCCCAAGAATGGTGCACAGAAGATTCTTTCAAAATTACAAAATTGTAATGCACAAAAAAGCACAAGTAACATAAATTTCCGTTCAGATCTATTGAAAACACTATTGCTGAACTACTTAACAGGTCCGGCACTTACAGTAAAAGGCTGTGTTTTGCCCAGGTACAGCCCGACACACCTCCGCGGCCCCGGCTGCTCCTATGGATTTGCGATTGACAGCACTTTGGTCCACGCATCTGTTCCCCTCCTCCTTCCCTCCATCATCACGCCGCCATATGGACATGTCATCCTCAGCTGCGCGTTTCATCGTAGCGTAAATGATGTGTCTCCATGGTAACCCCACTCCGCTTTTAGACATGTGATATGAATTATGTTTTTGCCGGCACAACCCCGCTTGTCCAGGTTGTCTAAACACACACTTTTGAAGATGTATCTTGACATTTATAAAGTGCTCCGTATCAGCTGCAGTCTTTCCCGATAACATTCCCGATATTCCTGACGTCTGGCGGAAGTTTTATAGCTTCTGCAGTGAATGGATATGTTTGCAATGAAGCCATTTGTGGAAGAATCCAGGATTTAAACAGCTCCAGATTGTGGTGAAACTCCTAAGTCTCGAAGCACGGACTCTCACGAAGCAATAAAAATACAGGGGAGAGAATAAATCCATCTTCCCTTGTAAGGTAATTTTTTTGCAGATGTTTTGAGATATTTGGCCCGAATGTTGCTAATTTTTTACCCATCTGTTTCCCCCCTATGTGTCTTTATCAACATCTGTTTTTCAGCGCAGTGCAGGAACAAGTATCCTTTCTATGCCAAAGGCTTCCCTGCTCGACCTCTGCTTGTGCGATTAACTACCGCTGCCTCTTTGTATTCACATGTGCTAACCATTAAGAACTCATACCCTTCACAAGATGTAATAAGTTTGAATTTGAGTGCGAGATAAAGCCGTATTTGGGTCCTCAGTTCACTTTTGGCGTAAGGCTTCTCTTATGCCCCCCCAGTGACAGGACAAATGACTGTGGCTTTTGCCTTGAAGATGTTTTAGTGAAAAGAAATGTGTCTGCCTTGCCCTTCGCCCTCGAGTGTCTGTGTGTCCACATTGTCATGTCACTCAGTTACAGAGTTACAGAAGTAAAAATGGGATCAAGATAGGTTCTGTGGTTTTCTTGGTTTTCTTGCCTTTTATGCTTGAAGTCGGAGCTGTTGTCACGACACTAAAATGTTAAACTTGATTTCAATACTAAGGATTATACTCAACTGTCAATACATATTTCAATACCATAAAGACATTTTCAGCATAAAATAATAGTATTTTAATTATTAATCATTGTGGTCTTATATAAAAAAAAGCTCAATAACATTTTCAAACTGTTACAGAAAGGTCAATTGTTTTCTTTTTAGTGTGATTTTTTAAATATCAATACTTGTTTAAATTAGTTTCTAGTTTTGATGCTCGTTTTAGTACCTGGTATCAGATTTTTGATACAACTCTGGTCACTGTAGATTGCACCGTCTATACTAAGTTCATATAGATAAAAAAATGTATGCCTCTTCTCGGTGCACTTATTACAGCACAAAGCGCTGCTTATAATGTTCACACAGCACACGCCAATCACTGTTACATGACAACATTCTGGCTCTCAGCTGTGGTTGTGGTCCCCGAGGATTGTTCAATTATTAAATAGCCATTGCCTTTATTCATTCTGACACATTTTTAGTCCATGTACTTCCTTAAGTCATTTAGCTGCATTTCAAAAGCATGCTGAGTTCTTTGTTGTTACAAATTCAAGTTATTCAATCATTTAAGTTTATAAGTGGTATTAGCTCCTTCTATAGTGTGATCTAACTCACCTTTTATGTAAAATGTAGTTTAGTGCCCTTCACTTAAGATGACTTTTGGCATCTGATCATTTTGACTGTTGTTACTACAGCTTGACCTACACAGACGTGGCTGTACTTGACATGAATTACTTTCACCGCTGATGATGTGATGTGTCTTATAATATGATAAATATGGAAAAATACAGTATAAAGGAAAGTTCTCAGGAATGGATGATGGGAAACTTGTGAGTTGTAATTTGGTGGAGCCAAGCTGGTTGTCTGGTGAGTGTTTGTGGCTCTGCTCTGTGCCATTTGGACATCAGCATCCTTAAAACAGTGAGAGCAAAAAGAGGGACATATTTAAGAGCGCTAACCACCACCATGTCATGCCAGAAACCACAGGAGGCAGGAGCCTGTGAGGGACAAAAGGAATAACACAGTGGATGTAAAACACTATTTATGAGTTACTGACTTTTCTTGGTACTCTCCCATCGAGTGCTTTGGAAGTGTGGCAAAATCACATCAAATGAACAAGCCTATATTTAACTGGTGAAGGTTTCCGTGCAGCAGATCTTAACCACAGCTATACCATGTACACTATATATAGCTGCTCCACTGTAATAGAAAATTATAGTGTAAGTGGGGTTTAGAGGTAAATGCTGGGTTTGTGGTATGTAGGGGAGAGAAAAGCTTATAAAAGGGGCTGAGTCTTGGTTGTGTTGGGCTTCTTGTTTTCAACATTTTTGTCCAGTTCTGTGATATTGATGTTTTTTTTTTAATGCAAGAAACAACTGGTTTTAGAAGAACCATTTCAAAATACATTCACATTTTAAACATATTTTTCATAGCAAAATGTTGTTAATAATAGGTGCACCCTTTTCACCCTCAGAAATACTATTGTTTTTATTTTACTTCAGATAAAAGACCAATCTCCTTTTGACCTTAGTCGTCTAAAACGCAGGATACATTTGTACCTGACATTTTAAACGCTGACAGGTCCATCTGGCTCGTCAAACTAGCATAATGCATCCACTGCTACTGTAAGGTTTAGGAAACTCCTTGTCCATGTTGTGTATACTTCATTGTGTGAGCTTCCTGACAGCTCTGCAGTGGTCGTCATGGAAACAGCAGGTACATGTACGTGTTTCACCTGAGACCCCCCAAAATAGAGCATGGATCAGGGCTGGTCAGGAGGACAAGACCTCCACATACTGCACACATTATGGGCAAAGTCTTCCAGTCGCCTCGGTTTCTCTGAGGGTCAGTGGAGACTAAAATCCTCAGGCAAGACCAGGGACGGCTCTACGATTGTGTCGTGTTTGATAATACACGAAATATAACAATGGTGCTGCCTGCTTTATGTTCATGAAGAAAACGGCTTAAAATTAGAGTTAAAGGAAGAGTAAAGGGATTTGCATCAGGATGTTTAAGTGTAAAGCTGGAAAGTAGAGGTATTCTAACTTGAGCAGAAAGAGAGGACCGCATGAATACAGCGTGTCCAAAAATGATAGTGTCTGTGTGTTTCTAATAGGATTGAGAGGTATTTTTAGATATGCAAAATTAGAATATCAAGGAATTAAAGGAAATAGAAATGACCTCAGAAAGAGCAGATTAAAATGAATTATAAAAGAAATGTCAGGTGATGTTTCTGATCAACCGTATGTTGTCCATTCCCGTTTTGTGCGATAGTTCATCCTCAACCAAAACATTTAAAGACCCATTTTAGCTTGATGTCTGAATATCATTAATGATAACTTAATCTACAATTTAGTTTACCTGTTGTCAACCTGGAGCGTCTGTTTACATACATTAGGTTCACTTTGGTGTCATAGGGAAATCTGTGCATTAAACCCATCCTTCAATGCCGCAATGGGCTCCACAATGCAGCGCCCGGGGGGCCATCTCCAGATCTTAAATTCTGCTTGGGCAGGACTACTTAAGATGACTATTCACTGTAGACAAAAGCATATTTGATGATTCTCAGCCTGGCCTCCCGTGTGGTAGTGTGGTAGTGTGGTAGTGTGGGACAGTGGGTGATTAGCTTAGTCCTGCATTATCTGCGCGTGTCCCGTCACAGACATCCTGAGCAGGCCAACATCCACACCCTGCATCCCCGGGTTCCCATCCTCCTCCCTCCCTCTCCGGTTCCTCTCTTTCTGGTACTCTCTTCTGGTTCCTGAGGCAGCGAGGCTATCTCTGGACACCGCCGGTTCCTCTCATTCTGCCGCTCTATTGTGTGGAGCGCTGGGTTTGGTCATGGATCCCGGCGCCCGCCCAGACAGGAGGGGTCAGAGGGGGGGAGGCAGGAACGGCCTGGTTCCTGTTGCTGTGTGAGTTAAAGGAACTGTGGCACCGCTTCCATTAGAGCTGCAGATATTTTGAGCTGACAATATTGTGTGCGATGTTGGGCGTCATGCTTTGATTCGATGTATCAGAGTTTTGGAAAAAGAAAATATTTGCTAAAGTGTAAAATGTTCTTGTTCATATATGCCCTTTCATTTGGGTCTTAACAGCAGTGTTGTTACAATTTGCAGGAAGGTTCTTTTCAAATTCTGGAGGTCACAATGTCAAATTTAAATGTAAGGATTATTCACAATTTGACCATTATTCACGATTGTCGGCACTTTGTCCTGTGAGATCTTGAATCACTTTCATTCACAAGCCTAGCATAGCACGCTACCTTTATGAAATCAAACTTTCTGAATGAAAACGTAATGATATTGGCACATAAACAACTTGTTTTACATTTTTAGACAATGGATTGAACTAAAATATCAAATTGTTAGTGCCTACAATTCTGTTTTCATTTTTTAGTTCTTACGATTTGCCACCTGAAAAATCATTGCTAAACCAAATACATCTTGACATCCCTATTTCAAATAAAAAACATAACTTAACTTCTTCGACATACTTTGTTATGATTGTGAATCTCGCATTACCACAATCTGGTCCGCATAAGTCCACATAAAGTTCCAATGGTAACCCATGATACAGTATATGATTTCCCATAGCTGTGATGTGCTCAAGTCAGTTCAATTGACAAAGCAGTCTGTCACTGTCAGATAGAAGGACGGACAGTTGGCAGGTGTTCAACTGCACTGTTAGCGCCCCCTAGTGACACGCACACTATCCCCTCCCTTTGTGTAAGACATCCTGTCAGCACAGCCGCATATTTCTCTTTGTCTCTCCTCTCTAAACGCTCGACTCTTTCCCTCAGTCACTTCCTTGTTTTGTTTTCTCTCTTTTCACTTGTCGGCTGGTGTCACTAGTGCCATCTTGCCATGTCTGGTGTTGCCACAAATCAAGTGCCCCATTCATCTGGTGTCACGGGTGCTACAAAGAAATGTACAGCGGCTCTTGAGCAGTGCGCGGCCGCTGACTGCCACCTCTCCACTCCATCACTGGCCACAGCATCAGATTGGAACCAGGCCAAGACACTCTGGAGCAGGAGAGAGAGAGAGAAAGAGAGAAAGAGAGGGAGAGAGGGAGAGGGAGGGAGGAAGTGAGAGAGGGAGGGAGGAAGTGAGAGAGGGGAGCTGCTGTGTGTGAGAGAATAGAACCGAATAGGATTATGGCAACAGATGAGACTGGTCTAATGGAAGGATGAACGTGAATGTATTTAAGCCAGTTTGGGGCTTTAAACACTTTCTTTTATAAGTTCTATAAGATTATAAGAATAACAAATACATGTTGGCACCAGTAACATATCTCAATGAAGATGGGACAGGATCAACTAACAGCTGGAATAATAATTGTATTATTTGGTCATACTGTATCTTAGTAAGTAGTACTGCAAATGTAAACTGTAAATTGTGAATTCATTCAAATGAAAGCCAAGACTTATTATGCATAACAATTAGAGGTAGAACATGTGTCAAATGGAGCATACCAACTATGATTAAAACAATCAAAAATGACCTAAAAGAGCTGCTAAAAGGTCTGGATTCATCTCACAAACAAAGGTATAAAGTGATATTTTTGCCCTTTTGAGTGATATTGAAACCTCAACAAGACTTTATAGACACATTTTAGCACATTCCTGATGCATTGTGTAAATATTGTCTGAATATTGTTATCGAGATCACACTCATTTTTGTCAATATCGCCCACCCTTAATACCTGTCTAATAATCTGTTTACCAAACTGCACTTACATATTATTAGATAAGCTGATCTGTTATTTTCCTCTCATGTTTACCTGAATATGAAACAACATGTGTTGTTTATGCCTCTGCATAATTACAAAAGCATTTAGGCAAAGGAGCGATGTGGTCATGAACAGATGAGACTAGGAGAATTCAGACACACACGCACCCACACGCACACATATATACACCCCCAAAGCAAAAAAAGTCATTTGTTCTAGCTCATCAGCATGTATTGTGGCGAGTGGGTGTAACGCAGTGAAAGGTGAATTAGTCCCTCCATGAATAGCACACCAGTCGTCAGCCGCAGTCGTTGTGTGTGTGTGTGTGTGTGTGTGTGTGTGTGTGTGTGTGTGCGTGTGTGTATGGGGGGGTCCAGATGGCTGGGGACCTGCCGCACACACAAGGAGGCTATGGCTGTTTTTTTTCCTCTGATTGCATGGTTTCCACTGCGGTCTCGTTCATCTTTTTCACACTTCCATCACTAAGCACTAGCATTGTGTGTAGCTGTTGTTCACAAGCAGCCATAAGGAAGACTACAATGTGCTGCTTCTGACCTACAGTATCAAGAGTTACTCATTCTAAAGCATATGTGCTGTAATACACACGCAAATATACTCCATAGTTCCTCAACAACAACAACCATTTCATTACTGTATGGGACCTTAGTAGAGAAACACATTTGCAAAAGTATTCATGATAGTAGTTACAGAAACAGTAGTAGTTGGTAAACTTCATCCATTAACCCATTGGTCAGTGGTTCAATGAATTACCACTATCAGCATATAGGGGTGGGAGATATTGACAAAAAATGGTTATGTCGATATTTTTTGGACTATCCGGATTACAATATTGAGACTATATGATGTCAAGCCAACAGAAATGTGTTAAAACATGTCTTTGCCTCTGCCAACATTCCACACTTTCCCTGTACTGGACCTTTGGACCAATCACTTCACCTATGTTGCCTGTATAAATGGTGTGTAAAGTGTGAGTATGCAGTTGTTATAGTTGTCAGAGAAGCTTGTTTCTGCCTTTATTTTCAGGTGCCCTTTGTAACGTTTCTGGTGAAGGGTCCGCTTAGCTGCTTGTCTCTTTGGAGATGTAATTGCTTGGCCTAGACTGTTCTACAGTATGGCATAAAACATATCTATCTCCATGAAGACAAGCAAAGCTTGATAGTTAAGAGGCAAAGTTACATGTCAGATCTGTGGACTTTGAGGTAATTTTGAGCAATTAAAACACCTGTAATGAAAGAAATGCTAGTAGAAAGATGCATTTAATATCATACTGTGGAACATTCCAAGCAAAGCAATAAAAAATCCTTGGAGAAAAGAGTTTGGCGATCTGTCCACCAGAAAAGTTATGCAGTGCACATTTAAGTGTAATGTTTTAGTTTTGTTTTTAATTCACTGTTTGTCACTGTTCCTAACCGCAGGCAGATTCTGTCCCTTTTAGACGCATCAATTGAATCTGAGTTTGTTAAAATATTTCCATTCTAAAATATGAGCCTTTTCTTTTCTCTTTTGATCACTGCAGTATGATGTGGTGATTTTGGGTTTCGGGCAGGTTACATCAGATTGCACTGAGGATGAGACCATTTGTGACAAGAAAATAAGGATTGCAGAAGAAGACTTGCCCTTCCTGATGTTTCCTCCTTCCTGTTTTGTCCTTCTCTCACTTCCGGCTCTCTGTCTGTCCTCTTGAAACACTGGGTTTTCCATGATTCTTCAGTGTGTTTCATGGAAAATCTAATGGTCTGCACCAGACTGTGAGTGATTCAAGGGCGAGCTGTCTATAGTGGCTTTCCAAAAATGCCCTGCAGCGATTAGTCGACTTAAAGGGGGTGAGCTAGTGCTGCAAAATATCTCTAAATGTTTAAGTTTGCCTTTGATCTGGCCATGTGTCTGACCCTAACTGCACCCACAAGAGCACCTGAGTTCACACAAAAACAAATCAATCCATGCCTTCTATTTCTGTTGTGGTTAATAAAAGTTATTCATTATTTTTCAATAAAAGATTTTGTCAACTAATAACAGTTTTGGTTGACAAAGACTCCATCAACTAATTAATCGACTAAACAAGTAAAGGCCTAGCCATAAATGAAGCCTGGCTAAATGTTTCGATTTTGAGTCAATAACGTTCTTTCAATGGCATCTTGTTATCAAAGACAGTTTATTTTATCATCTGCCCTTCTTAAGTGATTGCAAATACTTTAAAGACTAGAGCAATTAGCAAGTCTTCACAAATAAGGCTTGATACACACATTGTTTACAAAAGTCTGTTAGGGCAAACAAAAATGAATGAACAAAGAAACAATGTCAGTAAAACAAACCAACTATCCAAATGTAAAGTGTGCCTTAAAAATGTGTTCAGCACATATTATTTACATGCCAAAATTGTCTCAAAAGTGATTATTATGATTCAACTTGCTCAAAGACTAATCAAACATTTTCACCTTAAATGATGCAAACAATAGCAATATTTTCGCACCCACAGTATCACTTATCGCCGTGTCCCCTCTGTGTGAACATATGTTGAAGTGTTTCATTCATCACCCCCTCATTGACTTATCATTGAGTGTCCTCCAAATCACCATTCAGTTTATCAAGTCTTCCACAAAACGTCTCTGCTTTCCTTTTGTATCGCAGACTCCCACTCCCCTTTGCGCCCTCATCACCTCCGATGGTCCTTCCCACACAAAACATCCTCACGCCCCATTGAACCCCACTGAACATCTCGCCCTCATCAGCATTGTGTGACTATTCAGAGGTCTTTTATTTGTGTGTTTTGAATCAGGGCACATTTATTAACTACTATACGGGAAATTGAGTTTTAATGGTGTGAATCGGAGGAAAGAGCAAGTTTGGACTTCACAGTGTTGACAAGTTGGCTTGTTTAAAAACTAAAAAATTCCCAAGCATGTATCGAGCGAGTAATTTTACACAGCACGACTTCTAATACAGCTGAAAATGTTGGTGCGAGTTTGTCTCTAGTTTTAACAAAAGACTTGAAATAACATGCAATACTATTATAACCAACCAGTGAAATTATAGCTATTACAAAACATCGACCGCTCGGAACAATCATCAGTATTTGCAGCAGTTTCGCAAGCCCTTTGTTGGCGGATTATGTGTTTTTGCAACTCATACACTTAAGTATCTGTTTGGATGTGGCAGCTATTACATGTCTTATTTCGTTGAGAAATAAGATCTCCAAAAGTGGGACCAGCTCCAGGTAGTTTGGGACAAAGGAGTGGAAACAAATTAGTTGAAAAGAGGCTGTAGCATCCTGCGCTGGAAACGAAAAGTGACAAAGAAAAAGCTTGCTCTTATTATCGCTATTGTTTATTGGAAGATCAGTGAAAACTAGGAATAAACATAATGATTAGATAGAATTATAAACATTTTCATCAATATCTGTGCAACTTAATACATTGTCACAACTTCCGTCAAAATGCTCTTAACTCGTTTTTTCCCCCTAAACATTGCTTAACTACATATATTAAAATGAACAGCTTTAAAAACCTTTACCAATGTCATTGAATGCGCATTAAAAAGATGCAAAACTGTGGCATTTAATTGAATAAAAAAATAAGAAGATATTTTTCTAGCCTTTCAACATAATCACCCTTGACCCATGAATCAGAAATATTGACCAAAAAAGTAAATCACATTTTTGTAGTATCCTGATGCCAAGGACTGTGAAATTAACCACAAAAGTGCAGAAATAAAACCTTTTTTCTACTTTGGAAGATAACTCTTTTGATTTGTTTATTGATTATATCCGCAGTATTTTAACTTTGATTATTATACATTCGTCTTCATATCGCTCGCCTCTACTCCGTTGTATTGAAAGTGCTCTGTAGATTGCATGTATTTGAACCGCAGTAAAAGTGAAACTCTGGTGTCGTCGCTGGGGAGCTGCTGGTGCTTCTGCTGTTGTTTATCCGCGCACACCTCCATTCAGGCTCATTTGTCTCCATCTCAGCCCCATGTTTCGCTCTGTCCTCCATTACTGCCATTTTAAGTGGCTCACCGGGGAACACTACTCTGTACATGCTTTTGTCTCCTCTCCTCTCGCAGACAAACAATGGTAAATTACAGTTTTGTGAGTGGATTTTTGGTTGTTTTCTTTACCATTGCAGAGTGAGTGTGTGTTGGTAGGGTATGTGTGTGTGTGTGTGTGTGTGTGTGTGGATGCCTGGGAGCTGACAAGGAGCAAAAGCTGAGACATATGTTAATCAGATGTTGCGATGATGGCGGAACAGAAGGAGAAGGGAAGAGAGCAGCGGAGAGGTGAAAATAAAGGAATAGATTGGAAAGCTACAAACACAAAGCAAGGCGCATGAGGGATAGATGAGAATAGTCAGGCAGTAATGCATTGTGGGAAATGTGAAATCCACCGCTGAGAATGGATCCACTCCATTAGTTTAACTGAATGGACCTGCTATTACTGTGAGGTCACTGAGCAGAAAGATACATTTTTCATTTGAGGCATGACGCACAAGCAATTCATATAATGTGATATTTGTATGCAAAGAAAATGGCACATTATAAGTTATTATAATAAGTGTGTGAAAACATTTCATTTATTTTTTCTACTATTTGTTATTCTTTGCCTATTCTTGTTATTTTTGCAGAGTGGTTTACTTTTTGTTCTGCTTTTGGAAGAGCTTATTGATACTTTAATTACTGGCAGGCTGACAGCTAGGATTCTATCATTCTTTCGTGGATGTCGCAATATCAAAGTTTAGGGTTACGATTATTGTGATCATAACGCACATTTAACAGTGAAAACAGTGAAGTCCTCCCACATAATCACCATTCTTCTGTGTAACCAGCTTTATGAATATATATTTTTTCTTAATGATGTTGTAAAGTTAATTTGAACAGCCAGAGTATAGGGTGAACTGAAATCATACTTTTACTTTTACGTTGACATTTTGCCTGGTGCTCTTGCATTTAATTTTACTTAGATCTATATTGTTATTAAGCTCTACCACTTTGCACATCTGCCTTTGACTATTGAAGATGTATTTGCTAAATTCTTTGAGCGATTTACTTTCACATAAACGTCCAAACTGAATTCACTGCGAAACGACCATGGTGTAAACGTAAATGAAGAGGCAATAAAAGCAGAGATGTTTTATTGTAGCGACGTGCAGTGATGAGAGTGGATAAGGAGACAGTACGAAGTGTAGAAATGTGGGACAGTTGGGCTCGAGGGGGTTCACAGGAGGCCAGCGAAGCGCCAGACGACTGCTCTAAATGGATTTTCCTTGTTTGGGATGGCTCTCGTCTTCACGCTGCCGCTGCCAGAGCGTGTGGCGAAGGTCTGCGGAGATAGGCTGGAGGTAGAAGGATGGAGAGGCTGTAGAGTTGTAAAGAGGAGCTGAGTGTTGGAGAGAACGGACTGAAGTGACAGAGTGAGCCAGGAGCAGAACTCACCAGAGGAGGTCGATTAAATGAGCGAGAGAAAAGCTGTGTGAGTGAAAGTAACAGGAAGTTTACAGCTTATATAAAAGTCTACTGGCGCTGTTTGTTATTGAGCAATATCGTAAAAGGTACTGACAACATTGACCGACATGATAACGCATATTGCAAGAAACTCAATATTATATCGCAATAGCAGCTCTCCAAAGAGATGGTCTTGTTGTGAAAAAGGCTTATTGCAATGCTATTTTGGTTGTGTTTTTACTTCAGTTTTTAGTTTTGTAACCCTAATATACAGCATCCAGAATTTTAGTTGTTGTTTAAACTTTTTCATATTGATTTAGTGTTAGCAATTTCAATGTGTGTTCTCTCAACCATTCAAAAGAGGAATCATATGTAATTCCATGCACAATAGACATTTCCTTGTAAAATAAGAAAACAGCAGTGTCTGAACATTGTGAGCCATCACGATGCCTCATTGTGTCCTGCCTCGGCCCTCACTCACTGGTCCACTCCAAATGAGGAGCAGATGAGAGAGTGCCTCACCAGAGGCTCCTCTCTGTAAAGACACTGACCTGCTCCGACTCTGCTTTGAAGTGAATTCCACGCTCTGAACCCTTATTACCTTTCCTCATCTCTCTTCCTTCATCCTTTTTATTTGCTTTTCTCCGTGTTCCCAAGCCTCACTCCGATCCTCCTGATCCACTCCTCGAGTTTATTCCTTCTGTGTTTGAAGTACAAACTCATACACACTCCATATTGATATCTTTGTGCATTCTGCAGTGTATGAGTGTACCTATTTCCTGCCTCCATCTGATGCAGAGAAATGAACAAAGTAGATTGGAACCATCTGTCTTGTTTGCTGCCAGGTAACCTCAAAAAGACCTTTCAACTTATACCAGATTTTAGTCTTTATCTGAGAAAATAAAAACAAGATTTCGATAGCAGATTTGTCCAGTTTTGCCAGCAGGTTGTGAAGTAGGGCACATAGAGAAATGAAAATCTATTGAGTAAGATCAAGTGTGTCTGGAAGTATGATGGGAGTATTGTAAAGCAGAGAACAAGGGCAGGAGAAGTAGAGAGAGTTCGGGGCAGATGGTGAGCTGTCAGTGGCCGGCTGTGTCCATATGTGAGCATGTGCGTGTCTTTTAAAGCATGCTTCTGCTGCATGTTTGTGTGTGCCCTTGCTGTCATGTGTGCAGCCATGCGTGTGTGTGTGTGTGTGTGTGTGGATGCCCTCTGCTCACTGCAGGAGCTGTTCTCCCAGATGGCCCTGGCACACACACTCAGGCCTGGCAGAGTTGGCACAGTGACGCAGTGCACAGTTGGCAGCAGCAGCACCATGCTCTCCCCTATGCACCGGGGCGAGAGTACCTGCTGCCAGTGCACTAGCTCATTGACTGACTGGCAGCCGGTCGGCCACCTGCCTCTTTCACTCGGGAAAGTTTGTCTAGTGCAGAAAGAGTGTCCTTTTAAAGTAGCCGTACCTCCAAACACAGAGGCTGGCTGTCACTTACTCACATCAGTCCTTCAGCGCTGAAACACTTCCACTGAACACAGCTGCGTGGTAATTACATTCTGTTAGTCTCATTGTTCCACTCTGAGTTTTCATGTCTTAATTTCATTGTCAAATCATTAAACAACAATGTGTCTTAACACACTTCTATGATCATGCTGATCTATAGGCCTCTGCTGGCAGGTTGCCAGCACTGGAGGCTTTCCAGGCGAACGCCTTGATGTTTTCTCTCAGTGTGAAACACAAGGCTGAGTGGCACAGGGGAAAGAGTGCTGTGGCGTAGGGCACTAGGCTTGTAGGAGCAGTGTGGACGTGCCATGGCTCCAACAGGAAGTGTGAGCTAACACAGATGTGTGTGTGGAAGTGTGCCGCGAGGAAGCAGCTGTGACTGCAGCATGTGCCAGGCCCACAACACTTAAGACCAGGCAAGACACGCTGTTTGTGTCTCTATTCCGCAGCATATGTGTGTGTTAGTGTGTGAGCGAGGGAGCGAGGGAGGGAAGGGGATTTTGGCCACCCATCTGCGCCGGGCTATTTTGCTACTGTTTCTGCAGGCACACAGACACACAGCGCTGTGCCAGCCAAGCTGTTCACGAGCTGGCGCTGGCATGGCTCCAGAGAGAGTGGTGGCATCCATCTGTAGCAGCCACAGAGCTCAGTCTGTGTGGGACTCACACACAACACTCATAGTAGTACTTTCACAAAGAGAGGACACCAAGCCTACTGCATGTGACCAGGGGGGAAAGTTCTCTCTGAAATGCTTTTCATCTTCCTAACTGATTAATTATTGGATCCTGGAAACTCACTTTGTAAAAAATGTTAATGAAAGAGCTTTTTGTACAGCTATGTGGTTTTGGTATCTTGTACAAACATTTATGTTTGAAGTCCTACCTGCTCCAACTCACAGCCAAACTGCATCCTTTGCTTACTATACAGTGGATTTCAGATTACACGTTTGCACTGTTATTATAGCGTCCTCTAAACTCCTGTTGTTTGTTGATGTTTTCAGTGACAGACTCACTAAACAGAGAAAAGGTGTCAAGTTGAGATGATGTGTCCCTGATGTGTTTGTGCCCTCGGTCTGCTGCTGCTGCCTGCAGACATATCCCCCTCTCCTCGATTAGGAAACCCTGGTCCTCTCCGGTGGACACTGTCAGACCTGGAAGTGGCCCGATGCGAGGTCACGCAGCTCAGCCCTCCAGATGGGACTAACCCGCTCTTTAAACATATTCTCCCGCAGGGCAGAGAGAGAGAGGCGAAAGAGGAGAGCCACAGTTTGTCGGGGAGAAGTGAAAGGGAGGGTATTTTTCCTGTTTTGGAAATCTGTTTCTACTTAGCCTGCTCTGGAACACATTTCATAAATTGCAGACATATTTTTTCTAAAGCTTTTTTTTTTTTTAAGAAGAAGAAGAAGATAGTTAACCGGCAGTAATATCTAACACATGGCAGCCGTCATGATACTCTGAAGACCTCAGCCCCCAAACATTTGTGTATGCACCATCCAAACTTTTACTTCTCAGGTTTGATTTCCTATCGTGTCTCTCATGAGGTGATTTATTATAGACTTACATTCTTTAGAGAAAATGCCACATCGCAAGAAATGGTTTGGATCTAGAGTCTAACCAGGAATTTTAGTTTAGGGATAAATACTCTATGTCTCTATTATGTGACAAAGCTTTTAGATACTGATGTTGGCTTGATTTGGCAGAACCACCCATGCTAAAATCCTTTGCATCGATACAAAATAGTCCTGGATGTATTCTTGGGTGTGTACGCCACAAAACCAACCAACCATTTTTTTGCCACACAGTAAAAATATCATCGAAAATGAAAAGACTTTTACTGTCATTTGACAACTGATTTTATGAGGGCTTTTTACACGTGATACTTGGAGACTCAGCCCAAGGACAAATCAGGCAGACAGATTTTTACTGCAGCGGATGTGCTGGTATTTACTGATGACGAGGATGCATAAGTGAAACACTTGTGTTTGTTTGTTTGTTTGTTTGTTAATAGTAATACAGAAGAGTTTGTTCATAATTACGCAATTTTCACTGAAGAGGAGAACACAAATGCAGCTGATTTAGATTAAAATGAAAACCGTGTTAAAGTTTTTTGTTTAGCCACAAGTCATCAGGAGAGGTGTAATATATCGAAATGTAGATAATATCGTGAAAGTTGGTTTGAAGATATGCAAATTTCAATATATATGTAGAAAATATATAATTTAGAGTAAAAACAAATGCTATAAAAAGAGTTGATTAAGGAATATAGGATAGTAGTTTGTGAACTTTGACATTCGTTTTACAAACCTTTCGCATTCGCTTGATAAAACCTTAACTAACATTTTTAAATACATGTTTTAACACATTTCTGTGTCAACATAATTTCTCCTGACTATTGTTATATTCATTTTTGTCAATAACTGGAGCTCAGGCCTGACACATCTTTACACTGAGACAGGGCTAATTCCTTGGTGGAGGTGGATTACTCTTTGTGCTTGTTTTGTGTGTTCAGCCAGCGTTGTTGGAATACTTCATCTTTTTGTGTCTTCTTTACTTCTCCTCAACCTCCTCTCTCCCACCTTCACTCGCTCTTCTCTGACTCTGTTGTTTGCTTTTGCCTGGCAACAAGCTTATGCATGAGGACACCTACGGCTCTGAATCACTTTTATTGTGCCTTAACACTTGCATCCTCTCAGCCACACTTTGGAAAACAGACAGGATGCCTTTCAACAGATGGATAAAACAGGCATTACTATAAATCTCTTTTTTAATGGCAAGGACTAATGTTATACATCGCATATGCAGTTTCCATTCGGCTCGTGAGGCTGCCTGTGTAATCGGAGGTGTTTTTATGTGTGTATTTGTTTTTACCTCATGTATTCGTGAAGATGTGTTAGTGTGATGGAACAGATGGTGCCTCAGACCTTTGTATGCAATTGAGAAATCGCCTTATGTCTTTGCTGGCTTGACAAAGTGTAAACACACCAACAGGAAAATACAGATAATATAGAGCAAACTATTGTCAGATATTTACTTTGCTATGTTCAGCAATTGTAATTCATTCACTGAGTGTCGCAAAGGGGCAATCCCGAGAGATATGGGGGACATTTAGAAACATATTTGTAGTCATTTAGTTTTTATGTTAGACACGTAAAAGTTGGATAAACAAAACCAAAAAAGTAAATAATATATATATAGTCCTGTTGCCTTAAATGACTGTGGTTGGATAATTATTTCCCTAGGCATAGTATCAGAAATGCTTTAATTTGAGGGAATCAATTAAACCACAAAGACCATTTTAGTTTGGTATGGGAGTTGTTTTTTGGCCTATTTGCAATGTTCTTTGCAAAATGCCCTTTTGAAATGCTTATCAAATTTCGATGAGTATATTTTATTAACTCAACAACTGATCAAACTTTACAATAACTACAAACATTTAAATGCCTTTCACATTAAATTAGCACTGTATGTACTGTATATTAATGAATAAAGAACATTTGCCTTTATTGTCAAGCTGCTCGTCAATCTCATTATTTCTGACACTTCATTATTCTAAAGGCAAATGCAATAATAACATACCCTGCTTCGCTCTGCCAGTCTTCGCATTATGCGGCGTGCCAAACCAGTGGGCAAATTTAAAAGCTCCTGTCTATCACGCAGCCTAAATTTGAGCACAATATCTTTTCAACATAAATTATGGCCGCATATGTTGACAATTAGAAGAAGTCAAATTGGGAAATTGCGTGTATTTTTTGCCAATATGAAGTCTGAGTATTGATTGGAGTAAAGTTGAATGCAGACAGATACAAGTGGAGTATTTGCAATAGCAGGAAGGAGAAGCTAAAAGGGTGGTGTGTGTGTGTGTGTGTGTGTGTGTCTGTCTGTGTGTGTGTGTGTGTGTGTGTGTCTGTCTGTCTGTCTGTGTGTGTGTGTGTGTGCTGGCCTGCGGTAGGGCGTAGCATCCATACATCTTCCTGACAAGCGGGTGGATTTTGATGGGGCATGTTCTGCATACGGCTCCATATGGCTACTGTTATAAGTGCGCTGTCCAGGAGAGGAGGCGAGTGACGGAGAGCCAGAGGAGAGGCAGCCGCTTGTGCATGCCGATAAGCCCGTCTGTTTTTCAGCAAACTCTGCCCTGAATTCTAATGGCCTACCTGTCTCCAACACACCTCCATTTTATCTGTGTTTGGCCCCGTCTTTCCTTCAATGCACATATTTTTGCTGCATTAGATATTTTTTTAATGGTGGAAATGACCTTTTATTTTATGATTTTATGATGATCTGTTTATTCATTAATTCATTAGACATTTTCTGTTGCTTATCAGACAATACTGAGTGCTTTGAGTGCTTTGAAGGTGAAAAAGTGTGATATAAATGCATTGTAATAATTAGTAGTGCAGTCATTATTTATTTTTATTCTTTTTAATAATACTGACTCCAGCCACAAGAGGTCAGTGAATTTAATTATTTGTTTCTGGCAAACAATTCACACGGATGGGTGGTACCAGCTTTTCCCCTTTTTGTTCCAAATGATTCCAAGAAAGGAATCATAAATACCAACACAGATTCCAAATATAAATAATATCTATTCAAATACGGGTGGGTGATATTGACAAAAATTAATATCTCTATATTCTGTGAAGTATCCTGATAATGATATTCCGACAATATTATGTAAATCCAACAGAAATGTGTTTTTGAATGTATTAGAGGAAGTTCAGTTATCAGTCAAATGTGCTGAAATATCACTTTTTTCCTTTTTATTTTTAATCAGCTCTTTTTGTCACATTCTTTGTTAAAAACAAATATACTATATATCTTCAAAACAACATTCATGATATTATCTAACTTTTTATGTATTGCTCATCTCTTTATACAAAAGTAGCTCATCATTTACTGCTGAGGTATGTTAATTACAAATGTATTAAGGCTACAACACTGCTGATTATTCACAACAGCTATATTTATCTACATTATCATCCTTAGTGAAATATCATCAGTCTTGCTGATGGGTAATGTTATGAGTGTTAATGGGTAATAGTGAAAGTAATTGTACACTTGAGTCAACGTGATACTTGAGTGTCGTCACAACATTTACAATTTGTGTCCAAGTTTTAGAACTGCGTCACTGTACTAAAACACATCCAGCATGTTTCTAGCTCAGACTTAAATGTTTTCGTTTTTCTTGAACAGTTTTTCTGCTCTGAGCTTGGCTTCTCATCTGCAGCAGCCAGATGCAGCAATCATCAGCCAGTCGCTATCTCACCCCATCTATTCTATTACCTTTCTGTGCTGGTCTTTCTATTGCCACGTTATTGTGTTCTGAAAGGGCCCAGAGGCACCGTTTCGCACCGCCATTCTCGTAGCTTCCTGCAGCTTCGATGTCTTTTCTCTCCAGCACCTGCCCATGAAGAAGGTATTGTGCGTGCTAAGATTACATGCACTAGCTTGTACGTACCATAGGTCACGCTATATAGACGTTTTCCTACTTAACTCCATAACGATGATGCGATACAACTGACTAATGCAATCTCAGGCAGGGGCTCGGTAAACTGTTTATGTCGCTGGCACAGAGTGGCAAAAATTCACCCAGCTTGATTGAAATCCATTGTCATTTTTTAAGAATGTGATTTGCTGCTGCCAAAACACTCTGAAGTGCCACATTACTGCCACTGTTATCACATCATTTTGCAGCTCTCCAACTGTACCAACGCACACACAAACGCTTCAACAACAGCCAATTGTAGCTTATAAAGTGCGTAATGGAGATTGTTTGACTCTATCTTTCAGTGATAGACTTTGAAGTCAGTCTTGCCTCAATGCATAATCGAGTAAATCAAGGTGAGGCAATGCTGTCCCTGTTTCGTAAGGTGATTTGAATGCAAAATGACCTCATAGCAGAGTGAGTGATGATGAAATGCAGACGGGTTTGATACAACATTGTGTTTTTGCCTTGAGTTGCGGGTTAGCTAAGTCTTTTCTCCAACATATTGAACTGTTTCTCAGGGGCCGCGCTCCTCCTAGATATCGTTCATTGCAACAACCTTGTTTTAGGCGAGTGATGTAACTTGTATGTAACCTTAGAAAGGCGTATATCACAAGTCAGTGGGGGGATAAAATCTCCTTTCTTTGAGCTTGGCTGAAAGAGAGATAGTGAACCAGAGAGGGGGAGCGAGAGAGAGACGGATAAAACATTTTTTTTTGCAAACATTGAGGCTAACGTAATCACGGGCCGATGCGCGCGGATGATGTAAGCGGTGAAGACATCGGCGTGAGTGGCAGGTAGTTGTCCAGGGTTCTGTCTCATTTCGAGGATCAAGTCTGAGGCAAACGTTGCAATGAAATAAAAGGGATTACAAACATGCACCAGTCAAGTTCGTTTGCTTTATTTCAACAGGAAGTGCCAGGACTGGCAATATCAAACTCACCTTGGCATATGTGCAATTGTTTTAGTCTACGTATTAAAAGACATAACACATTTACCAAGTTTGATGCAACTTTGATACAACTTATAATATTTTTACCCTGATGCAATGTTTTAAACTGAAAAAAATCCCAAATCTGTAAAATTAAACAATTAACATCTGCTGTTGGTTTTGTTTTATGATTTTCCAAATCTTTTGTCTCTGACACATAAAAGTCTAAGACAGGTTAATAATGGGCAATGATGAGAGCAATCTGGTGCCACATCAGCCCCTTCCTTCCACTCCAGGTCTGAGGAAAACACTACATCTATGAACACTGCGAGATTGGGTCAATGTCTTGGCAGAGAGTCAGCGCAGTTCACAAGAACAAGAACAAGAATAACTAACTTCTACACAATACACATTGCTTATCATTCTACCTGCTTCTCTTTCTTTGATTTTACTCCTAAAGTTTACCCTTTAGTATTGGGTCACATTTTGATTTGGCTAAGATCTAATGGTAATGAAAATGTCCTCGACCTGATTTTCCAAGTTTCGACTTGTCTTCCAACTTCGAATTCCTACTTGACAAACTCATGGAAGTTTTCAGAACCTTGAGTTTATCTGAGTTCGAAAATCCAACACGGCTGCACCCTTCGAAAGTAAAAAATCAGATGGTTCAAATCGTGATAATTGTGTGTTAATTTCCCCTTTAATTTCTCTCTCAACTGTCCACTCACTGTCTAGCGCTGCTGTTGAGCCTCTGCGGTTTTAAATGCACTGTTATTCTCTGTTTTGCTAATGTTGCTAATGTCTCCAAGGTGCTTTTTAAACTGTAAATAAAAAACGATGTCTGATTTAATAAATGAGCTTAACTGGATATGCATTTTGGCTGATTTGAGTACTTTCTTAGTCTTCATGTCTTGTTTGAGTCGTTACTGTTTACATAGACTACTGTAATGTGCTGCTCATAGCTTTTTTCGACTTGTCAACCTGAACATAGAAACTCTGAGAAAACGTCACTGCGAGGTCAGAGCTCCAACCTAACGACGAGGACGACTGAAATGCATATGCGTAATCCTCGTGTTTGCAGCAGCACTCCCACTTGATCTTTGAACCATGCAGTCTCTCTTTTCAGACATAGGCGCCCAACACATAGCACAACATACAGTACACACAAACATAGAGGCTTCAAGATATCGTGCTTGCTAATTACCGAAAAGCTGTTGGCGCCGAGTCTGTGTGGAACACCCAAGTGACTGAAGAGCCTCTCTACTTCCTCTTCAGATGTCCATCCTCAGACCCTCAGGCCCATTACTCCCTCCACTCCAGCACTTCTGAGAAATCACACCACCAGTTTGGCAAAGTCAAGCACTCTTTCCATTATAACCCATCAATACCTGTCCTGTTTTTCCATAACAACATCCCACCGCAGCCCATTTTGCTTACAACATGAAACTGTCAGAGCAGTAAGAGCACAGCCTAATAAACGGACAATAGATACGCATTAACTTTAGCCCATTAACTTTTAACAGATGTGGTGGGGCGTCTGACTTTGTTTTCAAGGTTGTTTAAGGATGCGTGTTCAGGTAGTGCCTTTTAAGCTGAATAATGCATGAGACTTGGAGCACTTGGCTATATTGTTCTGTCTTGCCCCGTCGCTAAAATGAAAGCTTGTCCCAACATGTATTTTTCATGTTGACGCTCATGCGAATGTATAAAACGTGCTTGTTTTGTGGTGAAAAGTGTATTTTGTATGTTGTTTTGCTAACGCCGGTGTAAATGGATTTGTGTGGTGAAAGAAGTATTGCTATCGATTCAAGCAGAATAGTAATTGCTTGAGTGAACGGTCGGCTCTTGTTGGTTAGAATGAAGATATTGATTTTACTCTCCTTATATGCTGCATTTGAGACAGATCCAAAGAGAAAGATGCTGTTTTCATTTAATTTAGGAGCCCTGCACAAAATGGAATAACAATATATAGTATTTTGTTTCGTTTTTTTGCTGCTGCTTTATGTGGGGTTATCCTAGATTTACAGGTATTTTTTTCCAGCGGAACGAAACACTCCTCTCACTGACTCTGGAGTTAATCCCCAATTATATCTGGTAATCACACTGTTTTTTTACCTGCTGGACAAGATTTGTAGTTTTGCTTAGACGTATCTTTGTGTAGAATAAAATGAATGCAAAAAAAAGGCACCTTGACAGTAATTAAGTTGTTAAAAAAAAAAAAATTAACTAACTACTAACTGTAGTATTTGAATTGCTTTATTTACACAATAATGTTGTTGATGCTGTTTTTCATTGTTGCTTTGCTTGTGGACCGGTCACGTGTCTTTTAGGGTCCACCCAGTTTGTGCCTAGTTTAATTCTGATGCACACTTGATTTAGTCCTGTTTAGTCCTGGTTTAGTCTTTGGTTTAGTCGTGGCATTGTCCATGTTTGGTTTCCGGGTTTAGTCCCAAGTTTAGAATCATGTCTTTACCCATATGTGAACCAACTATGCCTTTTCTCTACCCTAACATAAAAACTACATTTTCAGTTAGTATCCTATATCTAAAACAATGTGGGTTATGTTAAGCAAGCCAAGAAAGTGACCACACAATTTCAAAAGCCAATATGCAATTTTATAGAAAGCAGAAAGGTAGATTCTCTGACGCTGGCTAAGTGCAACCATGTGTGATAGGATGACGTGTCTTTATTTAGCTTGGGCCAGTTAAGTACACACTTGTAACTGTGTGTATGACTGAGAAATGATGAATTACCTTCTCTCCCATCACCCACCGTCTACTTTAATGATCTGGTGTTTTCATAGATCATATTCTAACCTGCTGTCAGGATATGATATTTGGCAGCTTAAAGTAAGAATCACTATCCCAACGTTTATAAAACAAATAGTGGTATCTAGATTTTTACTGTGGTGGAATTAAAGCAGTGAAGCGTTGGTGTTCTGGCTGTGTCAGAAAGCGAATGGCAATGGAGGAAGGGAAATACCCACGTTCAGTCGCTCAAAATGTAGCCCGTCAAAAAAGCAGGGCAGGCATTAAATAGTTCACTTTCTTCTCCAAATGACTCCAGCAATTTCTAACTTTGCTCAAAGACTATAACACTATGACTATGCACTATAACTTTAAACATAACTGTAACTCTTGTGTACATAGAAATGCCTATTTTTATTTTTATTGTATAGTAATTTTAAATTGTTTCCTAATGCATGCCCTTTTTGATTGAATATATGTTGTTTTATTATTACTCAGTGTTTTATGTTGCACCTTAAGGCCGAGACAAGTTCCTATGTTTTTGAATTTTGTTCATTGACAATGGCAATAAACTCTGACTAAAGTCTACAGGGTAGAATCAAACATGTCACAAAAAAATCTTTTGTCGCTATTCTTTATTGAAACCAGATTCTTTACATTTACATTTGACACTGAGCCAAGGCAATTCATGCGTTGTGTCCAGACAACTCAATCTTTGCAGTGACTTAAAACCATCACCATCTAAAATAATGTAGAAGTCATATTAAGAAGGCACTAAAAGAATGCTATAATAAGTCTTCAACAGACAGACCTTTTTTTTGGAATCTGCATTTACTTTATTTTTGTTATAACTGATATAAAAGTGTTTGCAAGGCCTGCAGAAAAAAGAAAATACAGGCTAATGTTTTCTGGGGAAGAAGCCAAGCGTTTAGCATCATAGTGACATTTCCATCTCTTCCTTGTCTGTCTTGCTAAAGCTAAGCTAGTGTGACTAAAATACTTAGTCACAATGCACCGCAGCCTGAAAATGACTGGGCCTTTCTAACAGGCTTAAGTTAGCTTGTCTTTTTCACACTTATCACTTCTCTTCTTATTTTGACAGAAATTATACCCAAGGTCGACAAAAATTACACGTTATCATATTGTGAAAATGCACTTTGCTTTGTGTCTTTGTTTAAATGCTCGTCTACATGGAGAGGAAATTGCTTTACCTAGAGTATTTCTACAGTGCGACATTACACCAATCTATCACAAGCAGGAAAACCACTGCGAACAGGTACAGGTCAGATCTGTGGAGAGGCGAGCCCAGTCACAGTAAGACTGTGTTTTTCCCATGTATGTTTGAGCAGAACAAATGCAAGATAGGTAAGTTTAATGTCATACTGTGCATCAGAGACAAGCAGGTGGCAGAAGCTCCACCAGAAAAGTTACACAGTGCACCTTTAAGCATATAATTTCCTTTTAAGCAGCCGTTGCGATCACAAGACATGGTTTTCCATCAGTTGAAAGCCTATTCTCTATCTCTGTAAAACTGTGATTCTCATTAAAAAGTGCTATCCTCTTTTGGAACAACTTCACGTTTCCTCTGTTTACTAGAAGTGTTGTTTTTCCAACTCCTCCTTTGTTTTCTCCTCAGTGTCTCTCTCTCGTCTCTTCAGCATGTGCCACTGAGAGCCTTGATAACAGTGTGTCCAGTGGCTGATAGGCTTGTAACTGCTGTCGTCTATCTCTTTTTGTGGCTCCACTCTCGCACCAGTGCAGGACTGTGATAGCGTCTGCTGTACCCGTGTGTTTGATAAGCTCACTTATCTCGCCAGCACAAAGCAACTGAATTAAGTGAAAATAACCATGTCTTAAAATGTTTTCCTCATGATTAATGCTCTTATCTTGGAGGCAGTTTGATTAAATTTAGATGGCAAAACCACATTTAAGGTGTCAAGCAATGTGTGTGTCATCAGCATCCAGCTTGTAGCCAAAACATTTCTATAGTTATAAGTAATATTAATGAAGTAAAAGAATGCAGCAAACCACATTTAGCAGAACAAACAGAATAGGCTCCACAGAAAGTTTTGATTTAGTATCTAGTTAGAAGGACCTGCCCAGCTCTGCTTGTTGTTGTTGCTTTGTTGTGAACAGATGTGAATGCTGTATGCAGAGAAATGTGCATTTGGTGTTATAGTGCGAGCGATGCCACAGATGGTGCTAGATTGAAGCCAGTACTTGCTGCATATTTACGCTGTGTCTGCTCGTGAATCTCTCCTCTTCCTCATTTCACAGTCTGTGTATTTGCGTCAGTCAGTGCCACGCGATTTTTTTCACCGAATGTGTTTTACTAACTTACTCTGTGTCTTTTTGTGTGTTGTAGATCGCCCTGGGAAGCGCTCCATCATGCCCGACTCTCCTGCGGACGTCAAAACACAGTCCAGGTTGACCCCTCCCACCATGCCGCCTCCACCCAGCACACAGGGAGCGCCACGAAACAGCTCCTACACGCCAACAACATGTGAGTACACTAATGAGAAATAGTCTGAGGGAAGATAAACTACTTTGCTACCACACAAACTCAATAAAAATGCCTGTCACTTTATAGTTACAGATAACATCACAATAAATGATAATATTTACTACTTTATGCTACTGACTGAAACTTTAAAGCTGAAAACCTTTCTCCAAATGAATCACATCATAAAAACCATGAGCTGTTATGTTTAAAGAGCAGAATTTAAGAGTCGATTATATTAATTATTCAGCCCTCTAGAGCTGACATTTTTATATATTACCAAAAAATAACAAAAAGTTTCCTGTTAGTGTAAAGAAAAGAAACACACGATGAATACTGAGCAAAGTATTGTTCAAGATTTAAATTAGTGGATGATAATCGATATAGTTTTTGTTGTGACAGGCCTGCATAATCGTTGGATCCTGTTTAAGGAATGAAATAACATTTTCATTCCTTAAAGATGCACTGTTCAAAGGCTATACGGGAGTCTAACTTATACATCTTTACTTTTCTATACCTCCAGCCGAATTCATACATAAAAATCTAAACATATGCTGCCAGATCATTCTCCACAATACTACTGCTAACGAGGCCAAGTTGCATTCAGCCTTCTCCAAATTGCAGCGCCCTGCCTCTCTACTATCCCAACAAGTTCATTAAACCTCACACAAACCCTTGGAGCAGTGCCGCGCCGCGCACGTAGCCATTGACGAGCAAATTACAGCCTGGTATTGAACAAAAGTGCAGCTTAACCACTCGCGTGAAGAGCACTAGAATCAAAGAATCAAAGGCCACTCAGCTCCTACTTTAGCAGCGTTGGATGTTGGCAACAAGGGCCACGCTTTCCTCTTCACTTCCTTATACTTCCTTCTTCTGTTTCAATGTGCTTCTTTCGAACAGCTCCGTCTATATTAGACAGGGGGCCGCGAGCTGTTCTGGATGTATTGTAGATGAGGAAAAGGGGAAACTTACAGAAGACTTGGCTGGTCTTCCAATATATACTCAATATTACTCAATATGAGGTGACATTGTAAGCGAGTGTATTTTTGTTCCCCTGAAGTTTTTTTTGTGAACCTATTTGCTGACATGGTATGATTTCCTCACCTCTTTCATCGTCACTTCATCGCTGCACGGTTTCCGCAAATGAGGTGTTCAATCTGAAATGGAATGTTTGTTTTGATGTGTGAAGAAAAATAAAACCTTAGAATGAGGCTTAACTGACTCTTTAGCGGCTGGTAGTTTAGGAACCGGCGTAATTGTTTGGCATAATATATATTCGCTCAGTATATATATAGATTAGTGATAATGATATCCATCTATCCTCATCTCCGTCAAACCTCACTATCGACTAGTAGTGAGCTAGTCCGCCCTTTTACATTTTCCTTGATACCAATACAAGTTGAGTGTAGAGGGTCTAGCGATCAGACGCGAGCGAGGGGAGTTGAGCAGCGTCAGACGCTAGTGAACAGCACCAATCCATAAGAACGACTATAGTCCACCAGTACCCGGATATACCACCTTTTGTAACTCTCTCTTATAGAATACGACTAAAAATGTGCTATATCAGCGAGTTGTTATGCAGGGATATGTCCGTGGTATTTGGAATTGGGTACAACTGAGCTTGAGAGAGTGGTATGGGGCTTCAATGCTCTATGCCGCTGAAAGTCTTTGAGCAAATGTTGAACTTGTTTGTCTAAAAGGAAGGTGCGAGAAGGAGTGAGAACGAAGGCGTTTGATGGACCTAATAAGGCAGACGCAGTGTGGAGGGCATGCCATACTGCTGGCGGGACTGAAGTGAGCAAGTGAGGTCTCAGTTGCCATTTATTGTTAATATTTATATAATACAGGCTGATTAGATTCGCCTGCTACATTTGTTAACATTCAAGTAAAAACGAGTTTGATTTTAATAATTGAGAAACTAATGCTGTATTGACTTTTTTATGTTCTAATGTAGCTAGTCCTGCCTTGTAATTGTCAGTACCATCGGACATAGCAGACTGCCCTTATAATAAACATAACCTTTTACCCGTGACCCAACCCGTTTCCTACAACTGCTGTCAACCCTATAGTACCCAACCAGTCTTCCTTACATGATACCCACCTTGTGACTCACCTATCTTCCACTCCATACACATATTCTTAGTGTAGCAAGCCCTCTGTCGACCCCAACCCTTTCGCCACCTAACATAATCTTTACCCTCATAGATCTAAAAACCTTTATCTTAAAGTGGACTTTACACCACGTCTGTACTACAACCCGTTGCCTAACTCTGCATTCATCACTTTTTTTTCCTCTCCTAATATCTCGTAATCTAAGAAACTTAACCTCATTTCGCACTCTGTCCTCTTGTATCCTAACTCTTGACTCGACAACCTCTATCGTGCTTTTTCTCCACTAGATACAACCAATGGAAGCAGTTCACACCGTTGCACCCACAGCCCTCTCTGTATCACGTAACCTACCCGTGACCCCAGCCCTTTCTAACCTGCTATTTCACCGTCGAACCCCACGACCCTCTCTAACATGTCTACCCTGACTCCCCATACCTCGTTTTCCATAACAGCTCCTCCTATCTCTCTTGTCGATCCTAGCCTGTGGCCAATCATCACGCTTAGCACCTCTCCAGCCGTGACCCACCTTACCTAAGTCCTTTACCGCGCGACCCCAAGCCGCCTTCCTAATCTTAACCCGTGACCCCAACCCTTTCCTAACCTTACCCTCGACCCTAACCCATCCTAACCTTACCGTTACCCAACCCTTCCTAACACTACCGTGACCCCAACCCCTTTCCTTAACCTTACCCTCGACCTAACCCATCCTAAACCTTACCCGTGACCCCAACCCTTTCTAACCTTACCCTCGACCCTAACCATCCTAACCTTACCCCCGACCCCAACCCATCCTAAACCTTACCCTTGACCCTACCCATCCTAACTTCCCATGACCCCAAACCCTTCCTAAGCTTACCATACCCCAACCTTTCCTAAGCTATTACCCTCGACCCAACACCATTCCTAACCTTACCCTTGACCCTAACCCATCACTAACCTTCCCCGACCCAACCCTATCTAACCTTACCCTACCCTAACCCATTCCTAACTTACCCATACCCCAACCCATCCCTAACCTTACCCATGACCCAACCCTTTCCAAGCTTACCCATGGACCCCAACCCTTTCCTAACTTACCCTCGACACCAACCCATCCTAACCTACCCATTGATCCCAACCCTTTCCTAATTTACCCTTGCCCTAACCCATCCTAACCTCCCTCGACCCTAACCCATCCTAACCTTAGCCCCGACCCAACCCATCCTAACCCTTACCATGCCCCCAACCCTTTCCTAACCTTACCCATGATCCAACCCATCCTAACCTTACCCTTGAACCCAACCCTCCTAACCTTACCCATGATCCCAAACCCTTTCTAAGCTTACCCATGACCCCAACCCTATTTCTACACCTTTACCCTCGACCTAAACCCATCCTAACCTTTACCATATCCCAACCCTCCTAATTTGACCCTTGACCCTAACAACATCCTTAACCTTACCTCGTACCCTAACCATCCTAACCTACCCTCGACCCTAACCATCCTACCCTACCCATGCCCAACCCTTTCTAACCCTTTACCCCTCGACCCGCAACCATCCTAACCTACCATTGATCCCAACCCTTTCCTAATTTGACCCTTGACCCTAACCCTGCTAACCTTACCCTCGACCCTAACCCATCCTAACCTTACCCTCGAACCCTAACCCATCCTAACCTTACCCATGACCCCACCCTTTCCTAACCTACCCTCGACCCCAACCCATCCTAACCTTACCCATGATCCCAACCCTTTCCTAATTTGACCTTGACCCTAACCCATCCTAACCTTACCTCGACCCTTAACCCATCCTAACCTTTACCCTTCGAACCTAACCCATCCAACCTACCATGACCCCAACCCTTCTAACGCTTACCCATGACCCCAACCTTTTCCTAACCTTACCGTGACCCATACCCTTTCCTAACTTACCCGTGACCCCAGCCCTCCTTCCTAACCTTACCCGTGACCCAGCCCTCCTAACCTTACCCGTGACCCCAACCCTTTCCTAACCTTACCGTTGACCCCAACCCTTTCCCTACCTTACCTCGACCCTAACCATCCTACCTTACCATGATCCAACCCTTTTCCTAATTTGACCTTGACCCAACCCATCTAACCTTACCCTCGACCCTAACCCATCAACCTACCCTCGGACCTAACCATCCTTAACCTTACCCATGACCCAACCTTTCCTAACCTTACCATGATCCAACCACATACCTAACCTTACCCTTGACCCTAACCCATCCTACCTTACCCATGATTCCCAACCCTTTCCTAAGCATTACCATGACCCCAAGCCCTTTCCTAACCTTACCCTCGACCCCAACCTCCAACCTACCCCATGATCCCAACCCTTTCTAATTGACCCTTGACCCTAACCATCCTAACCTTTACCCTCGACCCTAACCCATCCTAACCTTACCCTCGACCCCTAACCCATCCTAACCTTACCATGACCCCAACCCTTTCCTACCTTACCCTCGACCCCAACCCATCTAAACCTACCCATATCCAAACCCTTCCTATTTGACCCTTGACCCAACCCATCCTTACCTTACCCTCGACCCTAAACCCATCCTAACCTACCCTCGACCCTAACCATCCTAACCTTACCATGACCCCAACCCTTTCTAACCTTACCTCGACCCCCAACCATCCTAACCTACCCATGATCCCAACCTTCAATTGACCCTGACCCTAACCACCAAACCTTACCCTCGACCGAACCCCATTCCAAACCTTAACCCTTCGACCCTAACATCCTAAACCTTACCCCATGACCCCCACCCTTTCCCTAAACCTTACCCATGACAACTCCAGCTTAAGCCTTAATACCCGTTGACCCTTATCTCTGCATCCCATACCAACCATCCTATCTAAGCACTCTTGGAGCGCGCACAAGCACACTACTCCATCTCGCGAGATATGGAGATCGAGTGCGGACGCTAGTGCTGGGACTGGTGGTGAGTGCTGTTTACTGTACGAGTGAAAGGTGGTGATGAAGTTGAGTTCATTATTAGAACCAATTAGGGTTGTCAAAAAAATCTAAATCCAGAGACCAATTGATTCTAAAACTAGTATAAAAAATAATCAGTTCGACCAGGTATCAATACTGAAGAAAATGACATATATAGGGCCTTTGCTGAATATTTTAGAATGGTAAAAACTAGGACAAGACTACATGATGATAGTAATAAAGAAATGACTTATATTATATACAACTGAAAACATTCAATTGTTTAAAAAACCAAAAAGATTGTATTCAGCTTCACTGTGGTTCAAAATATCTATTGAGTATTGAATCTGTTCCTTTGTATCAAAATGTAGTTTTACATTTTGGTAGTGCAAATTAAAACAGTTTTAAAGTCATTATTATGAATCCAACTTCTAGTGTTATTTGTGCCAGTTGCATCACAGGGTCATGTATGTATGCATGATGAAACAGAAAGCAAACCGCAGCAATTGTTTGTTTTTCAGGGGAAGAAGCATGCTGTTATTTCAAAATGTTCCTGTAATATTTGTCTTGCTTTCGTTTCAGTTATTTGCACTTTACTGTTGCATCAAATCCATTCTGTGTTGATTGGAAAAATATATTTGATCTATCTGTTTGTTGTTTGTATAGACAAACATAAACAAGCCTCTACAAAAAGCTGCATATGTTTCTCTTATACCAAGACTGACATGAAACCAAATTGACACTGATATATCTGGGCTAATAGATGTAGAAAAGTTGCTGTGATGTGAGAGCATGTGAGCGTGTCTGGAGCTGGAGGATACAGAAATAGTGACTGAACGTTGCAAAGGGAAGAAGGCGGAGGATTTTTTTTTTTTTTAATTAGCCACAAAGAGCATAGCCTGCTTTTGGATTCATATGTTTATTTTCCTCGCGCTCATCTCTCCTGTGTCCTTTTGGCTCTCACACTCCCTAACAATCCCTCCCCTCTCCTCCCCCTCCTCTCGCCGGCGCCCCTCCTGCCTCAGAGTAGAGAGTGACACTGTTAATTAGCTGGTTTGTGTGCTGGGGAACGGTGCAGAGAGGAGACTCCGGAGGTTTCACTAGCTGTCAAGAAACAGCGCCGCGCAATCTGGACCAACAGATGTAAAGCTGAACGGAACAAAACTCAGGTCTGGGAAATAAGGCAGGATAGAGGCGAAATAATATCTACTGCTGTTTTTTACTCGGTCTGGTCCCATTTGTATACAAGCCTCTTTCAAGGTGTTTCGCTTCAATGCAGTGTGGGTAAATGTATGTTCAAAGTCAGCTTTTCTTGTCAAGCATTCAAAGGAACGGAGATTT